>JANZXR010000003.1:32411742-32435360 GCA_027575705.1 Erythroxylum echinodendron
TGAGCAGGATCATGGAACCCAGCGTCTTCAGCAGAAGCAACCCGGGAAAGTTCTTCCTGGAAAGCATGTGCAATAACAGCATCGTTCTCCATATGATTTGTTTGATTATTGTAACTTCTGTAACATACCCAACTTCAGATGTCTCCCTGCCATAATGATTAATGCTCTGAGAAGAAGCGTTGGAGAGATAAGAAGCATCAATTAGATTATGGAGACTCCATGGAACAACATGAGGGTCTTGATCATACACAATCATCGTGACACAAAATTCGTAAAATCTCTGACACCTTGTATGATTACTTCAGCTTTACGCAAAACAAATCTGTAAGATACCATATAACGCAATCAGAAGCAAATCGTAACAATTTTGCAAGTAAACCCACCAAGCAAAACCAATGCTATGCAGCGAATTACATGCAAAAGACTCCATTTTTATCCACCGAACTTTTCAGAAATTAACCATAATGCAAAGGAAACCAGTTCCCAAGTTCCAATCTCTTACAGGGAAACCAGATCTAACAAGGAAGGACAAACACAAAATATAGAAGAAAAAAGGAAAAAAAGAACATAACGTGCAAAAGATTCCATTTTTGTCCACCAAACTTTCCAGAAACCATAATGCAAAGGAACCCAGTTCCCAAATTCCAATCTCTTACCGGGAAACCATAACCAACAAGGAAAGATAAACACAGTACACAAAAGAAAAAAGAAAAAAGGAACATAACATCCTTAAAAAGACGAAAGGAAGATCATGTAGATATGGACGCACTTTTGTATTTAAGATTTTTAGTGCAATCGAATGAAAAAAAAGAGTTGGTCTGACTTAGTTCAAAAATTTCCTGTTGGATTAACGTTGGAGAAAGTCAGAGAATGAAACCGTAACAGAAAGCATATAAACAGATCGCGTGATTAGGTGAACGTTGGTATCTGTTTTGGCAGTCATTTCTTCAAAGCAAGAAATTGCCACGTTCATCTTAACCGTTAATGCAAACCCGTAGTTTTGCTTCCACGTTTCATCTCACTTCTTATTCATCACGCTTAAATGAGCATGAAACTGAAGACTAACAAAACAATTCAAGGATTTTAGACCATAAGTTCCATATTTTTTTAATTAGCAAGTAAAAGATATAGATATAATTTCTTGTTATAATTCTGCGTGCACGAGTGTTCATGGCTGATGCATCTCTTCTCCTACAATTGTTTCTTCCTGGAATTTGAAACTATAATGAAAAACAGCGTTTTTCATCCTTTCTGTATTGTTTTAGTCAATATGTTCGTAACAGTTTTGCCACAATTCCTTTAAAAAGATTTCATTTTTCTCCCAACCCTAGTGTAGAATCAAACTGAACTGTTTTAAGACGGAAAATTTACCGATGAAAATGATGATGATAATGATGACATGACGTGCATGAAGAAGAGGCGTGTACGCTCAATGATGCATGGACCAGCTTATAAGGATTGTCATCCCTCTGCTCTTGATTAGGTCTAATCAATGGCTGTTCCACAAAGAAAAAAAGAGTTACAGATCTCATCATTGCAGTGATCACCTGGAGTTCGAAGAAAATCCTCTGAACCCATAAAGAAAGATGATCACAACCACAATAGGCGGTTTGGGTCACTCTCAATATAGTTTCCAGGTTCGCTACCTTCGCACTTCGCCTTGCAACTGAAGCCAAGCAGGTAAGAAAATGTTCAAAGGCAAAAACTCTCTGCATTTGCTTTGCTACTACTCTTTCCTGTGTTTCTCCAAACTTTTTTTGCTTCATTCCATTTGTATTTTTCACAAAGTTGTGCTTGCCTTACCGGATTGGAAAAGATTTTATGTTCTCTTGGACTTTCTTGCATTGCTGGGCTTGACTAATACACCATTGCTATACTCGATTGTGTGAACTTGTCAAGACAACGTGATTGTGCTTTGAGTTTTCTAACTAATCTGTAGATGAACTTCTGTCTTCTAATTCTTTCATTAATTCTAGTATTCTTGGTTGGTGTATCACAGGGTCAGTGTTGTCTGAACTGCCATGGAAAGGGCTATTATTGACACAGGACACATTAGTATATGTATTGGAAGGCCTTGAATATATCAGGTTTTAGTTATCAGATCAGTGGAGAATTCAGTTCCTGAGAAGAGTAGTCCAACTCTCTATGCATATCTAGACAGCAACATGCTCAAGGTAAGAATCTGATATAATTGCTTTCCAAGATTGAAAAAGGTCTTCCACTCATGAGAACTTTTTGTGCATGCTGTGGTTGAGAATTTTAAAGTATAATGCTGCAGCATATGTTCAAAACTCGCATGATGAAGAAGGACCTGTTTAAGAAATAATCTGTTTCATAACACATGTACAGTTGTGCTCCTCAGGACACAGATTAGTTTGCACATAAAGATTTCCTACTTGAGTAACTTCGTTCAAACAGGAGTTCCAGTTCAGCATGTCCTAATTACATTTGGTCTCCATGTTCTCCAAGACAAGCATCTGTTCTCTCCCACTAATGGATTCATAAACATTCTCTTCAAGTATTCCCTTTTAGATATGTCAGGAGCATCTTTGGAATCTGAATCTTTCATAGGGAGGGCAGGGTTTCCATTTTCTGTTGCATTCATGATTTTATTTACCATCTCCAGAACGTCACTCATTTTGGGGCGTGCTTTAGCCTGTCGTGCCAGGCATCGATTAGCTATAGCAGCAAGTTTTTGTGCAGACTTCAGATTATAGTTTCCCTCAAGTCTAGGGTCCAAAATCAAACTGAACTTTTTTGCATCAGTCAGGTGTGGTCTAACCCACTCCAAGAGCTTTTGTTCATTCTTTGGGCGGTTCCGATCCAACGGACGCCTGCCAGTGATAAGCTCATATAGAAAAATCCCGTATGCCCACACATCACTTTTAGAAGTGAGATGACCAGTTTGTAAGTATTCTGGAGCAGCATATCCGATAGTCCCAACTACCTGTTTGAGAAGCACATAAGCCAGTTCATCAATGAGTTCAAAATTAATCTCATTACGTACCACTACATACATGATTTAAAATGGTACAGAGCATTTAGATTTAGGAATATACCGCAGTTGAAACATGAGTTAGTCCATCTGAAGGTCCCAACCTAGCCAGACCAAAGTCGGACAATTTTGCATTCCATTTATCATCCAAAAGTATGTTGGAAGATTTGAAGTCTCTGAAGATAATCTGCATGGTTTAAATCACAAATAGTAGAAAAATATAAGACAATTATTAAATGAACTTCCATTATCAAAGTTCGGGACTGAAACAAACCTAAAGGAGAGAGGAAGGGAAGAAGAAAACTATGTAGATCAAGGTCAATATGTTAAGAGCTAACAGACCAACTTCTGAACATATCTTTAAATACCAGTAGATGAGAAGACATAGATACAGCTTTGATATTCCTAATGTTTATTACTACCGTATTTAGGATCAAGGAAGATAATATCTTACAGTCCCATGAAATTAGTGCATCCTATGTTACATTTATAATGTAAATCACAGAGTTTAATTCTTAATACTCTGCATATATCCAATTAGAGATACCTGAAAATCCATTCCTTCATGCAGGTATGCTAAGCCTCGAGCAGCATCTTGGGCAACTCTCATTCTTGTGGTCCAACCTAGAGGTGATCGGAGCCGATTAAACAAGTGATCCTGCACACTTTTATTTGGCATATACTCGTATACTAGAAGGCGCTGGATTCCTCTTTCATCATCCTCAGCACAGTATCCCATTAATTTGACAAGATTTGGATGTTCAACAACTCCTAAGACATTCACTTCAGTAACCCATTCCTTGTGCCCCTGTGAGTAAACAGAAGAACACGTCAGATAGTTGAAATGGTAAATGAAAGCTTCAAGCCAATTCCTTGTCCAGATTTAGTAAACTTGTTAGAAGTTATAGTTCAAGATGCATCAGATGAGTGCAAGGATAAAAAAAGAATGCAATAGAGCTTGCCTGTAGTCCTCTTCGGCTCAATTGCTTAACGGCGATATCCATCTTCTTGCTCTGATCACCCTGACTCCGGATAACTCCCCTGTATACAGAACCAAATCCACCTTCTCCGATCATAAGGGAACGGTTGAAATTCTTTGTGGCTGTCTTCAACTCTGAAAATGTGAACTCTCTGAGATTACTTTGCCTTTGAGGGAACAATGGAAATGAGTTCTTTGTGGATGATTCTGTGCTGAAATCAGAGACATTCTGGGAATTGAACTCTGATCCTAATCTCCGGAAATCACAATCAGTTGACATTGACATTGATGTTGAGGCGGTTGAGTGTACAGAAACAGATTTTGTCATCTTTTGTTCTTCATTTTTCTCTCTGCTGTGGAAGTAAAGACACTTCATTTCACTTGATGGACCAATGACCTTCCAAGGTATGAACAAATGTTTTAGTATTACAAGCTACACCAATATCACTAAGATCAAGATTATCGAAATATACACCTACAGCTACGAATATTAGGCAATTACTTAAGGTTCCGCAGATATAAATCTCTCTTTCAGATGATGCAGAGATTGCTAGAAGACCAACCTCATGAAATTTACTAATACACCAAGACAGGAATCAGAGTTGTATATCAGCTACAAGCCTATCCCAATTCGATGCAACCAAAAAACTTGCTAGGATGCAATTTTTAGACAAAACCAGCAAAAGTTTTCAAACTTTATGGTTGAAACTAAAAGGTACAGATTAAAGAAAGGTGCTTACCTGCTGCTATATATTGAATATTCAACTAAAAGTGAAAACAAAAGGCTAACAACTGGCGTTGTTCCTCACAGAAGATGACGATGATGTTACGAGAGAGACCCAGAATCCAAAAATTATATAAAAAAAAGGGACAAGCGACGAACACAAGAACGAGCCTTCCATGATCTATGGCCGGTCAAAACCAGGCAGCTGGAAATGTAGCTCACCAACTAAGAACCCATATTTAAATAAAAAGATATACTCGGAGACAAAAAACATGGTTTCTTTCTTTTTAAGAAAAACCAAAACTGAAGAAAGAAAGCTAAAGGTGAAAACTTTATAATACTTTTCTGATCTTTTTCTGTGAAAGGTGAAACCGCGTAGGACAGAATGATTGGTCCGTGTGGGGTTTTTTAACTTTGTTTCAAATACGAAAAAGATGGGATTTTTGAAATGAACATCACACTCACAGAGATTGAGTCAGGGCATAAATTGCTTCTTATTTTAGTAATATCCAGTGGGCTACGGCCTACGTGGGTCTTTCATGGATGTTAGTTGGAAGTTGGCATCCATGAACTACGTAGCTGTTATTTTCAGCCATTTTCTAAAGCTTCCAAGTCAGAACTTTCCAAGAATGAAAGAGAAACCAAAAGGAGATTTAATATAATTGCCGTCGACCCACATATGGAAGAAACTCTTGTGGACAAATGTCAACTATAGAATCCAAATCCACACGTAGTTTGGATTATTTCTGATAATGATAGGGATCACACCAACTTCGTATTTGTATTCATGATAAGACCACAATGAGGGAGGGAGGGTTAGAATGATTTTACAGTTTGCTCGTTTCTAGATGTTGAATTGTTCTTGTTGAATGGTACGATCATAGTTAAATGCAACAAGTCAGTCAAGAACATTTCTTTATCTTTTCAGAGAAAGTGGTGTTATCACTTATTTTTGCTCGTTTTTGACACAATCAATGCGAAGGCAAGCCTTGCAAAAGAAGGGTCTGATTTAAGATTATTAAATTTTATTAAATTTTAAACTACGCTTGTATATAATATAAATAGTGTGAAGGATTTAATTTTTATCATTAAAATATTAAATTAAAATAATATTTTTATATTATTTTAGAATAATTTAATCTCTCTCTAATTATCTTGAAACCATCAACTAGTTCAATTAGTGTAAGAGTAAAAATTTTGAACTATCTAATTTTTTTGTTTGGTTTTTAATTTTTCAGTTCGATTTATTTTAATAACTTTTATTGTTAAAATCGACTAGTTTATTAATTAAATGGTCAATTTTATAAATTAAAAAATTCTTATAAACTATGATTAATTAATTAATTTTTAGTTAATAATATCTTTTAGTTAGACTTCAAATTATTTAACTGATAATTTCTTTCAGTCATATTTTTAATTTTCTATTTTTATTCAATTTTTAGCTAGTTTTATTATGATTTAATATCGCTGGAACTTTTTAAACCTTAAACTTCTTATCTTGCCAGTTTAAGTTCCATTCCAATTTTTAAAACGTTAGTTTTATGTGAGATTTAAAATGGTGTACGAATTAGAGTTATAATGCCTATTATTTAATTGGAAAATGTTATATGACTTTAAATTATTAATTGATTATATAATTTATTTAAACTATAAAATTAATAAATTATTATATGTTTTCCAAAAAATCTTATTGATTGCGTGCATAAATTCTTGGATTAAAAAAATGGGTCTTTTTTATGTTTTAAATAATTAAAAAAATCAGATTCATCTTTAAATTTTTTTCATTTTAAAAATTTTCAATTTCTATTTTAATTCCTTATATTTCCATAAACGATTATTATAAAGCAGATGTGATATGAATATCAGACTTGACCTGCTTGTGCTCGTGCTCATGCCCAACTTGACTCTTATAAATAAAATGAAATCATTTTGTGTTTTTAATTTATAAAAGACTTCATATTGGGCTGCCTCAAGCCCTATCAAGCTTGGGCTCTAACTCGGGCTTTATTATCCCTAACAAGAGTATCAAATTTAAGTTATATTACCCTTAAATTTATCCACATTTTTAATGTAAAATAATATATTTAACAAATCCTCAAACTTATTTAATTAGGAATTATCGAGTTCAATTGCATTATCCTCGCTTTTTAAAAATTTATGATATATTATATTTCTTCACGCTTTCACGTGAGAGAAATATCGAAATGATAAATAATTTATTTATGGATTTAATTTTTTGGATTGAATGAATTTCTAATAGAAAATAAAATATTCTACTTGTAATTTTTAATTTGATATTAAAATCTTTATTAGATTAATATTTTTATTTAAGTGATTATGTATAAAATTTTGTTATTTAATAAATTAAAAATAAAGAATGAGTCTTGTGAAAGTGTTGACTTTGGATTTGCCAAACCACAACAGAACATGTCTTGAGAGCCGGCAGTCATTGGCAACTTCGTTGTCAACATTTAACATAAATTGTTGACCTGCAACCCCCACATTGTCTGAACTCATCCTTTCCCAGATTTTAGATGAGTGGTTTGATGAAGGGAATTGCTTTTACAATGGACTCACATATCTCTTTAGCATAAAGAATCAATCTTTGTTCAGCAACTCTCATGTGACAGCGCAAAGTTGGAGTCTTTTTCAATTCACCCAAGTGCTTTTGAGCTTAAAGATATGAGCTTGAAGAAGCTGCGAATCTGCTGTTCCTGCATAATGCTTATATGGGTCATTGTTGCTTTGAGTTTACAAAGACAATTGGTTCGATGCCAAGATTTAGGTGATTATGAGGGAATTGATAACCCCACACTTCGTCCATTCGTAACACAGCTTGCCTATAACAGGTTATCGAATCTGACTGCTGTTCTTAGCAGAGATGTTATTGGAAAACGCTCCAAGTTCTGCGTCAAGAACCCGTAAGTTATCTGTTTCAGAAACTACTTCTTTCTATATCGAATTTCCTTAGGCTCAGAATTATGCATATTTCTGAGTGGAACTGTGGGATTTCTAATGTCAAAGAGGGAATTTGGTCTCATTGCCTTGTGAACTTTCTTTGTTTAGGTTATTCTATTTGAAATTTTGATTCAGACCCTTCTATGTAATTTACTTCATCTGTCTTGATCAATAACATTTGGAATGAAGGTAAGTTAAAAGTTCTTTTTTTGTTTCAGGGAAGCTGATTGGAACCAAGCATTCAACTTTTCTTCAAATACAGATTTCTTGGCTACATGCATTATGAAGACTGAAGGTATTTGTATTACGTGAGTAACAACTAAGATATGATCATGTTTTGGTTGATTTGTGAGAGTTGAGGACATAGAGAGAAGTGCTTATGCTCTTAACACCAAAAGTTTCCTTATTTAGATTCCAGGAAGCATTTATAACTTCTAGGATAATAATAAGAATAAAGAGGGACAAAGAACTTTAGGATATTAAGAAGAATACAGGGATAGCTTAAGAGCATCTCAGTGAAGCAAGTTTTGCTGGCTGTTGAGAGATTGAGATTGCTATTATGGCATTGAGACTTTGTTACTTAAAGCTTTCATCGTTAGTAAATAGTTGAGGTTGAAACATTCAGCACAGGTCCTATCAACTATCAATTATCTGCTAATTGAATAATCTGGCAGGAAGACATAACTAATAATTCTGAAAAACTTTTGACAAAACTATACAGGATGTATTATCTTCTACCTTTTTTCCCTCCAATGTATTGGCTTGTTATACTCTATCAACGAATACTCATTTGGTTAATTTGATCTTTGCAACAGGACAACTTTCTAGGCACTTGTGTACAGTGGCAGAGTTGAAATTCTACTTCAATAGTTTCTTTGAATCATCAAACAAAGATAATTATTTGAAACCCAACATAAACTGTAATTTAAGCTCTTGGGTTTCTGGCTGTGAGCCAGGATGGACTTGCAGGATCAGTCGAGATCAGCCTGTTGACCTTCAAAACTCACGGGATATACCTTCAAGAACTTTTAACTGTCAGCAATGTTGTGAAGGTTTCTTCTGTCCTCATGGTCTCACATGCATGATACGTAAGTATTTCTGAAGAAGAATTGAAGCTAAAATCTTTTTAGTTAAATGTTCATTCCTTGTTGGGACTACACTTGAATTGCAAATGTATAGATACGTATGTTTTATGTCATTCTGGATATGTACCTAAAATGTCCTGTCTGTTACCCTTTGAAATGGAAAATAATCTAATTCTGTCACAAATATTGGGCTGTTTTGGCTTGCTCCTCTGCAGGTTTTAGGTCTTCCAGGATCAAGTGTTACCTAATTGGTGCCCTTATACATGTGCATCTTTTGTTAGTTTATGATATTTTCTACTTCTTGGAATTTTCTTTCAGCTTGCCCATTGGGTTCGTACTGCCCCCTCGCAAAAATCAATCGGTTAACTGGTCTATGTGAACCGTAAGTTAGGATTCTAGCTCTCAGGTTGTTCCTATATGCAATACCAATGGTCAATAATATACCAGAATGTATGTCTCTGCAGATACAATTATCAACTACCACCAGGACAACCAAATCATACTTGTGGAGGAGCAAACTTATGGGCTGATGTTGGTACTAGTAGTGAGATATTCTGTCCAGCAGGATCATACTGCTTATCTACAGTACAGAAAAATGAATGCAGTAGTGGGTATTTATTTTATCCCAAAGACTTACATATCCAACCTACTGTTTTGCTGATTGGAATTTGCTCTCATGTATGTGCATTGAAGTGAATTGTTAAAATAATAACCAGTTGACAACTCCACACGATCCTGACTGCCTTTGACATTCATTTTTACTGATGTTGGACTTAATCTTTGGATTTTCAGATACTATTGCAGAATGGGTTCTACTTCTGAGAAACGTAAGTGTTTTCTTTTCTGTTCCTCCTTTTCTGGGTGTTAATGAAGTTACTTATATTGATATTTTAGCAATTTAAGTGATCATCCAAACCTCTGAGTGCTATGAGCTCGTGTATTTTGGATAAAATCAGATTTAGTATCCTTTACTTGCAGTCAACTCTATTCTCTTTCAACTGTTTTCAAAAATTTTTCTTTTTTTTTTTTATGGAGCTATTAAACAGTTTCTGTACCAATTAATAGTAAGGCTGTGTACTTTTAAACTTCCTTAGACCCCGCATCTCAGCAAAATTCCTACTGAAATGTTGTTGTTGTTATTACTTAGTCAACTTTTTTCCAACACCACATGGTTGTCTTTTTTCAGGATGCTTCAGGTTGACTTCATGTGACGCAAACTCTTCAAATCAAAATATTCATGCATATGGACTTATGCTTATCGTAAGTTGCTATCTTTACATTTTCTTCAGAAAGTAGTTTAGCTTCACTTCTCTAGGGACTTTAATTGTTTATTTGGGTAAACTATGCCAACTTCTTAGATCAGGAGCTTATTTGATTCATGTTCTGTATTGAGTCTTGCATAATGTGACATATTTATTTTCTATATCATCTCTTTGTTCTAGATTCTATTCTAGAAATTGAGTTTTTAAGGAAACCTGTAATTCTTCTGAAATAAGTTTACAGTACAGGAAACAGCTAGCTGATTGCTTTAAGTTACACTAATTGCATATCCAGGCTGCGACAAGTACTCTGCTGCTCATCATATACAACTGTTCTGATCAAGTTATCACCACTCGAGAAAGGAGACTGGCCAAATCAAGGGAAGCAGCAGCAAGAAGTGCAAGGGAAAAAGCAAAAGCACAACAAAGGTGGAAAACTGCAAAAAATTATGCAAAGAAGCATCCAAGTGGCTTCCAAACTCCTTTCTCAAAGAGATTTTCTATTAAGAAATCTGCTTCACCCCCTGAGCAACTTAGGATTTTGAATCAAGATAAGTCAGATGCTGATGAAGACTTATATCCACCCATCGAGTTGAACTCTTTATCCACATCCATATCATCACCAGTAGGACCAAATGGAAAGGAGAAGGAACCAAGTGACCTGACAAAGATGATGCATGAAATTGAAGATGATCTTGATGTTTATGAGGGTCTGAGCATTGATAATGCAGGTCCAACAATTAAAGGAAATCCAAGAAAAGAGTTGAATACTGATAGCCAAATTTTTAGATATGCTTATTCTCAACTTGAGAGAGAGAAAGCTATACAGAAAGAAAACAAAAACCTTACTTTCTCTGGCGTGATTTCAATGGCTACTAACACTGAATTGAAGAAAAGGCCTCTAATAGAGATTGCATTCAAAGACCTAACGCTTACCTTAAAGACCAAAAATAAGCATTTATTGAGGTGTGTAACAGGAAAGTTAAGACCTGGTCGTATTACTGCTGTCATGGGTCCATCAGGGGCTGGAAAGACAAGCTTTCTATCAGCTCTTGCAGGAAAAGCCATATCATGCAAGATGACTGGTCTGGTTCTTATAAATGGAAAAAACGAATCCATCCACTCGTATAAGAAAATTATTGGCTTTGTTCCACAAGATGATATTGTGCATGGAAATTTGACTGTGGAAGAGAATCTCTGGTTCAGTGCACATT
The DNA here is from genome assembly GCA_027575705.1 of Erythroxylum echinodendron. Taxonomy (NCBI): domain Eukaryota; kingdom Viridiplantae; phylum Streptophyta; class Magnoliopsida; order Malpighiales; family Erythroxylaceae; genus Erythroxylum; species Erythroxylum echinodendron. Next base: position 32,422,957 of record JANZXR010000003.1, read on the forward strand.
GCAGGTATGTATGATAGGAAGTTCTTATGATCTTTCAGCATACATTCCTCTGTAGTTTAAGCAAAATCACCTTTTTTTGATGTAAGAAATATGTTCATTTTTTTCTTGGTGTAGATTACAACTTACCCTCAAGCATTTAAGAGCTAACATTTAGTCAAATGGAACGATCATTGTTGTTCCTGCTTTAAAATGCCTTTACGGGCTAAACATTCATTTTGAATTCAATTTCCAGGATTTGGATAGAAAATATAATTGTGTTGGAGAGTGTTGTGCACATTTTGGGAATCAAAAATAAGATTGCACACTCATTGGACCCTGAAGATATAGAAGCTTTCATCTAAATAGCAATCAACTCTTTGTTGATTCCGTATACTGTCATTGAAAGAGAAATATAGATACAGGGAAGTCAAAAGTTAAATCTATCGATTAGCATAATATTTTTATCCTTTTTTTTGCCTTCTCTTTAACTTCTCATGCATAATGATGCATCCATAATCATTTCGTATTAGTTGCCTCTTCAGTTATCATAACATATGCATGATGTTTGCAGATTATCTTCTGAATTGACCAAAGCAGATAAAGTTCTAATTGTTGAAAGAGTTGTAGAATCTTTGGGGCTACAAACAGTACGGAATTCATTGGTTGGAACCGTTGAAAAGCGAGGAATTTCTGGCGGCCAGAGAAAACGAGTAAATGTAGGACTGGAAATGGTTATGGAGCCTTCTCTTCTGATTTTGGACGAACCCACTTCTGGTCTGGATAGTGCATCCTCTCAGCTACTTCTTAGAGCGCTTCGGCGTGAAGCTCTTGAAGGTGTTAATATCTGCATGGTTGTTCACCAACCAAGGTAACTCTTACTATACCAGTCTGCATTCTTTTGGAGATCTTGCATTGTTTGAGGTTGGAACTTGCATATATCTTGTGGTAAGAAGGTGGTGATTTCCATCTTAATGAGTAAAAATTTAGTAGCCATTGCTTCCGTCTTAGTGGCAAATCATGCAGATGGGATGAAGATAAAGCAAATGAGCAATGGATATCTGTCATCTTGAAAATAGTTAGTTTTGTTATGTCTCTTTCATTAAATAGTAAGATAGTGTGTGGATAATGATCCAATATCTTCTTAGGTATAAATTCTTATTCATGACTTCTCTCATGCATTATGATTGTGGCCTTATCGAATCAAAAGCAACATAGTGCCAAGCAAAAATGAGATCAAATGATTTTATTGGAGTAGCAAAGAAGGTCGTATGTTCAGAAAAGTGACTCATGAAATCATCCTCTCGATATGAATGCTGCATGTTCTTACAACTACATCCATGTATAAACAATAGCCATTTGGAGTAGGCTTTGTTCATAATGGCCCCTTCAAAACTCGTGTTTAACATCTAAATGCTGCCTTGGTTATGGTTGCTTCTACTTTTATTTTCTCACCAATTAATTTTCAGAACTTCTTTACAGCTATACCTTGTTCAAGATGTTTGATGACTTAGTACTTCTAGCAAAAGGAGGCTTTGTTGTATATCATGGCTCTGTGAAGAAAGTTGAAGAGTACTTCTCTAGCCTTGGGATTAATGTCCCAGAACGAGTTAATCCTCCTGACCACTTTATTGACATTCTAGAGGGTATAATAATGCCAACTGCAAGTGCAAGTGTGAACTACAGGGAAATTCCTGTTAGATGGATGATTCATAATGGATACCCGGTGCCACCGGAGATGCAGCACAGTGCTGCTGCACTTGGTATTGCTCCAGCACATGGGACAAGTTCTGAAGGCAGTGAAATGGAGGATAGGTCTTTTGCAGGAGAATTATGGCAAGATATGAAGAGCAATGTGGAGTTACAACGGGACAAGATACGACATAACTTCCTAAAGTCTAGGGACTTATCACACCGGAGAACTCCAGGTGTCTTTCAGCAATATAGATATTATCTTGGCAGGTAAATTGTTATTATTCTTTCTATAAATGGGCACGTACCCCAAGGATATTTCATTTTGGTACAGAAATCTGTGTTGAACATATGAAACATTTCTAGTTTGTCATTTACATCTTGTTTAAGTTCTTTGAGTAGTACATAGCACTCTTAAATAAGCATTTACTGATTATTATCCAATCTACTGACACTTTTATAAGTGTATTGTTGAGGTTTCTGGTTTTTGAATATGAAACTAAGAACATTTGGTTGAAGATAGTCATAAAATCATGACACTCTCTATGCAAATCTATCACTCTAATTATTGATGCTCTGTTTTTCAGGATCAGTAAACAACGTCTGAGGGAAGCTAAAACACAAGCAACAGATTACCTCATCTTATTGCTTGCTGGAGCTTGTCTAGGATCACTTGCAAAAGTGGATGATCAATCTTTTGGGGCAGCTGGTTATACATATACTATCATTGCTGTTTGTAAGTATGGCAACTTCAGTTGATCAATCTGCAAGTTTGTTTGTACTTAAATCCATCTGCAACTAAAAAATTAAACTTACTAGAAAATTTTGATGGCATAAGAGCTCTGGAACTATTTATTGAACACCTAGTTGCGTTTCTGTGGCATTTTTATTCACCAGTTCCTCACCCATCTTCTTTTCTGATGTCAGCTCTCCTATGCAAAATAGCTGCTTTGAGATCATTTTCTCTTGAGAAGTTACAGTACTGGAGAGAAAGTGCTTCTGGCATGAGCAGCTTGGCTTACTTTCTGGCCAAGGATACTGTTGACCACTTCAATACTGTGGTCAAGCCTTTGATGTATCTTTCTATGTTCTATTTCTTCACAAATCCAAGATCTTCCTTTGCAGATAACTACACAGTCTTGCTTTGCCTAGTCTACTGTGTTACTGGTATAGCCTATGTGTTAGCCATTTTCTTTGAACCAGGTTCAGCTCAGCTGGTGAGTGATAGTGCTACATAATGGAAACTGAAAAAGATAGCTTATAGGTCATTCACATTTTCTGATATGTTTCTTTCCTTGCAGTGGTCAGTTCTTCTTCCGGTAGTTTTGACTCTAATTGCCACCAGACCAAAAGATAATAAAGCCGTAAAGTATATATCATACTTTGGCTATTCTGGATGGGCCTTGGAAGCATTTGTGATAGCAAATGCTGAGAGGTATGATAATTGACCTTTCTGTATATAGTTTATGGCAATAGAAAGAACGAAGAATGTTGCACATCTATTGTTAGGGAAATAAGCTTCATGACAGGTCTTTCAATAGTTTCTTATTCAACAAGGCCTTTGCGCCCTTTGTTGTTTTTGTTTGTCACAGGTACTATGGGGTGTGGCTTATTACTCGTTGTGGTTCACTTTGGAAATTTGGCTATAATCTTCATCACTGGGGTCTTTGTATATTTGTTCTAATCCTCATCGGAGTAATTAGTCGTGTCATAGCTTTCATTGGTATGCATACCTTTAAAAGGAAGTGAGTTTCACTCTCAAGGTATGATATTCAGGCATTATACTTACTGTACAAAATTAAGAGTTCTTACACTGTAAGGTCTGTTCAAAGTTTGAGTCGGGTTGGATTGGTGACACCCTTCGGATTATGTATAGTTTCAAATCTACTCAGCTGATTATAGTTAGATCTCTATAATGCAAGTGACAATGTAATTGAATTTTAAAAAATTTTGTAGAATATTCAGACTTGAATGAAGCATCTTCACTAACTTACGTGAGACTATTTTTCCTTTATATGGCACTGTAAGACATTTTATGACAGATATAAGCATGTTGAACGACCACAGATACATGCAAATTTCACTGAACTTGAATAAGCTATTAAGCCAGTAAAATGGACATGAAATGCATCTCTAGAAGTTTGATACGTTACAAGAGGAGAGAGTTGATGAGTTAAAAAGGAGACGAAATGATGCAAACAGAAAAGTTATAAAGAGTTAGATGTCTCACTTTATAGATCCTTTTTGGACAAACAGCTCCAACAAGCAAATCGCTGCCAGAACAGTTGGCTTTCTCACTTAAGATTTCGCATATTGGAAGTTTGAGGTTCTCAAAAAATGCTTCCGACTAAGCTTATAAAGATTGTGCAAGCATATCTAAGTTCCAAGTAATAGAAATGATTTGGTGACCAAAAGCTTGTGATGTTATTATGTGGATGCTCATTTCCATACAATGTCTCCCAAAAATTGCAGAGCTGGAACACCTCTGATTTCAACATCAACTAATGGAGCCTGGACCAATATCAATCTGGAGAGTTGCGGGTCACTACGAACCATGTCAAGGGCACGCATCTGATCCTGAGATATGTATATAGATATATAATACAACAGAAAAATAAACTTATGTTATTGATGATCAAATGCCAAATGTTCCTTCTTGCTATGCAACAATGTACATTGGCACAAGCAATGCAAAGAAAGTCTTGACTACAAATACCTTTCTTTTGGCAGTGCAAAACTTGCAGTCAGAGACAGAGGCAGGAAGAATCTGATTAACAATAAGCCTCTTAACAGGAACATTCTCCTTCTTCAGGGAGGCATGCAACCTTGATGACTCACTGATTGCCATTACCTTAGATTAAATTGCCAAGTTGCAACAGATTGTAAGAAAATTTAACTAGACAGGTCTAATATACTCCAAAACAAAATACATTTCATTTTGATGTTCCAATTGGACATAATTCTTCACTCGACATTTTTCTCCAATTTTTTAGGAAGTTTCCAAAAAGCTCCATATAAAACATGATAGCAAGGGTTAGCATCAACTTTAGTCATTTACTTACTGTTTGCAAGCACACTTTCACTGGCTTAAGCAGAATTATCGATCCAAAATGTAGCTATTAGTGGACAAGGCGAGACTACAGAAAGTTACCGAGGGAATTGTTACTATAACAAATTCTGTGGAATCTGTATTGTGGAAAAGCTCACGCACTTTTAGCATCCTATCCCTCAACCTGTCCAATTTGTCAACCTGACACGAAAATGAGAGACAGAAAATAAGAACTATAAAGCAGGTTCGTTAGTTAAAATGAATAGAAAAGAGAGGTACTACGGTCTCAAGTTTCAGGCTTACACCATCCTTTCGGGTTTCCTCCTGTCCAAAAACAGATTTTATGGCAGAGGTAGCCGAAGCTATCTTTTGTCTAAGCTGTTGTCATAAGCAAAACAGATTAGAACCATAGAAGATTAACTGACAAAGAAACCAACTAAAACATTATCATACGGCAGACTAGATAGAAATGGATGAGAAGCATTCACGTTGAAGGCATAATTTGGTCCTCATTATTGGCTCAGATAGATATTCATCTAAACCAAAAAATTAGTGTATACCAGAGAAGTCTATATCTTAATTATATATAGTTAGTCCAAGCAAAAGCAAATTAGAAATGTGGTGTGCATTAGTTTATTATAGAACAGAAGAGACAGTTGACAAATTACACTGTCAATAATGTCTCTACAGAATATATCATTGATCTTTTTGGTAGAATAGTTAAGTGAAATAGAAGGAAAAGAAAGGAAAAAGTAGTATATCATTCAAGTTTTGTATTCTGGCATTACCTTCAATATTTTGCCTATGGAGGCATCTATGAAATCAGGCAAGGACAGAAGTCGCAATGTATGGCCCTGTAAGGAATAGCCATGACTATCATTTGATTTTATTTCACATGTTAAGTCGACTATGGAGGATTTGCTCACCGTTGGTGCAGTGTCGAAAACGATTCGAGTGAACATATTATACTCCTCTGATTCAAGGAATTGCATAACCTGCCAAACGCTTCCAGTGAGAAGGGGAGTACTAAAGCTTATGAAGAGCCACATGAAGTGAACCATGATGGAGAACAAAGCATAAAAAGCTTACTTTGGAAATTGCTATAGCTTCATCCAGTCCAGGAGGAGGTGTGTCTAGTAACTCTCCCAGTTTTAGCTCTCCCAACTTTGACAGAAAAAGATAATAAACAAGTCAAGCTCAGCACAGATCACAAGAAATCATATTTTTAGTCCATTACTTCAACATTTTCCTCTCTATTTACACCTAGTGAGGCAGGATAACTTACACTGTGCATAGGTGAATTTGATTTTCACTTGAAGTCTCGTGCTGATTAACTTCAGCATATGTTTTCATGTAAATACTAATATTTTTTCTTAGAGGTGAAAGGATAAGCGAAGACCTAGATGAAAGACAGAGGAAGGCAAATTCTAGTGGATGAAAGAAAACTAAAACTCAAGCTCATGACCGTCAAATATCAGAAATCGAAACTGTGGGAATTCAATCAAATTGCAATGACAAGAATCCTGTTTAAAAGTTTACCTGATCAACAATCATTCCAAGTCCTATGCCTTTCATAAAATCTTTTACCCCTGATTCACCATCTTTCTGAGTCACAGTACGGAATTCTTCTCTAGCTTTTTCTGGGTTTATCTGTTGCAAGACTATAAATCTAACTTACTGATTACATTAAGATATAAGACCAGCGGAGAGAAGAGTTCAGAATATAGTCCTCATAAAACAACAGCACTCTAAACAGAAATTGTAAAGGAAGATACACATACTTCAAGCGCAAACAGTGGATATTCCAGTCCTTGAACCTGTACCAATGTCCCTCCAGCCAAATCCTTTCATATAAACCAACGAAGACATAGAAACACACAATAAAAACAAAGTTTCCTACTTTGTTGATAATTTCGTCTTTGAAAAGAATACGTATTTCACTAAACCTGAGCAAAAGAATCACTTAAGGAGTGTGCAGGATCAGTTGAAACCACTAAAGTGGGGTGCCCATTGTTAGCAAACTTTACACCAAGTGAAGCAGCACAGCTTGTCTTCCCAACACCTCCCTTCCCTCCAAGCATGAAATACTTCCGCTGCGTTCCCGAAACCATATCATCAAATCCAGTAACATCTTCTACTGGAGCAGCCACAGATCGCACTTGCATACACATAAAAGAGAGAATTTTCATTTCCAGTAAAGATGGATCAAATTTGTTGAGACAATATTTCCATCCAAGGTGCAGAACTCAATAATTCCAAACCTCAAGACTACATAATCTTCTACTCAGAATGAAAGTAATCAACCATAACAGAAACTAGATAAATTTACAGGCGAAAAGTAGAATGGGCCTGAATTATAATACAAACAACCATTTTGCATTGTCTTCCCTCTTATAATTCGTCTATGGTTATCCAGCAAAGGATTTCAACGCTTTAATTCTGTACTAAGCCTTAACAAACAACTGACTACTATTTAAGAATTCAAGAAGCAGACTCTGGAAAGCAACCAAAACATGAACTTTCCTTCTTACAGACATTGAAAAACACACTAAAAGACAAGTTCGAAGAAACAAGAAAGAGGAAAAACACATCATACAGTCCACAAATATAGATAAATGGGCATTCAAGAAATCACCCCGGAGCGAGTTTCTGCGAGACTTGTATTTGATAGACATAGATACAATGATTGTGGCGGGAGATGTAAGCAGGTGGGCTCTTGGCGCGAAAGAGAAAACGGCCACAGTAGCCATAGATCTTCTTGAACTGAATAACCCCTGAAGAGTAAGAAGAAGAAGAAGAAGTGCAAGGAATTATACACGAAGAAGGGGTGGGAGTTGTTGTACTCATCTTCACGTGTCTCTCCGCTTCTTCTGGTAACAAACTGCGAAATTATACGTGGGATTGTGTGTCATCGTACTTACATTTCACTTCTTGTCTTCCTCAAGACGACATCCTTTGTCTCTCCTTTTCATATATTTTATCTATATATATGCACATAGATTCTGAGTATTGTCTTTTTCTTCAGAGTTGATAATGAACCGAGTTGATTGACTCAAAAACTCGTTGTCGCTTTGCATAAATTGTCCCAAATGCAAAAACATGAGTAGACCCAACTGTCCACTTCAATTCATGATTGAGAGGCGACTTTCCAGCAAGTCCGTGAACGGAGGTTGCCAATGAAAGATTGACAATGACAAGTAGGGTGCAAGCTAACCAAAACACAGTCACCGTTGTCAAATGAACTCACTGAACTTGTAGCAGCTTGAGAAAGAGCATTGATCTAGGGTTTTTCATCATAAATTTCATTGAATAAATCGTCAGGATTTCAAACAACACTTGAATGTGGAACATCTCGTCGTCCATTTTCATTTAAGCACAAAATTTGGTTGAAATTTAAGGAATTATATATCAGAGAGATTGTACATTCCAACGAGGACAACAGTCCAAGTGTCTTTCTCCATGATAATAACTACAATTAAGATGATAATTCATTCTTGTGTAATCTTCCTTCCAGCTAAATCATCCAATGTGAGGCTCAGCGTATCAACAGAGCCTTTTCTAACTTCCTCTCCCTTAGCAGCCAGAAATTCTTCAACACTTCCTGGTTCTCCAAACCAACCAAGACGATCAGCAATCAAGTGTAGGTTGTTACAGCCACCACAGCGAGCAACAACCACACCTTTCTCGTAGGATTGGCGACAAACTGTCTTGACAGACCTCGTCTCGCAAACCTTACAGGTAAAGATCATGGCAAGATCATGCCTTGAAGAAGTTTTCAAATTGGATGTTGCTGAAAGCTTCACGGAGCTGTTGTCATTCATGTCAACTTGTAATGAGGCATCAACAGAATCACAATTGGACTTTGAGTAACTCGCTTCGTTATTTTCCAAATCCTTGCTGGTTTTGCTGTCCAGATTTGCTTGTGTCTGAAACCTTCTTGCACAAAAGTCATTCTTGCTGAATATTGAACTGGAAAAAGGATTAACCTTCACGGTTGATTCTGGCAAAATAAAATTCAAAATTAATAAGTGACAGCCATCACACAAATGAATGCTTCGTATTCTAACAAGGTATATATCTAGCGGGAAAAGAGATGTCAATACAGTTTAAGCCCCATTTACGATTGTTAAATGGACAAAGAATACTTTACGCAGATTACAAAAGAAAAGAGCCTATTGGACAGAAGGAAGAATACAGTAGGACAAGCCAACGAACACCAATATATTTATTTTGGACTACTATTTTGGTAATGCGAGTGTAAAGCTCTTTAAGAACTGCAATCAAACTACGTAATGTTTATATCGAGTCATGAACAACTAAACCTAAAAAGCAAACAATAAAGCTGTAGGGGATAGGTCAGCCACATTATGGTTGAATTAAGTTCCTAATCAGCCTTGCAAGGAGAGACCACCAGCTCATTGCTCTCACTAGCTGCATACCGTAATCTACGCTGTCTGAATGTGCCCAGAGCACAGGCACTGATCAATACCAAGTATGATCCTATAATACAAGAATAAGGATTATTCACGTTTTACATACTTAATCAACCAAAGGAGGTTTTTTACCAATATAAAGTGCTGCATTTATTTGAAAGCACTGGGTTCCATTTCAAGAATCAGACTGACAATTTGAGAAAAATAGCTCCTCGAAGGAGACTAACCATTTTAAGAAATTGGTAATCAACAGTGAATGAAATAGATTGCTTCCCTTGAGGAAACTAGTAGACATAACTAGCCACTGAATGTAAAGAATCCCCATAAATGAAAACATTTACCTCATTGCAATCAAATATAAAGTGCTCTAAACTTGGAACCTAACACTAAAAATGATTCTGAGGAAAACAGAACAATTTCAGAACTGAACAAAGATAGAAGAAAACAAATATCAAGCTTTTATCAGCAACCCCAAAGAACCCACATCCCAAATCGTCGGGATGCCCAGAATTCATAAGAAACCACACACGCACATGATCTAAAACACCAGGTGAAGGAACAGGTATAGAAAGAGATGAAGAACTGACCGTTATCAAGAATAGAAGCAAAGGACTTATTATTGAGGGCAAGTGCGGACCGTACTCGCCTCATTAGCAGTAAGTGCCTTAACGCCGCCATAGAAGAAGGGTTCTTGCTCGCCTTCTTGTCCAAGCTCGCAAGCAAGACGTCCGTTGTTTTGTCTCGATGATACAGCGAGGAGACGCTATAGTAATTTAAATGACGTCGTTATGTTACTGCATATTCGCTCTGAAGTCTTAATAGTTAAAATGACGTCGTTTTAATTATTAGATATAACAAAGTAAAATTGAATAGAAGATGTATCGTTTCGGTTATCGGACGTATAAGTAATAAAGATGGAAAAGAAGAAGGGTTTACCAAAAGACTTGACAGTAGTTCGGGTTGGGTTCAGGTCCAAAATTTGTGGCCCAAGTCGAACCTGAATAGATTGAAATTCAATTGAGTTTTTGATTTCATAGAATAAACTTTTAAGAATGATTTCATAAATTGAATTTAAGTTTAAAATAAAAATACAAATTTAGAGATGTAAATTAAAAATATATTTTTAATATTTTACAAGTAATTTAAAGTTAATTTAGTTTACAGCTACCATAAAATAATTATTTCAAATCAATTTAATTTGTGATATTTGAATGGATTAATTTAATATTTATATAGTAATGTATTATTTAATAATATCAAAGTTATAAATTTTTAAATCAATGAAGTTATGAATTAGATTATATTTTCATATTACATATAATTATTTAGTTTATTTATTTATTTATTTTGGTAAATAATTTATATTTAATTTAGTTACTAAAACTAATATGCGTTCCTTCTAATAATGAGCCTCCTTTTTAAATTTGGTTGCAGAAGAAACCTTCCTAAGACAGAGCAACAAGTTTTGATGCTGAAGACAAAACCGTAGTCATTAGCAAAACTTGATTATAGAACAGAGCAAGCAAGACAAAGGGACAAGGCACAAGGCAGCTCTGAGTGGTTCATTGAACTAAGTGAAGGAAAAGAAGACAAAAGGACAAGGCACAAGGCAGCTCTGCCTCTGATTGAGTGGATGGAAAGAACTGTGTTTGACTCTGAAAGAACTGTGTTTGACTCTGCAATTTGGTAGTCTATCAGGAAAAGTAAGAACAAGTGAACAAGAACAACCCATCAAGTTCAACCCCCAGATCTTGGCATTTCTAAAGCAAAACGTTCCTGTTAAATGCTTGAGTTGCATTTTATAATCTGTTCAGAGATTGGACATTGTGTACCAAGATTGAAAATGTGAAGTACGAACCAGAGAAGTTGGAGATCACTCTCAGATAACAACTCCAAAACGATAACCTTAACCAACTTCCCATGAATCCCAAAACACAACCTCCCATGAATCCCAAAACACAACCTTTGAGATTAAAATCCTAAACACCGTTCTTTAAAGCATCAAGAGCAGGACCAGTCAACCTGCAAATCCTCCAATCATGCAACATCTGAGCACCCATGTCCTCATAAAACTTAATAGCATTCACATTCCAACATAGCACACACCACTCCACCCTGCCATAGTCCATTTTCACAGCTTGTGAAGCCACAGCAGAAAGCAGCATCTTTCCAAAAACTTGCCTCCTATAACACTCCCTCACGAACAGATCCTCGATGTAGAACCCTGGTTTAGCTAGTAAAGAAGAGTAATTTGGGAAAAACAGCACAAGCCCAGCAATTACAACATCATCAGAGCCGCTCCTGAAATTTTCAGCTTCCGGGTCGGTGATAGGGTGGTCAAGAAATCTTAATTATGAATTCGATTATTATATTTTCATATTTTAGTAAATGATTTTTATTTAATTTAATAACTAAAACTAAAAATATCGATTTATATTTTTAAGTTTTGTAATAAATTAAAATTGAGTTTGAGATAGCCAATTTAAAATGTTTTAAAATTAAATTATATTTAAGCCCAACTACAAGCATTTCAACTCATTTATCAAATGAAATGACCTTTTTTATTTTTGCTAGTATAACTTTGTTTCAACTCATCTTATCTAAATATTTTTACGGGTCTTATATAAATGTGAGGATGAAATAGATTAGAACATGATTGGAACAGTAAAAATAGGACAGAAAAAATATTCCCGTCGTTTGCAAAGTCTACTTATAATATAAGAAATTATTTATGATTTATTGCTGTGTGAGGTTTCAAAGGATTGAGAAGATTGGATCATGTGTGCTCTTAAATATGTATAGGACACAAATATGTTTTTTTTTTAAGTAGAGGAATTGGCAATCGTTACCTTTAAATACGTACTAGATAAAACTTCAGATTGACTCAATAGCCTACAATTATGCCAATCAGATATTCCGCATAAGGTAAATTTTGTACGACAGGCTCAATCAAAAGAATATAAATCGAAGATTTGAACACAAAATCTTTTAACCACATGCCCTCCAATTCCACCAACTTAACCACCTCTTATGGTGCAATACAAATATGATTGGAAAGCTATTTATGAAATAGGAACAAGTCATTAACATTTATACGTTAAGAGACAAATGTGATAAAGATATGGAAAGGTGACAATATAAAATTATAATTTTTTTATAAAAATGAAATGTTTGAGTATATATTAAATAAAAATTTTAAATATATAAAATAGTTAACGAACAAATTATATACTTTTAAAAATTATTTAATAATT
>JANZXR010000003.1:32468964-32483490 GCA_027575705.1 Erythroxylum echinodendron
TCGAACCCACCTAGTGTACGGCCATTCTTAATTCATACCAGGAATTGCTTTGACCCTGTATGCGTAGGTGGGTTCTGCCATTCCTAATTCATGCCAGGAATTACTTTGACCCTCCGTACCCGATCATTTAACACTAAATCAATTCAAACTTGAGTCATTCACTTTAGACGAAATTGAATGGCAATTTAGTCCTCAATCCGAATTCAACTCGAGCATAGAGAATTGGGGTGTAAGATAATGCATTCATGCTTACTTGTGATTACTGGTAATATTAACGTTTTTTATAATTGAAAATTCATAGGTAATACAATTTAAGTGTGTAATGGATATTTTTTAGAGTATTAACTCGAAATTTTATGGTTAATAAATAATTTAATTTGTTTTGCATGTGAGTTTATCGAAAACAGTCTCTCTAGTATGTTAGAGTAAAGTTATGTACTATCATATTTCTCCAAATTTTACTTTTATTACAAAATTTCTAACTGAGTGATGATAATAATCACGATAAAATAATTTAATTTGTTAAAATTTAAAAAGAAAAATTTTCGGATCCGATCTACTTATCCAATTTGTTGACTAGCCCTAATCACTCTAATGATATGTTCATTTGATACAAATCATAAAACTAAACAAAATATACATTAACATTAGTTGATTTGAGTATAAAGAACAAAGCATGAGGAAAACCTTTATATGATTCGATCATGGATCCAGCATTTCAAAGTCGTCATGTTCTTATTTTAATAGATTGAGTTGTAGAATTAATGGCAGATCTGATACACAAATACAAGCCACTCTGGTCATATCTTTTAGCAAACCATTTCTTAATGTCTAGGTTGTTAGACCAATTTTTATTGACACAACCTAAATATGATTGACCTCTCAAAATATTTTAAACAAGTTCGAATTCGATCTAAAATCAGATCACGAAATCAAAATTTTTATTATTATATTATTTTTATAGTTTAAAATTCGTAACATCTTTAAATTGAAATTTAATTATAATTCAAATTATAATTCAAAACTCGATTAACTTGGTTTTAGTTATTGTTCGGTATATCTTATATCAAAATATCACCTATAAACTTACAAGATTAAGGTTATTAAACTTAATAAGTTAATTTCACACTTAGTGAAGCCGTGGAATTTTCAAGATCTACAAATGAGTTTGCTCATGCTTCTAGCCTCGTTACTTATATCCAAGTTATGTGTGTAGAATAATTTTGATTATAATATCTTTAGTTATCTCATTTTTTTTGCTATATGCGTTTTGACTATTACTTTTGATTCATTAATTATTGCATGTCTCTTTTTGATGTCAGTTTGCTATATTTGAATTGTATGTGATTTTCTTTTCGTGTGCATTTGGATGACTAATTAGGCATCTGCTTGATCAACTAGTCGAGCTGTTATTTTTTTTCTGATTATTATTTTTATCGTGCTTATTATTATTATTATTATTATTATTTTCTTAATATTTGTATTCTTATTTGTCTTATTATTATTATCATTATTATTAGTATTAGTATTAGTATTAGTATTATTATTCTTATTCTTATTATTTTATTTTCTAAACGTACATCACATACTTGAAGTTTTTTTAAAATTTTTAATTCTTCATGTCACATTTATCTGTAGGTCTATTAAAAACAGCCTCTCTATTTTATAAAGATAAGACTGCATACTATTAAACCTCTCTATATCTCGCATTAGTGCGAGATTCAATCATTCGTCTGAGTGTGACGATGAAGTTATTCAATGTGAGATTAAACTGGGTGTAACGATGAAGTTATTTAATCTTTGAGTTATCTAGCATCATTGGCGCAAAAAGCTATTGATGATATGACACTAACATTTTTAAATATTTTTAAAAATAAAGAATATGTATTTTAACTCTAAAAATTAAATAATGCCAAATATCAACTCTAAGTCCATAATTTTAATTAAAAATAAAGGTAACATATGCAAAATTATCTAATTTTTAGAATTTTTTAATTTAATGTCAAACTTTTTCAACTAAATTATCTTTTAAAACTTTAACAAATTCCCGAACCATCCTTCGTATACTAAACCTGTTGATTCTTGACTAAGCCACCTGCTTCTCCACCAAAGCCTCGACCTCTTTCATCTACTGGGGAAGAAAAAGTTTACCAGACTGAGTTAATAGCAACTCTTACATCACCATCTATTCCTGCTGACGAAGAAGATCCCCGACATTATAATTCAAGAACTATCACATTAAAATCACCATAAACTTGTGATAAATAAGTCTTGTCTTCCCTCAGGTAGTACTTAATAATCATTAACACGCTTTTCCAGATTCTCAGAACCAAAAGCGCAGCCACCGATTTCTTAACTCGTAAGCTGTTGTGAATACGAGTATCTTAAACCATACATTATTGGTAAAACCCTGCCGCTTTTAAAGAATATAAATGCCCCGTTCTTGTTGGAGTTTGTTGGAGTGCAAAACAAAGGTGATTGTCAACTTTACGAGTCTCACCTTATCCTTAATTGAATTAACACAAACTGCGTCGCATTATGCTATTTTAATTACGATGTTGTCTAACAAATCTGAGTTGAATTTATTATTTATTTATTTTTAAATTATTTACTTATTGTATATTATTTATTAAATATTTAATTAATTTGATGTTTTGTTTAATATATATTTAAAAAGTAATAATTATAAATTTTAGTGACAAAATTAGAGACAATAATAGATCAAATCTAACTTGATCCCTTATTATGGCAATTTGAGCTCAAATTCAAAGTTTGATTGAGTTCAAACTATATAAAGTCAAAGTTAACGCACCCATAGCTATAATATACGTAACTTTTCTTTTACATTTTTATAAATAAGTTGTTTTTGTGATTTGAACATGTGTTCTTATGATTATAAAAAATGTAACTTTGCCAATTGTTCTAAAACTCATTGTCTCAAACCATATAAAGTGGATATCTAATAATCCAAAAATTGACAAGGTCAGGGTTAAAATAATATTATTTTTATTAAATGAATTTGAGTTAAATAAGTCCTTAGATTTGAATTTAATTTAAAATCTGACTAACTTAGAATGTAATTCGTTAATTTTAAATTAGGTGGGTAGGTTTAGCATATGACAGGGGTAGGTAAGAGATACCCAAATGCAGAGGCAACTGCCAAGCCAAGCCATTTTTTATTCCAATCCAAAGCTCCAAGGGTGTCATTCTCATCTTCGCAATGTCACTAGTCATAAAGAAGCGTATCTTCCAATGGAGGCATTATCTAAATAAACGCCTCCTAATAAACTAATGGCTACAGGCATAGTATTAGTTAGCATTTTCCTAGGTAAGACCTTTCCAGGTTGGCATGAATCAAGCGTGGTCCTTTGTTTTAACTTTTAACCAATTTTTCTTACAAGAATCCAAAATTATATTTTAGATTAAGTAGAATAGAAATCTTCTAATTTTATCTTTTATTAGGATTTATGATGAAAAGATTTAACCAATTTGATCGGTTCAATTGTAAAAAGCTTGAATAGTCTAATTTTTCAGTTTAGTTTATATTTTTTTGGTTCAATTTATTTTAATAACTCTTATTGTTAAACATTGATCAGTTTATTAATTAAATGATTAATTTCTATAAACTAATAGGTTATTATAAATTTAAATAAATAAATTTTATTTAACAAATTTTTAAAATTAAACTTTAAATTTTCAAGAACAATCTCTTACAATTATATTTTAAAATTTTCAACTTTATTTAATATTTAGATAGTTTTGTTACCGTTTAATACTGTTTAATTCTTAAACCGGTTTAATCTAATTTTTACAACATTTATTTAAGAGAATTTAGTATCGAAGAATCTTAACAAAATCACACATTAATCCAAAGTTCATATTTGCTTAAAGCATTACTCTTTAACATAATTTCAAACCCCCCTTTTTTTTTTGCATTTCATCATCATCAGAACTCTACCAGGAACATAAACAAACTTACGTTGAAAACGAGGAGTAGCCTAATAGTTTCAGCTACTCACTTAAGACTCTCCTTTATAGAAGATCTTGAGTTCGAGTCACAAAGGAGGTGAAATGGGAAATTTGTTCTATTGATGATCCTCTAGCTTCCTGGGCACAACTTCTTGATCGGATCAATTACGGACGCCTCGCTTCCAGAGGCAGTGTGGGAGTTGAAGCTACTAAAGAACCCAAGGGTTGCTGGGAACCTATGCTGAATAGGAAGTCAGCGATCAATCAGCAGTTGACCAATCAAGTATGTGACGACTCCTTGTACGTCGAAGTGTACAGGCTACGTAAGAATCTGAGGGATCTTGGAGCTCCAGATTTACATCCTCTAGGGTTCTTGGAGTGGAGTCTTAGAGACTTAGGATTAGTCCGACTAACCTAAGATACCTAATGTAATTAAAAAAAAGCTTATGTTTATATAAAGAAAATTAAGCATAATTATAGAAGAAAAATGGGTAGTTTGGAAAATGAGGCACGCAGTTTGATGATTACTATATTTTGAAAGTTGATACACGACAAACGTGTCTTCTGTTTTGGCGGTTTTCTTACTTTTCCACAATGTTTTTGGTACTCACGTTGTCCAAAGTTAACATCTTTCCTCAAACTTCGATTCTCTTGCCTACGAAAGGTTTCATCTTTCGTTTATTCATATTATTGTTTTTTTCCCTTTCTATTCTCTAGTCCATTGTGTTTACCAGTTCCTGTATGTGCATGCCATGTTCATGTTGTTAAGAGTTCTTTGAAGGGAAAAGATGGGATTTTTGAGTACTTTGTTGGGGTTTCTTGGTTTTGGATTTGGACTTCCTCTTGGACTATTGCTTGGCTTCTTTCTCTTTATCTACACTCAACCCAGAGATGTTCAGGTAATCCCATTCTTAAAGATCGCACCTTTACAACATATGGAGGAGGTGCTTGATCAGTAATCTACTTTCTTTGTTGCATGAGATGGTTTTGTCACTGTTTCTCTGGGTTAATATTGTTCTTTTGTAGTGTAATCGGTAATCTACTTGTTTCAATCGAAAACAGCTGGTCAAACCCAAGATTTTCCGTTCCCGATTCATCTTCTTGAGGTGTTTGTCTTGAAGTTATTTGAGTATCTCATTCAATTCATGGTTCTGGTTTAGGTTAGCATCATCGTCTGTTCCAATCTTCTATGAGAAAATTATATAAGAAAGTTTTGATATAAAGTTCGAATTGGGTTTTTTCTTTTTTAACAGTTTTTCATCAGTTCATCACTCTCATCTTCTTTGGTATTTTAATATCATGCGAGTCGAAAATCTAGTGGGTCATGGGTGAAAAAAATAGTGTTTTAGTTTCAATCAGACGCTTCTGGATTTCGTTTCATCTGGACTTCAATGTGACGCGTAAAGCAATGTCGAATGCCACGTTTTGAGTGTCACTGACATAACTTTTAATCACTATTCACTAATGTGTGGTTGCTATGACATTATTGATTAGAATTTAGAACTACCACTAAGGTGATTGAGAATGCACGCTTATTTGTGGGTCGATCTTAAGTGGTCCACTAGTAGTTGCCTGCTATATCGGGTTTAAGTTGCACCTTCCACAACATTTTATCTTGATACCTTCAATCCACTTGTCTCTTTAATATTTTCTAGGTTAAGATTTTGAGCCTTAACCGATGAGCTTTCGCAATTTTTTTTTGCCTGAAACTCTAAACGTATCTACTTAACAGAAAAAGATGTAATTTCTTCAACTTTGTAGTTAGAGTTGCACAAAATTTCAAGCCTTTAATTTGATCTCTTCTCCAAATTTTAATCCGAAAGGCAGTAGACAGCTCGGTTCTCACCGAAACCAAGTTTGAATTGACTGGACTAAGTGAGGATTGATAAACTATTAGCAGCATCAGAAGGTTGTTTTGAGTACAAGACTTCCATCTAGAGAAAAACATGCCCATTTAATATTGGACTTGTACTAATCTAATGCAGGAACCAAAGGTTAAGCCACTCCATGAGTTGGACAAGAGCACCTTGCAAGACATTCTACCTGAGATTCCGCTATGGATAAAATGCCCTGATTATGAACGAGTAAGCTCAAACTATATCAAGAAATGCTGTGTTTTCTGATGTGCTTAATGTACCACGTTTCATTATATTGTCTGATGCGTCAGGTGGACTGGTTGAACAAGTTTCTTTTGGATATGTGGCCTTACCTTGATAAGGTGATTTGCTAACTAAAATAAACTTGCTCTTTTCTTCTTCATTGATGTACTTTTGTGATCGAGACTCTTCTCAAATGCAGGCAATTTGCACTAGAATAAGGAGCATAGTAGAGCCTCAGTTTGCAGAATATATTGGAAAGTATAAAATCAAAACCCTTGATTTCGAACAATTAACTCTTGGAACTCTCCCTCCTGTAATTCATGGTAAGTTTGCTTTCAACTTCATTTTTCACATTAGCTTCATTTATAGTCTATGAACCAACTTTTTGTTTCTTAGAGACTGTTTGTGTGTGTGCACTTGTTTCTTTACGCAACTGTGCTTATGAACACGTATGGTAAGATGTTAAGTAAAAGGTTGTCTCCAGTTTAGACAATGATTCAGGATAGTCTCACTATGTTCGTTTTCAATTGATGTTAGAAAAATTTAGAAGGTTTTCTTCCTTTCATATCCGAGACAAGATCGAACTGCATTTCATTATCTTGATAATTTTTTTGATATAGACTTCTGCTTCTAAGTCATACTCCAAGATTTCTTTTTTGTTTAAAGTAACTCTTAACATAATGTTTCTTTTTTTAATAATTTCAGGCCTTAAAATATATGAGACAAATGAGAAGGCTTTAGTCTTGGAGCCAGCAATTAGATGGGCAGGCAATCCAAACATAGTTTTGGTGTTGAAGTTAATGTCTATGCAAATTACAGTCCAGGTAAGGAATTATCTTTAACTGAATAACAAGGTTGTTAATTTCTAGAAAGACTAATGTTTTCGAAAAGATAGTCATCAATAATTCTTTTCAGTTGGTGGATTTGCAAGTATATGCAGCACCGCGGGTAACTTTGAAGCCTCTGGTGCCCACTTTCCCATGTTTTGCAAACATTTTAGTGTCATTAATGGAGAAGGTAAGCTATGTTTGCCAAGGTTTTCACTGGATACTTTAATTGAAGACTTGAAGGTAGAAAGTTTATGATCTATCCTTCTAATCAACCTTTGTTATTGATCTATGTGCAGCCACATGTTGATTTTGGATTTAAAATACTGGGGGGAGATGTTATGTCCATACCTGGCCTTTATCGATTTGTTCAGGTGCTGAAATGCTACTATTTTCATTGGTAGGCGATGGAGTGTTAATAAATTTTCTGAAAGTGAACGGGTCTTGAACTACTTCTACTGCATCAACATTTATATGGGTTTCAATCAGCTAGCTGTCTTGGATTCTTGCAGGAAACTATCAAAAAGCAAGTGGCAAGCTTATATCTTTGGCCACAAAAGCTTGAAATCCCAGTTCTAGAAGCGTAAGCTCATATAAAGCCGAAAGGATTATGATTTGTTTTTTGTCATAAGAACTATATCTGAATATTATATTTGTTTAAGGCTATCATCCACGAGTATAGATAGACAACAAAACATTGCTAAGGTATATAGGTGAATAGTCTGGTGGCTTGAAATTGTTGTTTAACAATGATTCATTGGCATGTTACATTAAGGATTGGATAAAAGTTCTGTTCTTTTTCGTTAGCTCACTCTGTGGAGGTAAGCCAATAGATAAGAAAAGTTTTTCCGAAACAGCATGGATAGATAATTCTATGATCTATTTAGGGACGATCTCAGGATAGTGATTCTAGAATTTTCTTCTTGATTCAGATATGAATTCAGAAAAATATTGTTCATTTGTCCATTTTGTTTCAGAGCGGCCGTAAAGAAGCCTGTCGGAATACTTCACGTGAAGGTTGTGCGGGCGATGAAACTCATGAAAGCTGATATCCTGGGAACATCTGACCCATATGTCAAGCTAAGGTTGACAGGAGAGAAGCTTCCAGCAAAAAAGACAACAGTTAAGAAGAAGAACTTGAATCCTGAGTGGAATGAGAGCTTCAAGCTTATTGTCAAGGATCCTGCAACTCAAGCTCTTCACCTAGAAGTGTATGACTGGGACAAGGTCTTCCCTTAAAAATCCTAATATATTAGCTTACATGTCTTCACTACTCAAAGTCTCAAACCCTGCCTGGATTTACTCCTTGAGATTTCATCATGCAAACTTAAATGTAGAAAAACATTGGAACATTAAGTTACGAGGTCGTAAGGTTTTTATACCAAAAACCGACAACAGAAGATATTCATCGGAGTTTAAGCTTGGTATTCAACTTGCTTTGCAGGTGGGTGGTCACGACAAATTGGGAATGCAGGAAGTTCCACTTAATATGATTACACCTCATGAGAGAAGGGAATTCACTCTTGATTTACTTAAGCACACCGGTGTTTCTGATCCGTATGACCACAAGCGGCGAGGGCAGCTTGTGGTGGAGCTCACCTTTGTGCCTTTCAAAGCGGACAGTGCTAAGTATATTAGTGACTGTATGAATGAACATGAGAAAAAGGTAAGTGAACCTTTAGATGAAGACAAATTGAACGGAGCAGGTTTAATTACGGTGGTCATGGAAGGAGCGGAGGATGTCGAGGGTGAGCGACACAACAATCCGTATGCCTTAATTATTTTCAGAGGAGAAAAGAAGAAAACTAAGGTGAAGTTCCCATTTCTGCAATTATGCAATATTGTTAACTCAAGCCTTCTTTTATTATAGCTCTGTCTCAGAGTGATCTGCAACATATGCTTACAATTCATCATCCTCAGATGATCAGAAAAACCCGGGATCCGCGTTGGAATGAAGAGTTCCAGTTTACACTTGATCAACCACCATTACATGAGAAGATCTACATTGAAGTTGTAAGCAAAAGGACAAGATTGAGCTTCTTATCAAAGGTACGGTGACCATCACTGTGATCATTAACGGTTTTATCTCCTTGACTTTGACCGATATTATTGTCGCAGGAATCTTTGGGACACGTAGAAATCAATCTGGATGATGTTGTGCACAATGGACGTATCAATGAAAAGTTCCATCTGGTGGATTCAAAGAATGGAGTTATACATGTTGAGCTACGGTGGGATACAGTTTGAGAAATGAAATATGAACTGCACATGGTTGTTGATAGTTTGGCAGAGCATTGTTTCTTCATTCTTCTTCTTATGGAGCCTTTTTGAGATGGTTACATGGATTACCAGATGATTCCCCTTCTGGAAATGAAAGAATGAAATCAAGTTCTACACAACTTCAGTTGTTCCAATGCCCAATTTGTCGTCATTTATTGCCATTTTACTTGTAATATTCACAACTTGTTATAATTTTATTATGGTACTTCAATTGTTTCCATATTATAATTAGACTACTAAGGGTGTGGGTCGAATCCATTTCAAAGTTTGATTAAAATGACGTCATTTGGGTAACCTGAACTGTCCAAAACAGCGGTGGTTTGTAGTTGGGGTGGGTAGGATTGGTAACGGGTCAGACTTAAGGCAAAAATTTATTTTGGGCTCGGGCTTAAAGTTCTAGTTCCGATCACAAGCTTGATTGGACTTGAGTGATTCGAAGTTTAATTGGGCTTTAGCTAAGCTCAATTAAATATGTTTTAATTAAATAATTTAATTAAAATATATATTTTAGTTTATATATTTAGATCAATAACTAAAATCAAGTCACGAGTTCAATTTGACTTTATGTTTATCCTAACGTTTTTTAGATAAATTATATTTTAAAATAAGAGATTTTAGAATAATTGGTAATTATTTGGATTGAATTAAGTCAAGATTTTAACTTGCGATTCAATCTAGGTCAAATTTATTAATAGGCCGTTTGGAAACTTTTGAATTGAATTCATAGACAAATTAAATTTAATTACATTTGTGAGATTGAATTAAATTCTGTTTATCCTGATTTGAATAAATCTATAAATATTAGAATTGAATTTAATTACATTGTTTGAAACACAATAAAAATAAATTTAACCACTTCATATGACTTTTTTATCCTTAACTAAAATGAGTACATAATTAATGTGTGTTTTGTAGTAATTTGCATATTTATGATGTGTATATTTAGAAAAAGAATTTTTAATATTTTAAAAAGAATTGACTCTTCAATTCATACACTAAATCGCATCATTTGAGATGTGAATTGAATTCATAAAGAAAATGAGATTAAATTACGTGATTGAATTCAATTCATCTCTTTTTTAACATTCCAAACACATGAATTGAATATAATTCATTGGATTCTAAACTAGGGCCGGTCCTGAGGTTTTGTAGGCCCAGGACGAAAGAGAAGATGCGGACCCTTGACTTTAATTAAAAATAAATTAGAAAAAATTTCTTTTTTTAATAAACTAAATTTTATATTATTAAAAGTGGGCCCTAGGCAGAGGCCCATCTCGCCCCTGCCCAAGATCGGGGCTATTCCAAACGGCCTTTAAATCATCTTAAAATAATAGCTCTGATACTATGAAGACAACCCTTGGTCAGAGAGTAAAAATAACAACAACAACAACAACAATAACACTCAGTAAAAATCTTGCTGAATCATAAAATTTGGAGAAATTCAATGGTGCACAATCTTATCCCTAATTGATAAAGAGGCTGCTTCCAAAAATTAAATGTAACATATATTTTAGTTATACTAGCTAACACATAAGACCTATTTTATTTGAAGAGCGTCAACTTTTAAAGCTTGCTTTTAGAAATCTAAACTGATCAATCATTTCCTGCATGGCTTAGGCCTGAAACGTGATCCATAGTCTTAAAGACTCTCTCAAATTCAAATTCGACATTTAAGTATGATCAATCTAAATTAAGCTTAATTTGACTAAAAGGTAGAGAGAACATACATAGTCGGAGAGGATAGACATGATATGCAATGGTGAGACAAATGGACCCCATCGGATGTGAGGATTGGGTTTGACTTGATGATCATCAATGATATGTCTTCAATGCTCCAAGCATGTGATCATCATGATTGATAAAAAGCCACCGGGGTTGAGATAGGCTAGTTTTTTAGTGGACATGCATGGCTGGACTCCTTATTACATCGGCTTTCTTTTTTATTTTTTGTAAAGGTAAAAACAAATAAATCATCGATTATTTTGACTTGGGTTGATAGTGATTTGTTCTAAAACAAAGTTTAAGAATCAATGATTAATTATCTGACTTTTAAGAGCTAATAAAAAGCAATATTTAAAAAATTAAATTGGGAGTTAAAACGATAAGAAAAGGTGCTTAAGATTTAAAAGATTCAACTGATATTAGACTGTTATAAAATTAATTAAATATTAAATAAATTTAAATAAC
Source organism: Erythroxylum echinodendron (assembly GCA_027575705.1). Taxonomy (NCBI): domain Eukaryota; kingdom Viridiplantae; phylum Streptophyta; class Magnoliopsida; order Malpighiales; family Erythroxylaceae; genus Erythroxylum; species Erythroxylum echinodendron. Next base: position 32,480,327 of record JANZXR010000003.1, read on the forward strand.
TTGAGATATTATTGAAATATATTATCTTTGTCTGTTAAAAAAATTTAAAGTTTAATTTAAAAATTAATTGGTTTATTTTAATTTATAAGAACTTATTAATTTATGAAAATCAACTGATTAATTAATAAACTGATTAATTTTTAACAACAAGAGTTATTAAAATAAATTGAATTGAAAAATTTAAAACCGAACCAAAAAATTGGCTTGTTTAAGATTTTCACGATTAAACTGATAGAATTGATTAAATTTTTTAGTCATCGATAAAAAATATAAATAAGGGTTTTAATATATATCAAGAAAATGAATTCTCCAATAAAATTTATAAAAATTAAAAGAAAATGGATATATATATCAAGAAAATGAATTCTCCAATAAAATTTATAAAAAATTAAAGAAACCCATTTTCATTTAGTAGTAAATTCTTGCTTTAAAAAAAAGGTAGTAAATTCTTTAAAAATATTTTACGGTATAAAAAATTCTTTTGCTGCTTATTTTTCAAATTTTAGATGGTGAATAAGAAAACAAAAGGTCTGCAATGAGGGTTTCGAAGATTCTTTGATTAGCATTAGCCTTGGCTGTACTATGTGAAGTTCTCCGAGGAAAACGACAAATGAAGCAGAGCTTTTGATTTAAATAAAAGGGAAATACTTTATCACTAATTCTCTTGTGAATATTAGTTAATTTTTATTATAAATAATAAAAATAGTAAAAAACATAAAATTCCTATTTAGTTTTAAAAATATTAGAAAATTCCTTAATCTCTTAAATTTTTAAATTATTTTTGTGATTTTTAATTTTGTAGAAAATCTTTTTCTATTGAAAATAACAACAAAATATTTTTAAATTCAAACAAAAGAAATTAAATTTGACAAAAATTAAAAGTTTATTATCATTATTATAAATTATCAATTCAAATTGAGTTTAAATAATTTAAATCAAATTTCATAATTAAGTTAGAGATAATTATGTTAGTGATATTTGATTAGTGTATTAGAATACAAACTCATAAAATACAAGTGCAAGATCACATCAAATTGTCTTTTTTAGTTATTTTGTTCAACGTAAATGTGTGGATGAGATTTAATAAAACATGATAAGAACATCATAATTGGAACTAAAGATCCGATCCCGTGCAACATACCTTCTTATGCACCAAAGAATAAGATAGGTAAAAAGTCAAGAATAAGATAAAAGAAAAAGACTTGAGCTTTTGTGGTTGACTTGCCCCATAAAGTCTGCCAAATTTGTAGGCAGTAAAGGGAATCCTATCCCCACACAAAAGGTACTCTCTTTTTGCTTCTTTATTTCATTCTTTAGGATGTATTGGATCTCTGCTCATTGCTAATGGACTTAAGTGCTCTCCTCTCATAACAACAAGTTGAGATGAGTTGTAAGAGAGCATCAAGCATGTGTGGTCTCAAAAGAATGAGTGAAAATATGAAAAAAAAATAAAAATTCAGAAAAAAGGGAAATTTAGTGACTGCTCTTGTTTTCTTGTTCATGTTCTTTTGTGGGGAAGAGGAATAACTTTTTGCATGCTTAAAAGATGGAATAAATTTTTTTAAAAAGCTTGTCTTTTTAAGGAGTATAAAGTAAAGTGGGAATAGGGACTCCACTCACTAACCCTATCTTTTTTTTTTCTATTTTTTATATACACTTTTAAGATTTAACTTTTTAAAAATACTTATGAGATAAAAATTTAAAATGTATGAAATAATATGTATTAATTAAATCTCTTATCATTTTATGGGTATCAAACAAATTATTTAATATATTACGAACTTAAAATTATATCGACCTTAAAAACCTATCAACTATCAGATATTATTATTAGTGTAAATTTATATGTAATATTACGTAAATTAGTCTTTTAATTAATTTAAGTATATGAAATAAATTATTTAAAATTTACCAATTTAGAAATAAATTAAGTTTATTAAACTGATAAAATTACTTTTGTACATAACAATCTATAAATTAGTCTTTTAATTAAATTATGTAATAATTTATGTAAATCACATAAATTATTTAGGAAATTACCAATTTAAAAATAAAATAAATTTATTTATCAAATCAACCACTCAAAGCTAATAAAATTACTCTTTTAATACATTACCCTAAAGTATGGTGCGGTGGGCATGGACGTAGATGGTTGGATAGTGCAACCATCATCTCTATCATTCTTGATGTTCCCCAATACCTAATCAACCTTTGGATTTGTGGAATTTTACCTCCACCACTCAAGTCAAGACCATCTAACTCCTCCCCACAAGCTTTCACTTCAAACTTCAAAAGGACCATTGGACGCATGAAAACGTTAATGGGCATATACCTGTTAATGATGTTATATGCCTAATAGTATTCCCAAAACATGGGGTACGGTTGGACACAACCAATGTAGTGTTGGATTGGTGAGCTTGTAATGATGTATAATGTTCCATTTTTTAAGGCACATATGCCCTAAGAATCCTCCTCCAATCCCCTTGTGAAAAGCTCCTTTTGGTGAGCAAGGCATGATTTGTAATGGTCCCTTTAGGAGACGCACTATACATGGGAATCCTCCCTTTTGCCTTCTTATTACCAACTATCTACCAAAATATCAATCATGCATGACTATACAACTCCTTGAAAAACCCGTTTCATTAAACTCTTCAAAGGTATAGACCGAAGAATAGTATAGAGACAGATTGTTAATATCAACAGCCGACAAGATCGGATTTTCTATCAAACCTAACTAAGTAATAAAATTACAAAGGTTACGATAATACGCAATCTTATTCTAATTAATAAAAAAACTATTTTCGAGATTAAATTACAGAAGCATGTGTTAGGAAATCTCCTATGTCTTTGACCATTCAATGATAATATTGAGGCTACTTGGTCTCATCTACCAAGTTGCTTGTACTTATTACAGACACTTGCCTTGTAAGTTGCAAAATGTAACAAGGAAACAAGAGCCTACTTATTATAATGCCTTTGACTATCTTATAATTATGGAGTTTTGTCTTTAATAGGGTGGTCCAATTGACCTAAACTCTCTGGTTCAAATCACAATTAAAAGTCTTCGTTCTCAATTATCTAAAAGATGAAGAAATGTCGAATTTATAAATATTTTTTTATTATTTAACCCTTAAATAAATTATTTAAAATATGTAATTTACAAG
>JANZXR010000003.1:32483761-32508551 GCA_027575705.1 Erythroxylum echinodendron
GGCTGTTTCCGGTGGACCCACATGCAAATGAGACAATATATGAATGATGCAGGTTACAGAGAAAAGGTAAAATTAGCACAGAAAAAAAATCAATGTAACTAAAATTTCCATAAATACATAAATAAATAGGGTTAAAAGATTAAAAACGTAAAAAACCTTACAAATGTGACAAGAAGATTTTAGAAAATAAATAAATAAATAAAATGTGATAAAATAACTAAATACCTAATAAATAAATAAATAAGTAGAATAAAGTAATAATAAATAAGAAAAATAAAATTATAGCACTTACAGAAAAGTTACCAAACTTTATTTAAGAGATGCAAGTTTAAAAGACAAAATTAGTGAAAAAAGGGAGGATAGACATACCTGACAAGTTGTAAAATTGTTGCTTATACCTGATATATTGCCCAACTTTTTCACCACGTCTTGAGAGGTGCGTGTCATCTTTGAGTAAAGCCTTGCTAATGTGCTATGTAGCATCCTGAAGGGATGGAAAGAAGAGAATGAGAGGAGCAATCGCAGACGCAAGGAGATCGGAAAGGTATCCCATATGGAAAATTCAATGTAATTTCTTATTTATTATAGCTCGACTTCAATTCAATATCATAGAGTAGTCCATTTTGTCTCGTATAACTATATTAAGTTATTAACCAATCAGACTTTTGTTATTTTGTTATGACTTGTATCATTGTGTCATTTTCATTGCAAAGAAAAATCATCTCCTTAGTTTCTAGAATAATTGAAAGCATTAGACATTGGTTTACTTAATAATAAGAAACACATTGACAATTAAATATTAAATATCTTTCAAATTTATAAGACGAAATCTCATTTAATCGAATAATTTAGTAAGAAAATAATATTTTTCTATATTTTATAATAATTATAAAATCTAATTATTTGTTTATCCAGTAATAAGGAACACATTATCGATTAAAAACTAAATATCGTTAGAGTTCAAAAGATACGATTTCGTGTGAAAGAATAATTTTGTTTGTATTTTATAATAACTATCAAAATAAGAAACCTTTTTTAATATAAAAAATTAAAGCATAAATGAGGAACAAATCCAAAAATTTCAAAATCTCGTGTGAAAGGAACATGGAGAGTAGGTCAACCCTATTGACAATTGGGTGAACCTATCAAAAGGTTGACAAACTTGTGGTGATGTGCACGTGTGTTAATCTTGTCACGTGATGTGCAAAGCAACAAGATGAAGATCTTTATATAAATAAATAAATAAATATGTCTATATATTTATATATATACACATTACATGATTAGCAATATCCCACCATTTTGACTCATGCCATGCCAAATGATGCTTCATTATGTTAGGTGTTGGCCACACCCTTCACAAGATTTTGATAAAGTCATCTCTAGAAACATAATTAATGGGTAATAATTAATAAATAGCATCCACTTGTCCTCTTTTGAATGGGTGAATAAAGATTAAAATTCACCTAATTTTAATTTTAAAAATTTTATTTTATTAAATAATTTAATATATTTTAAAAGTTAATTATACTTTATATTCAATCTAGTTTAACATAATTTTCTTTTCTGTTTGATTGTAAAATAAATAATTTTAATCATAATTATTGAATAAAATGATATTCATTTATTTCGAGCCAATAACTTAAATTTGATTTTGAGTCGTAATTAAATCAATTTTCAAATATTAATTTTGGTGATTAAAATATATCTCAAAAAATAGTGATTGCTATTCTACACTTTCTTTTTTTCCTCCAAAAGCATCTACTTATCAACTTCTTTAGTTATGAGATAAAAAGAGGAGGAATTAGGTAATGATTCACTAGATTAAAGCTACATAGTAGAGTTCAAAAGGATCAATTATTTTCTCTAACTTATTTCATGGTTTATATTATAAATTGTTCTTTTAAGTCACTTCAACTTTAGTGTCATTTAGCATTTAGCTCAACATGGAGTTGGAGATTATCCAAATTAGACATGCAAAGCTTGCTTGAATAATTGGATTTAAAAAAAAAAAAACAAAAGAGGTGGAATTTTGCATGTTTTTAAAATTTTATTAATTAAAAATATTTTATGATATTATAATATTTACAATTTTGAATGTTTGTTAACTTATTTTAATAAAAATTATAGTGCAATTGATTATTAAATATATGATAAATGTATGGAACTGATTTAACTTGAATTTAATAATTATAAAAATAATAGGATAAAAATTAGTAAAAAGTTTATATTTTAAATAATTTTAAACAATAAAGATATTTTGTAAAATAAATGAAATTCCAAAGAGAGTTTTTTTATAGATTATTTTTACTAATATGTCATCATGGAATTTACATTTATTATTGGTGCCAAAAGTGTTAAATATCAAATGTAAATGTGTTTGGAAAATCTATAAATTTTTTTTTTATACATAAAATTAATTCTTCAAAAAAAATCTATAATTTTTTTGAAAAAATCAATAAAAACTAAATTAAAAAAGGGCAAAAAACAGGGGAAATGGTGAAAGTGTAGACCCAACCAAGCAATGAATGCCATGATTGTGCAAGTATAAAAGCAACTACTTTTCTTTGTTAATCAATATTTTTTGTGATTTTTTTTAACAATATCTTATGGTCAAAAGGCTCTCATGTTCACTCTCTTTCTCCATCTTTGCATTGTCTTCTTCGTTGAAGTTACTTGCACTGTCTTCAATGGCGGCCAACAACTATACTACAACTTCTACTGCACCAAAGCCATCCATTTCTGTTCTCTCTCTCCGACTCATTCCTTTGCTTTGACAACTATTTTAGGCCTTTCAACGCCTCTTCTCCCACATTCTCTCAAAAATACAACCACAAAGACAAAGTCCACTCTCTAAAAGTAAGGAAACTCAATCCTCGTCTCTTTCTCTCTCTTGGTCTCTCCCTTGGTTTACGTGTTCAAGTTCGCCTTTTGTTACAAACCCATTACTCCTTTCTCATTCCAAGAAAGAAAAAACGAAACTTTAGCGTAATTCTCACCACTTTGAGATCTGTTTTTCTCTTCGTAGTTCACCTGGTTTAGTAGCTATTTCGTGGTTTCTGCTGTGTTCCTTATTTGGGTTGTTGGGTTATCTTGTTTTTGAATCTTTAAGAGTTTTTGGAAGTAAAATGGGAAGTAAATGGAGAAAAGCTAAGCTGGCCTTGGGTATGAAGCTTTGTGTGTATGTGCCAACAACGGTGGAAGAATCTCCACCCTCACCGACTGAGAGGTTATCTGACGCAGCGTTGCTTTCGCCTTCAAATTGGGATACAAGGCCAATGACACCAACACCATCTTCACAGGGATTAAGGTTGTCCAAGAGCGGAAGCAAGTCATCAAAGGTTGGTACTTTGTTCTAGTCCTCAATATTTTTGGCTTTCAAAGATTGTTTTTCTTGTGTCTAATCCTCTGGTTTTCGTATTTCTAGCACTGAGTCGATGATACTGACATAAAGAAAAAGAAACGTACTTTTGGATGGTAGTTTCTTTATATCTGAGCTTTGGTACGATGAACTTATGAGTGTTTCTGAGTTGGTTGCTTAAAAGTGATTGAAAAAATTGAGCTTTTTTTAGTGAAGACTTGCATATTCTCCTTTAGTTGTTGTCTCTGGTCCTCTGGTTTTGTTTTGTTTTGGTTTCAAATTTCCCAAAACGAAATGGAGTTTCAGATATAGGTATTTTGTTGGTTTTATCAGTAGTAGACAGAGCTGCCTTAGAACTTGAGACAAATCACGACTAATGATGCTCTATTCTGGCATTATGTCATTGCCCGAGCCTGTTATGTAATGATCGGACTTTGATTCTAATTTGTTTATGGTATAACCATCAAAGTGTTGAGCATGTCATCTAATTCCTTTTTGCTTTGTTTATCTCTGGCAAGTCATTTCATTACTATTCACATAATACTTTTATCACTCTTATTGCTCTGTGGCCAATCACATGATTGAACAATCTGATCTTTCTGTATCTTGATTAATTTGTCTCACGACACTAAAAGCTGAAATGGTTTAGTCTCATACAATAATTATTGAAAAAGAATCTTTTTTCAATCTGATCATACTTCCTCTGGATCATGTATTGAAAAGGGGGGAAGATGATTAATTTGGATAATATGAACTTTCTTCTTTCATCTTAGCCAATGTTAACAGTTTTGGCTGTTTTGGAGACTGATTGAAATTATTGTGGTTGAGTGATGTCATGTTGCATTTTACTCCTGGTTTGTGGGTTAGTCCAGAAGTCCCTTTCTAAGCCATCATAGATTGCCTAAAGAGTACAAAGAAAACTGCAGGGTTTTTGTTTCCCTTTCCTCCTCCTCTGTAGCGCCAGAAAAGCAACTTTATGTTGGATTGAACTGTTTTTGACGTTTGAAGTCGAAGCTTTCCTATTGACAAATTTCAACATAGTAAATAAAAGACAAGGAAGGTTCATCAAAACAATAAAGTAAACATCATAAAAGCAAAGGAACTTATTAGTGTACAGAAGCTGAATCACGGAATAGATACTTGACTACCTTTAAGAAGTCACTCTGTTTTTTTGCACTCTATTTCTCCTGGTATGCCCCATTTGTTGGATACCTTAAGTTGACCTTTTCTTCAATATTACCACAGATTAGATAGTAGTTTTCACTTTTCCCCTTTCTGAGAATACTTCTGGCCTGGTTCAAGGGCTCAGTACTGTTGCCATCTATAGTTTAATTTTGTAACCTCGAAATTCCTGAGACTGGAGTCTGTTTGGAGTGAAAACAACAATCACAACTTGAATTAGGAAAAACAAAAACTTGTGAGGAAAATTGATAGGTGGATTGGATATTTGGTCGTCCTAAAAACATGAGAATATTACAGTCTCAAGAAATTCACTGAATATTGATTATGCTGCATCTTCTGGTCCCAGATTGGATGGATAAGCTTGAAATAACGTTATCCAAATGCTTTTGCAAAAGAAGAATAGATGAAAAACAAAAGCATGAGCTCATGGTTGTTGGATTGGAATCTCTTTGTTTTGTGAGGTATCATATTTGACGTCATCATGCAAATTAAGCTTAAAAGCTCACTCTTAATAGTCATTTTGAGGAATAGTCTCTTCCTTATGCCTATCAAGATTAAGGCTCTAACTTTTCTGGTGCTATGATAATTTCGTACCAGCTTCATTTTACAGTGGCACTTGCACAATTCTTTCCAGCTGTAAAATATTGATTATTAAGTGAAATTATTATCTAAATTTCTCTACCTATTACATCCTTGGACATTCATCTCATGCTCACTGCTTCACATCCTTGATGCTGCTAATTGTTTGTGTTTTGGATCATATTAGTAAGTAGTAACAATCCTCAATTGTATTTACGCCTTCTGGTTATCTTTATTTATCTTTCAGCAAACATGCTCAATATGCCTGACGAAGATGAAACAAGGAGGGGGGCATGCTATTTTTACCGCAGAATGCTCACATTCATTCCACTTCCATTGCATCACTTCAAGTGTGAAACATGGCAACCAAATCTGTCCTATTTGCAGAGCAAAATGGAAGGAAATCCCTTTGCAAGCTCCCAGTCTGGATCCTTCACCTGCGAGAGCCTCAATCAATGCATTAGGTTGGGCTCAAAATGATGCTTTGATGACTATGGCACGCCGTATTCCTCCTCCTCATCGACAGCTGAACCGGCAATATATCATGCCTCTACTTCGGAATCCAGAACCTAGTGTATTTGATGATGATGAATCCCTAGATCTCCAGCCTGCATTTGCTGATGGCAGCTCTTCCAATAACAATGGACAAGATGCCAATTCTACAAAAATAATAGAGATCAAAACCTACCCAGAAGTATCAGCTGCTTCGAGGTCAAGATCTTATGATAACTTCACTGTGTTAATCCATCTGAGAGCTGCTGCGGCTGTTACAAGACAAAACCTAGCAAGACCTCAAGCCAGATTATGTCAAATGTCTCTTACTCCTCGTGCTCCAGTCGACTTGGTCACCGTCCTTGATATCAGTGGTAGCATGGCAGGTACAAAACTGGCTTTGCTAAAACGAGCAATGGGTTTTGTGATACAGAACCTTGGATCCAATGATAGGCTGTCAGTCATAGCTTTCTCTTCCACTGCCCGACGACTATTTCCCCTTCGTCGAATGACTGACACAGGTCGTCAGGAAGCTCTTCAAGCTGTTAACTCTTTGGTCGCAAATGGTGGGACTAACATTGCTGAGGGCCTGAGAAAGGGAGCAAAGGTAATGGAAGAGCGAAGAGAAAAGAATCCTGTGGCAAGTATAATACTGCTGTCAGACGGGCAGGATACTTACACTGTGAGCAGTTCTGATGGTAACCAGCCTCAACAAAATTACCAATTGCTTCTTCCTTTATCCATTCACAATGGTGAAAATACAGGATTTCAAATTCCAGTGCATGCATTTGGCTTTGGGGCAGACCATGATGCTTCATCGATGCATTCGATTTCAGAAATCTCTGGGGGTACATTCTCTTTTATAGAGACGGAAGCTGTGATGCAGGATGCTTTTGCTCAGTGCATAGGGGGACTTTTGAGTGTTGTGGTGCAGGAACTGCAAGTTGGTATTGAGTGTGTTGATCCATCTGTTTGCCTTGGCTCAGTGAAAGCTGGAAGTTATCCAAGTCGTGTGATGGCTGATTCACGCACTGGATCTATTGATGTTGGAGACATGTATGCTGATGAAGAGAGGGATTTTTTAGTTTCAGTCAGTGTCCCTACAGAAGCGTCCAGAAATCAAACATCGTTGTTCAAGGTGCGATGCATGTACAAGGATCCTTTGACCAAAGAAATGGCAACACTGGAAAGTGATGAAGTCATGCTCGAGAGGCCTGAAATTCATGGTGAAGCAGTGGCATCAATTGAATTAGACAGGCAGCGCAACAGGTTTCAGGCAGCAGATGCAATGTCCCAGGCCAGAGCTGCTGCTGAGCATGGAGACCTAGCTGGTGCAGTGTCAATCCTTGAAAATTGCCGGAGAATGATGTCAGAAACTATTTCAGCAAAATCCCTTGACCGATTGTGTGTTGCATTAGATGCTGAACTCAAGGAGATGCAAGAGAGAATGGCAAGTAGGCATGTATACGAGGCCTCTGGTAGAGCTTATATTCTTTCAGGCCTAAGCTCACATTCATGGCAAAGAGCAACAGCAAGAGGAGACTCCACTGATGGCTCAAGTCTCGTTCAGGCGTATCAGACCCCATCAATGACACAGATGCTAACTCGATCTCAAGCAATGTTACTAGGTAGTCCCTCATCTCAGAGGCTTATGCAACCAGTATGGCCATTTGGATCACCAAATCCTAGGTGATTTCATATGATCAATCTAGCCATTTGGATCACAATCTGGATTCTCCAGCACCTCCTTTTTTCTTTTCTGTTTTCAAAGATAATTTAGAGTTTACGGGGATAAACGGTAAAAAACAAAGGAGAGGAAAATTTTTTGACTTTGATTTTACTCTTCTTACAGGTGTAAATGAATAAGAACTGGGGTAAGATTGTAGGAATATATATTGGGAGGGGAAAGGAAGACTAGTTAAACATTAAATAATTTTTGTTTCTACATGTTTGTGTTGGAGGGGTGGTGTACATAATGGAGTAATGATGTTTTGCTCCAAAAAGACCTTGGTATATTGTTTGTAATTGTGGAAATGGTTTTGGATGAAGTTTTGCCTAAATAGTTTACCTGCTCTCAATTATTTCCAGAGTTCAAATGTTCTTAGCCAAGCCCGAGTCAAGCTTTTGATACTTGTTAGCTCCCTTATTTGCATATAAACACACTATACACCACAACTTACAATCTTGTGTCCATCGGCAACTTCCTGAGGACCTAAGACAGAATAATATAATGTTTTTCTGTATCATCAGCACAGGGCTGTGTGTACTGCTGTTGTGTTCAAACTCAGTACTTGATCACGAGGAAGTGAGAAATCAAAACATAGTTATAGATTCTGTAAGGTGTGTTTTAGGTACTTCTAGGCTACCTAAATCTCCATTGATGGATGTTTTTAGGATGGGATACCATCTACTAGAAGTTCAAGAAAATTGGAGCACCATGGATTCAATCAATTTCAGGACTCTTTTTAACTTGTGTGAAATGTGGATGACTCAGTTCTGGATTAAAATTTGTCCCTAGTTTCCTCTCATACTCATTTGCGTAAGCTTCAGAAGTACGAAGAGGTTTTCTAAGACCATGTTCTTTCGTCACCAAGTAGATGGTGTACAAGTAAGCTTCGATAATCAAGCCTAACAAGAAACCTCTCAACACTCTGACAAGAAACATATCCAAAAAGTTTCCTGATTACTTCTGTGTTACAAAGATTTGCATGGATTGCATGTTTAGTTGGCGCACAAACTTGAAATAAGGTCATGGACCGCACTAGAAGAATCGAATGATATTATCCAAGAAAGCTTTGAAAGGTTGATGGTGAATGATTGAGAATGGACAGGAATGTCTCACCAAATCAGTTCTTCCATGTTTGTACGTTTTGTTTATACACTTCCGTACGTAAACATGATCTTTCTCTCCATTTAAACCCTTAGGCCTCAGTTCTACCAACGTCTAGTTACAGGTCGACAACGAAACTTGGTGCTCAGAAATGAATCCGCCACCACCACCAGATGCGCCTCCGCCGCCGCCGCCACCACCACCAGCAGATGCACCGCCACCCCCACCCCCACCAGATGCACCGCCTCCAGTCCGTGGACCAGAACCTGGGTCGCCTCCAGGCCCTGGACCAGAACCAGTTCCGCCTCCACAAGACGGGATATGTGCTTCATGGTACTAATAAATTTTCACTCAGATGATCTATAACTAAACAGATTGGTATAGCATCATTTTGTGCCTACTCACGTTCGCTTCTCAATTTTTAACGTACAGCTTTCGGTTCCTCTTCTGCTTTGGTCTGTTCACGAGCAAGTCTCCACCACCAGCTTGACACTTACACTATGTGCATTGGCTTACTATTATTCATCTTATTGGTTCATTCAACTCTTGCGTTGTCTTCGTTTTTAAACCTTGTATCAATAAGTACCAAGAAACAATGCTATGATGATACTTTATTATTGTCTTAAACAAGTTCAACAAGCTGTAACGCAACGAGAGGTTGTGAACCAATCTGGATTACGAAGTACCACCATGGTTTGGAAATGCTGAAGTTAAGCAGAAGAATGTGCAGAATAATCACAAGTTTCATGTATTAATTAATCAGTTAAACAATAAATTAAAATAAATAAATAAATTTATTTAATAATTTCTTTTTTAATTAAAATTTAATTTTTATGAATAAGAATAATTTCTATTCTTTCGTCAAAATACTTCCAAACATATTCACATTAAAAATCTTGATATATAAATAATTAATATATATAGGAGTAAAGTTGCGTACTACCAAATTTCTCTAGACTTTGCATTGAGACGTGGTTCAGACTTGATGTGATGATGTCGATGATATAACATGAATATAATCCCATAGCTTATGCTCATAGCTCTTCTTGTCTAGAAATATAATTGTTACAAGAATGAAACCACCAACATGTAAGATGGCCTGTTTGGGAAGTTAGATTGCTCTTGATCGTGCAATAATTGAGCTTGTGTCCAATTTTGAAGATTTGGTATCTCAGGATAAGTTTTAAATCTTCAAAACAAAAGACTATTTACAAAAAACAAAGAGCGAGAATCTTCTGTCCAATTTTATGATGTTCAACTCTGTCGACTATTAGACATGGTTGAATAGTCTCCAAATCTAAACTCATGTCCAAGGCTACAACAACCTTGTTTTGGTCATTGGATAGGATTTAACAGAGTAAAGTTGGACAAAAGGTCTGAACTTGAAAAACAAGGAGACATTATGTGCAGACAGGATATGCAGAAAAAGACAATGTTATTGTTCTAAATGAATCATCAAAATCTAGATACAGAATTAGCCAGCCAAATAGCAGCTAGTTAGTACCAACAACTTACAGATGAATTTGCAAGAAAGAAAAGAAATGGCAAGTGTTTAATTTTATTTTTTGCGGACTCCTCTTTTTTCACTCTTCTGATTTGCGATTTTCTGTGTCATTCAGAAGTGGTGCGGTGGATAAAGGTGATCCTGTCAAATCTTTAGGATTTTGTGGATTTGTTCCCGCAGATTTTGGCTTTGATCTAGTAAAGGTAAACCTTTTAAACAAAAGATTCCAAACGCCCTTTGTCTTCACCAACTTATCAATCTCTTGTTTCATGCTCAAGCACTCTTTCTCGAGCTCAGAAACTCGGTCCTTCATGTCATCAACTGCTTTACTGCGGTCTTCTGAAGCTCCAACATGAGCTTGCACGTCAGTTCTGGCAAGAGCAAGATTTGCTGTAAAATTTTGTGAATTTTCAAGGCTGTCAGATACAAAGAACCAGCCAGCAAGTGAAGTGCGGAGTCTTAGTTGTTCAAAGAACAGAACTTGGACGATGACTCGAAGAGGTAGTCTCTCATTCTGAGCTGCATGCGTGCTAGCTTCCAATGAGAGCTTCTGGCAGTTCATGAGCCTGCAAAGTTGCTCCCTTTCGGAATCAATTAGCCAAGGATGCGCCTGAAGCAGAGGAAACCAATGATGTGAATTGAAACCATGAAGATGAAAATGAAAGGCACAAGAAAGTATACTTGAAAAATAGGACCTCTCCAATTGTTGTAAGTTAGCTACATGGCTTTTTGACAAGCAATTCGGTCTAATATTTTAAGCAAATAGTACTGCACCTCAAGCTGTAGTAATTTGAGGAGACATTAAGAGCCTACTTCAGCCCATAAAGGGGTCTTCACTTATTTGAAATGCCAACAATATCGTTTGGCAAAGCAAAACTTCAGGGAAGAACCAAAACCAAACTTTCACATTTACCTTGAGATATATATCGATTGCACGGTAAAGTCCATCGTCTATTGCCCTGGCATAATCAGGTATAGCTGCTGCAAGAGACTGAAACTTTGTCAATTTCAAGTTTATATCAGGTGCCACCTCTGCTAGGTAGTTATCAATCAGATTTGCCACCAATGTTACTGGAGTCGGTGAATGGGAACCTTCATCCAGTGCATCATTTGATGTAATGGCATCCTGATCCACAAGCATGAAATGATCAAGAATCCGCTGCACGCAGTCAATATCGTAAAGTGTTTCCATAGAATACGCTGTGCTCGGTATCAAAAGATCCTCAACAGCAGTTTCGTGCAACTGGACTCCAACTCGTTTCTCTAAATTCCCTTGACATGATGAGCTAGCATGTAACATCATGGCAGTCCTCAGAAGCCTGAGAAGGAATTTGCTTGGAACAACACTTTTCTGATAAGGTATTAATTCCACTAATTCTTCAAGGAGATTTCTTTGGTCTCCGTCCAACGAGGGAGACTTGGTTGACACAGGTGCGGGATACTCTGCACTTTGGATGCTTGATTGCCTGCCAAGCAGAGGAAGATGCCTTATTGCATAGTGCATTATAGCCCCAGCAACCCTCTCAGGTTTCATACCATTTGAACCAACAGCCAGAATTACCCTTTTATACATAGGTAATCTCAGGGAAGACGCATCCCCATACCACCAATCCTCCCCCATGGAATGTGGTTTGGTTAAAGTACATATTCCATTCCAAAATACTGTACCTTTCGGGTCCTGAAAGTCGCAGCATCCTGACGTCGGCCAACTGAACAAACTCGGATCTGCCGAAGCTTTCATTGCTAACGAATTGATGCATCGTGAAACAATATGAAGCTCTTCAGCATGTGACATGACCTCTTCACAAGCTTCAAGAGCCTTAAGAGAGTCCGTCCAATTACCTAGGATTTCATTCAGAAAACTTTCTGTTTGTGCAATTAGATTTCCCTCCCCATAGTCTTCGGTCATCTGAAGATACTCAGCAGCACATCTAAGGCTAACTATACTCATGGCAGTGACTTGTAATTTGACATCGTAACAGAATTTGGCCACGAGTAAGAATGATTTGGCTCCTCCAGGCATTTCATGAAGCTGCAAAAGACACTTCTTCCCATCTTCACCAGAAAACTCCCCGATAAGCGTTTGTAGCAATTTACTTCTGGAAAGCAACGGAAACTGTTGGAGATGCAAGCGTTAGAGCAGGCAGCAATAGTCCAACGAGTAACCAGAGTAAAAGCAAAAAAACAAGATGTCACTAATCCTTGCTGTTTCACATTCTTCAAGAATTCAAACTTTGAGACTTGCGTTTCAATACTTTCAGTTCATCTCATTTTTAATTCAAGTAAAAATGGAGGTTCAAGATACACACCTTGTGGAGATGAAAGGACATATCTCCAACTTCGACGATGACATCGCTTGGAAGTCCAGTTGAGCAAAACCTGCAAAACATGCATGTTTTGTCCTCGTTAGCGAGAATTGATGTATTTCCACACAAAAAACTCTTCTTTCTCCTGTTATTGGCTTGATTTACTTATAATGCTAAAAACCAGTAGTATGTATCTTCCCAACTACAGCATTCATTTGACATATTCTACATCACTCATTCTCCAGTTCTTACAGAATCAACTGTCTCCCTCATACCCGACCAGATACTCGACCACTGAGAACGACATTATTAACATGTCAACCTTAAATAAACCAGAGTCCCATGAAATTTCACAAACTGAAAAGTTCCACAGAATGCAATGAAAAAAGAACAGGAATTTATCAGAAAGAATCCAACTTTATCAAAAACCCACATCCTAAAATCACAAGCACATCAAGAAAAGGACAAACCAGGAATGTCCATCGAGGGAAAACACGTCAGACTTTGATCCCAGTTTCATGCAGGCCATGAACAAACTCAATACACTCTCACTTCTCTTATCATTTGGATTCTAAAGAAACACCAAAAGCAGTCTTCCAAACGATCAGGGCCAATATGAAAAGTGAGGTACGATGTAGTCTTTTAAGCTTTCTGGGAAGGTGAACATTAATTTCTCAGAAAAGTAAAAAGAATATAAAATGGAAAAACGTCCCGAGTCTAAAGGGAAGAATCCAGGACCAGAATATCAATGCTGTTGTGTGACCAAGCAGCAAGCAATTAATAAAAAGATAAACTTTAAGTGTCTGTTGAGTTAGAATTAGTGTTAATTAATCAGTACTTAACAGTAATTGACTAAAAATTCCACGTTTTTTTTTTTGAAATACAAAGCCATTCAGATTGGTATATCTTATCTCAAAGTAACAAAATTTAACAAACTTAAGCATTATCCGATTGATTCTCAAACCTTAAATCTTTAACAAAGTAATTAAAGCCCAATTTAATTATCCCAAAACCTATGAGCCTAGCTTGTTGGGCCTATGAATTCAAGCTTTGCATGTGAGCTTTGTGTCTTGTTATAAATCTCTCTCTCTAGGTGGAGTTTTGTTCTGGTCAACTGGAGCGACGACCATGGAAGCTCTGCAACGACCTTCACTAGTTCTGTTCATCTTCTCACTTCTCTCGCTCCTCGTCTCTTCCTCATCTTCAGATATCCAAATCGTAAACGCCGAGCGCAGAGTAAGCCGTTTCTTAGACTCTACTGATCGTGTCTTTCAACGTAAAGCTTTCAACTTTGCGTTCAATTCGCGGACTTTGATTGTTATTACTTCAGTTCTTCGCTCCAAGATCTGTAAAAATGCGTAGATTCGATTTGATTTTGTCGAGGTAGCGAATATTGTCACCAAATTCTGGGAATGTGGTTAGGGTTTAAGGTTTAGTTCATGTTAAAGTTGTGATTTTCCGTTTTGGGAATTTAACAAACGGGTGAAACTACAAAGTATTTGATTTTATGAGATTCTGAGGTTGTTTTGGAATCTGGTGATGTTTGAATCACCGATTGCGATCAAATGATGCTCCATTGAACTATATTTTTAACATTTTTTTTGCTAATTATGAATGCAGATTGACTTGACGTCACATATTGTCAGGGTCTTCTTGACTTTGAAGGTATTGAATTCATTTGAATGGTCTAATACCATATTTTCTTAATTGGTGTTCTCAGTTCAGTTCTATATTTTGATCGATGATGAAGGTTCTCATTTTTAGGTTGAGAATAAAGGGACTTCTGCTGCATCTGAAGTATTTCTTGCTTTCCCACCTACTGAAGCAGAGCATTTAGCAATTGTCAAAGCACAAGCAGCTGTAGGGAAGAAAAAGAAGAGAACTTATGTGCCTCTTGATGTGAAATCAACTGAATTACCTGATGCACCGAATGGAGCTAAACATTTCTCTATATTTTTGCTCAATCCACTGAGCTCTGGTGAAACTACGACTCTAGAAGTGCTGTATATATTAACCCATTCTCTGGAACCTTTTCCAAAAGAGATTAGCCAATCAGAATCACAGTTAGTATATTATCGGGATAGTGCCCTAATATTGTCTCCATACCATGTTAAACAGCAAACATCATTTATCAAAGCACCTAGTACAAAAGTAGAATCGTTCACAAATGTGGAGCCGACGAACCGTGCTGGTACAGAGCTAAAGTATGGTCCATATGAAGATCGTCCTCCATATTCATACTCCCCTATAATTATCCATTTTGAGAATAACCACCCATTTGCTGTGGTTGAGGAGTTGATTCGTGAAGTGGAGATATCCCATTGGGGAAGCATCCAGATTACAGAATCATACAAACTGTTTCATGCTGGTGCTCGGCACAAAGGTGTATTTTCGAGGTGGGATTTGGTTCGATGCAAATCCAAAGGTTATAATGTTAGGCGTATTTGCAGCTAAAGAGAATTATCTGCATTTCAACTATTGAAAATAATGTTCTGCAACTTCTTGTTGGTAGGGTTGAGTATCAGTCTAGGCCTTCCGTCAGTGGTGTATCATCATTCAAACACCTTTTAGCAAGACTACCACCTAGGGTGCATTCGGTCTACTACCGGGATGAAATAGGGAATGTCTCGTCATCACATTTACGAACAGATTCTAGGAAGGTACAACTTTTACCTGTTCCATTTCTCTACTCCTTCCATATTCCTCTGCAGGCATTGGTACTAATAACATGCTAATAACTGCAGATTAAGAAATTTTGAAGGCTAAAGAATGATATATTGTGTGTTTGACTATGTATTCTAAACAGTCAGAACTTGAAATTGAACCACGCTATCCTTTATTTGGGGGTTGGAAATCCACTTTTGTCATCGGATATGGGCTACCGTTGCAAGATTTTCTTTTTGAGTCTCCTGATGGAAGGCGTTACCTCAATTTCACCTTTGGTTGTCCTCTTGCAGAGACTGTTGTAGATAAGTTGATAATCAAAGTCTGTTCACTCTCTTTACTTCATATAGCTGCCACTTGATGTTTCTGTGTATTTGTTGCTATAGCCCTTTATCCTTAACTATTGATGAATTTACAAATGCAAAATACTGTTCCATTTCAGGTTGTTTTGCCTGAGGGTTCAAAAGATCCTTCAGCTGTGGTGCCATTTCCAGTGGAGCAACATCGGGAGGTAATTAGTCTTTGTGACAGTATATTGATACTTGATTCAGGAAGCACATAATTATGCTGTTACATTGTTAACGCTTATTTCCGTAACTTTATATATGCATAGCTTTAAAAGTCTTAAGTTGTTTGCACATTATCTAGTGTTCTGGATGCTTTCAGGTCAAATATTCATACCTGGATGTTGTTGGGAGGACTGTGCTGGTATTGGAGAAGAAAAATGTGATTCCTGACCACAACATTCCTTTCCAGGTGAACTAAAATCTCACTGTACTTGTTCATCAATTGCTCTTCCTCTGCCGACTCTCTAGATATAACATAAATGATTTAGTGGTTATCTTAGCAATCAATGACATACACTGGCATCACCATTTAGAGGATGAAAGAAAACAACGTTCAGTATGACAATTCATCTGATCTCTTCCCCCGAGTAAAGGGATATTGACACTATTTCTTCATGCTGCAGGTCTATTACACTTTCAACCCGATCTTCATGTTAGCCGAGCCACTTATGTTAACGTCTGCATTCTTCTTGTTTTTCACGGCTTGTGTAGCTTACCTACACATGGATCTTTCCATTCGTAAATGAGATATATACTTCAGAATTTATTACAGCTCCAGTTGAGCAAACCATGGAGTGTTGGATTTCACCAGTTTTCAAAGGCTATATGCTTTTTTACCCTTTCTTATGGCACACACATGGTTAATGTATGACTTGAGAGACTGAACATGTCAAGATGTAGGACTTGCTTTGGCCTTCTTGACTTGAATTATGAGATTTTGATATTACTGGTGAAAGTAGTTGGCATTGACAAGAAGTGCTATTTTTAGCTAGGCTGGAATTATATCTTCGGCTTCATAGATTGGCCTAATGCATATTCAATAGCCAGATTGTTTTGGTAGGAATTGATTGCATTGACCCCCCTCATTGATCTTTAACAAAAACTCAAAGTTTATGAGATCCTTGTAATTTGATAATTAGTTTAATGGCCTCTCCTTTCAATAGTCAAATTGTAATTAATTTTATTTTTCAGTTTAATTAATAGTTATAGTTTAATATTAATTGCTATATTATACTCATATTTTAAAACTTGATACAATAAAGTACCATCAAAAGGGTTTATTTGACCATTTATTAATAGAGATGACAATGAGTCAGATCATGGGCTAAATTCAAATGTTTTCAATTTAACTTGAGTTTAGGCAGTTTAAGTTTGGATTGACTCGAATTTAATTAAAAAAATATTATTTTATATTTTAATTTTTAAAAATTATTTTTAAAAAATTGAGGGGCGATTTATTGCCATCTCTATTTATTAATTATGGTGTTGGTTTTTCTAAAATTAGATATCTATGAACATTGGTAATGAAATTCCAACTCAATTTGATATTTAAATCCAAACTTGATACGGACAACACTAAAACTAAGAATTAAAGGACTGGAAGCAACTGTAAGAGAGAGGAGCTGAATGAGTGGTTGAATGGATACCTCTGACGGATATCAACCGACCCGATTCGTTTTGACCCGACTTAGCCCATATTTTACCGAATGGATATGTATCACTACTGAGATTTCAAACTGATTTTCCACGCAATATACCAACTTTTCTATTATTATATAGTTTCCGCCCTCTTCGTTCAACAGTTAGGGCTTCTTCTTCTTCTTCTGTTTTGGCGTCTCACCCATTTGCTGGCAGATAATTATTACAGAAATTATTTATTGAACTACGACTTACGTCTTCTTGAACTTCAGGGGTGAAGACCCTCGGCGCAATTTCACTCTGTGCTGCTTTGCGTTAAAAGGATCTCCAAACCTTCTTTGACGACGACGATCTCAAAAGAGAAGAAGAAATTGCTCAGTCAATTCCACAAGCAATCCGAGATTCCACTGCTGCCACCAGTTGGTGTCTTGATGAGCTTGCCGAGATCATCGAATGTCACGGCACCGATGGACAGATTGTCATACCTGTCTTTTACAAGGTAGATCCATCCCATTTAAGGAAACAGTCCCATGTTGTTGCTGCAGGTTTTGTTACATACGAGCAAAGTCCCAAGAACGCACACAAGATTCTAAGGTAGAGGGATGCCTTAACCACAGCTGCTAATTTATGTGGGTTTAATTCCAAGGAGTTAAGGTATGTTTTAGGTTGTATGGTCAATCCAAGAAAAGGGTTCTTTTGCTTTTCATTCATTTAAATTGTGTTTCATAATTTACAAGAATGATCATATGCTTATTAACAAAATTGTTGAAGACATTTTAGAAAAACTAAACCAATCCATGCCATGTGATGATTTTGAGCAATTAATTGGAGTGGACTCGCTATTTGAGGAAATAAAAGAAGTGTTTACTATTAACCCATTGGAGATTCGTATTTTAGGAATTCGAGGGATGGGTGGTGTTGGTAAAACTACTAGCGTTGAAGTCATATACGAAATGATGTCATCAATTCCAAGGTTGTTGCTTTGTGCATAACATGAGGCAACAAGAGGTGGGATCAAGAAATTACAGGAAGAACTTATTTCAAAAGTATTAGGTGAAAAAGATTCAGTAAAATATATATTTGGTTGCAAGAAGATATTAATTGTTCTTGATGACATGAATGATCCACTACAATTAGAGTCTTTGATTGGAAATTTATGTTGGTTTGATTTAGGAAGCTTGATTCTCATTACCAGTAGAGATAAGCAAATATTTGAAGGGAGTGCTAATTTTATACATGAAGTTAAACCATTAAGTTATGATGAAGCCCTCCAACTTTTCAGTAAGAGCACCTTCAAGCAAAAGTATCCAAGAGATTATTATGGGTCTTTGTCAAACTTTATTGTGAAATATGCACAAAGCAATCCTTTGGCTTTGAAGGTTTTAGGTTCCACCCTAATTGGGAAGAAGCAAGAGTGAAACAGTGCATTGAATCAATTGTCAAAAGTTCCAAATAAGGATATTCAACACATGATACATATTAGCTACAATGGCTTATATAGAGTAGAGAAGGATGTTTTTCTTGACATTGCATGTTTCTTCAAATCTAATAGCACAGATGTTGTGAAGAAAGTGCTTAAAACTTGTGGTTTTGATTTAGATATTATAATTAGTGTTCTCGAAGACAAATGCCTTCTAGATGTACAGGAAGATTCAATGGTGCCTCAACTTAAGGATAAAACTTGTGGTTTTGATGTAGATATTATAATTAGTTCCCTCGAAGATAAATGCCTTCTAGATGTACAGGAAGATTCAATGGTGCCTCAACTTAAGGATAGAGTATGATTGTTAATGGTTTTTGGAGATTGGCCAAGTTAACTTCCCTAAGTTTAGTAAATATCAAAAGCAGAATTCATCTTCCAAACAGTAGAACTAGACTTCTAGAAGCTCTTGAAGTTCTTGATCTTTGGGGTTGCTCAAATTTGAATAAATTTCAACAATTCCAAGCAACGTAAAAGAGTTATACTTAAAGGATACTGCTATAAAGCAAATACTGATATCAGAGTTATACTTAGTACTTATCGATGAAAGATTGTAGAGACCTTGAAAGCCTTCCAAGCAACTTTTTTAGCAAGTTGACATCCCTCGAAAGTCTTTATTTGGGTGGAAGATCACATTTTAAGGGGCTTCCTGAAATCTTGGAGTCTGTGGATAATCTGAAGGAACTTTTATTAAGTGATACAGCTATAGAGAAGTTGCCATTGCCTATCAACAATCTCAAAGGGCTCCAGAATTTAGGGATGAGCAATTGCTGGGAGTTTTCTTTTTATGCAAAAAGTTTCGAAAATTGTTTATTAGGATTGGGTTCGTCGTTGCAATTTTTAAACCTTTAAAACTGTAATTGGAGGGAATTGCCTGAGGACTTGAGCTTTCTATCTTCTGTATAATCTCTAGATTTAAGTCTAAATGATTTTGAGAGAACCCTTGATACCATCAAACAACTTTCATGATTTAGATATCTTTTTATAACAAGGTCACTGCTTTAAAGTTCAATGCTCCGACTAGGTAGTGGAACAGAGGAGACTTTGTAGATTCACATGTATATTTGTATTTTCTTTCCAACATTCATTTCATGTCATTAGTTCCAACTTATGTCATTCTTGTATCTCTGAATCATTTGTTTGTTTTTCTGGCAACCATGTAAAAACCTTTATTCAATCAGTTTTTTAACTTTCTAGTTTTCGCATTTACATCTATTTTCTTGAAAATGGTAAAAAACACAACCAAAAGGCAGTCCTAAAAAAACATATCAGCTTTAAAAAGCCATAACTTCTGATTCAGCCCTCCACATGCGGATCTTGTGTGCACTCTTGAGATTTTGCTCAAGTTTTACAAAAGATGCTGCAACATTATGGGACTGTTTCCTTATACAGGATTGATACTCCTCGTAAAAGACAGGTATGACGATCTGTCTATGGGTTTGATGACATTCAATGATCTTTAAGAAAATGGTGACAGCAACAATGGAATCTTGGATTGCTTGCGGAAGGGACTGAGCAATCAATGACATGCAGTGGCAAGACCATTTGTACATAGCTTTAAAATTCTTAAGTTTGTTTGCAGATTATCTAGTGTTTTCGGTGCTTACAGGTCAAATATTCATATCTGGATGATGTTGGGAGGACTGTACTGGTATTGGAGAAGAAAAATGTGATTCCTGAGCACAACATTCCTTTCCAGGTGAACTAAAATCTCCCTGTACTTGTTCTGTTGAAATTGTACTTCAGCATGCTACAACATTGTCCAAGCTGGGGTTTTACATGTTTTTTGTTATTTTCAATTTCTTATTTGTTTGTCTGGTTCAATTGATTTGTTCAGTAGTAGTTGCTGATTTTTGGGAAGTTGCTGATCATGGGTGTGTTTTCCATGTAGTGTCTTGTTTATGAGGTCCTTGTAATTTGATAACTAGTTTAATCTCTCCTTTCAATTGTGAAATTGTAATTAATTTTATTTTTCAGTTTAATTAATAGTTATAGTTTAATGTTAGTTGCTATATTATACTCATATTTTAAAACTTAATACAATAAAGTACCATCAAAAGGGTTTATTTGACCATTTATTAATAGAGATGACAATGGGCAGATCATGGGTCTAAATTTAAATATTTTCAATTGAACTTGAGTTTAGGTAGTTTAAGTTTAAATTGATTCGAACTTAATTAAAAAAAGATATTATTTTATATTTTAATTTTAAAAATTATTTTAAAAAAATTAAGGGGTGATTTATTGCCATCTCTATTTATTAATTATAACGGTGGCTTTCCATATCAAACAATTATGGAAAGCCAAGTATGAAAATTTTATTATAGTAAACAATTTATAAATTTACTATATTAATAATTATAATTAATATTAGATTGGATTAATTAATCCTTTTATTATTTTTGTTAATTACAGAAAGATTCTTTGCTATCTCAAGTTAAATGTGAGATTGTTAATGGTTTTGGGACATTAACATCCCTAAGTTTAGTATAGAGTAAAAGCATAACTAAGCTTTCCAACGGTAGAAGCTCTCGAAGTTCTTGATCTTCGCGGTTGTTCAAATTTGAATGCATTTTCAGAAATTTCAGGCAACATAAAGAGGTTGTACTTAAGACTGTTATAAGATAGATACCTTCGTCATCGGATGAACGCCTGAGCAAATTGGAGTACTTAAGCATGAAAGATTGTGGAGAGCTTGAAAGCCTTCCAAGCAACCGTTTTAGCAAGTGAACATCTCTCCGTGAACTTGATCTGAGTGGATGTTCATTCAAATCCACCTTCCTTTTCATTGGTTTAATCATCTTTTTTTGATATTTGCTTTCTATTTGTGCATTGATTCTGATGGAGAAGACCTCGATTATGATTGCTATTTTGGAGACAATTACCATTTTTCTGATCATTCCGAAACAGTTGACCTCCAAAAAGCAGATAAAGAGCATATGGTAGTCTTCGTTGATACAACATTTTGTGAATGGGTACGTAGACATAGTGACTTTGAAGAGGATGTGTAGCCTTTTTTAAGTTCGGATCAGTTGAGAATGAAATAAAGAAGTGTGGGATTATTCTACTATATGCCCAAAAAGATGAGGATAAATTTTGTGGAACATTTGACTTTTCAAATTTAGGAGTGTCCAAGTTGAGAAAATCATTCCACTATATGCTCGAAATGAGGTTGAAGATTGAAGATCGAAATGAAGTTCTTGATCTTTGCGGTTGTTCAAATTTGAATACATTTCCAGAAATTTCAAGCAATATAAAGAAGTTGTACTTGGGTAAGACTGCAATAAGACAGATACCTTTGTCATCAGTTGAACGCCTAAGCAAATTGGTGTACCTAGAACTGGAATGTTGTAGAGAGCTTGAAAGCCTTCCAAGCAACTTTTTTAGCAAGTTGACATCTCTCCTTAAACTTGATCTGAGTGGATGCTCAAGCTTTAAGGTGCTTCCTGAAATCTTGGAGCCTAGGAGATATGTGTTGTCTATTAACTTAAGTGAGACAGCTATAGAGAAGCTGCCATTAGTTATTGGCAGTTCGAATGGGAGGTGTCGTATAAATACGAGTAAATGCTCGAAGCCTGCTTTCTTCCCAAGTTCTAAAAATTGTTATCTAGAAGACATTTTCTGGGCAGGCTATTCAAATCTTTCTACCTGTAGTTTTGAGTGAATTTCCTACAGCTTCTCTATATTTGAGTGGAAATGATTTTGAGAGAATCCCTACCTTTAAACAACTTTCACGATTGGAAATGCTCACTATAGACGACTGCGAAAGGCTTCTATCCTCACCGGATCTCCTATCAAATGTTCGGAAAATTTCCGCCCGCCGTTGTAGGTCACTAGAAGAAAGGTGGACCCTTAAACAACTACCTCTTAACTCACCATTAATTAGCTGACTTTGCATTCGATTTTGGGAATTGCTTCAAGTTGGATAAAGATGAATGTCATGAAGTAGTAAAAGCACTGTTGAGGAATTATACAAGAACTTCAAAATGGAAATCATCGGTAAGTAATTCTTTGTCTTTCCCTCTTTCTTTATCTGGATCTGTATAATCGTTAATTTGAATAGAAATTTTTGCTGTGTAGGCTTCTTTTCAAATGATCTATCTAGGAAAGTGGAATAGCAAAACAGGTGAAGTATCAAAGCATGGGTGATTCCATTCAAATCTACCGTGATTTTGACGACTTTAATGATCTGGGATTTGCTTTCTATCTGCGCGTTGATTCTGATGGACAACGCTTCCATTTTGATTGCGATAGTGATGACTTTTACTATTTCTCCTCTGATGGTCCCAAAGGATTTGACATGCCAAGAGCAGATAAGGGGCATTTGGTAGTCTGTACACGTGGATACGGTGACTTTGCAGAGCGTCTAACCTTTATTCTCGGCATCGGTGGTCACGGACGGGTAGTATTCTAGGAGAAATGGATCCCATGGCACATTTGACTTTCAAATTTACTTTCAAATTTAGGACTGCCGAAGTTGAAAAGGTCATGTGAGGGGTCATTCCACTGTATTGATAAAATGTTGGAGATAGAAGAAAATGAAATTAATTCAAGTTCAATGCTTCAATTAGGTAAGTTATACATGTTTCTCTGTTGTGTTCTGAGTTTCAATAAAAACTATGGATAAGAGAAACTATTAAATCTGATTTGTTTGGAGTAGGAGTTTTATTTTCCTATATATTATTACGTTCTTGTGATGGAGTTTAAAAAAAACTACTTCTTGTTACAGATCAAGAGACTTATGAAGAGAGTTAGGAGAGATTGCTTCAAAGGTATGAATTTTATTTCAGCTCAATTTGACCCAAGACATAATAGTGCTAAAAATGAATATAAAAACAAATAATAATGACTTATATATATTAACTATAAATTTATCACTCAAATAAAATATAAAATGTTAAAATATGTTGTTAATATATAATTATTTCTTTGAATTTAATGTTACATTATTTATTATTACTCTTATTATTCATAGCGTTTACATATAAAATTTTTTCCTTATTAATCAAATTTAATTGTAATTTACACATATAAAAAATTTTCATTATTAATTAAATTTAATTGTAATTTATAACATAATTGTAATTTAATTATCAATTCTAAATTTTTTAAACTGAGTAATACTTTTTATAAATATTTTTAAATTTTATCAAAGAGAAGTAAACTTAATAATAAATATATTGAGTTCTCTCTTATGTGAATAGAGATAACAATCTTGACTCGACTGTCAATCCAAGCTGACTTCCGTTCGGGTTGACCGGGCATCCCGACTCAGCTCGTGACCCTACAGAAAGGTACAAAATGATTTTTTATTTTTTATTAAAAAATCAGTCTGCTCGTTTGTGCCCTTAGCCTGACCGACCCATTTCCATCCCTTATTGACTTCTTATCGCATGTCAGCGTCCGCTCTCCACTGTCAGGTTGTCCAACTCGGATAAGAAAAAACATTCAACGAAAATAGTTCTTGCATATATTGCATTTACAAGGGATTAGGGATTAAGAAACTATGAACATGCACCGCACAATATCATCTCTCTTTGGTGCTGAAGAGATGTTTTTATTATAGGAAGCATCAACATTTTCAATATATCCAAGAATCAATCTATGCTTATCAAATCATTGATTTGATAGTGGGCTATCAAATTTGAGCTTGATTTTGGGCTACTTCTGTCTCTCTTGGCTGATTTGATAGTTTGTATGTTTTCTCAAATTATAAGAGTGGTTAGAAAGTCTTGGATGACGATGATTGTTTCAAAAGAAATCATATCATTGATGACATACTGATTCCTATAATAAAAACTGTTAGGTTTGAGTTCCCTTTTATGTGGTAAAACTCATAAATGTATTAAAGCATATTTTCTTTTCAACCCATTAGGGTTAAGTTTTGTATTTGTTATGAAAACCAAACAAATTTTAGCAGCTGCAAAAAGAGAGAGAGAAGAGAGAGATTTTGTTCTTCATCCTTCACAAAAGGAGAGATTTTTCACCCGACCCATTTTATATTTCTGGCAACTGGGAAGTCGTTCACCGTTGGATTGGTCTCATTTTTGGTTTACAATTTCTAGACATATTGTTCTCCATTCTGAACGGTGAAGATTTGTTTCGAGGTCTGCAGTTTGAGTTTTTGGATCCAAAACTGGACTGGTCTCAAGGTGTTTCCAGAACATACAAGTTTCACCATATTCTGATTTTGGTCTATCATTCTTTGTCTGATCGGGCTGAATTTTGGTGAGCATGTTTCTTACTCATTGTTCTTTGTTTTGAACGGTGAAGATTGGATTTGGACGGCTGGAACTTTTCCAGAATTTGTTAGAACAGAAGCCTTTGTTTTGATTGCTCTCTTAGTGTAGTTCTCCACTTTAATTTGTGGCTATATGAGATTGAGCCTTTGATTTCTGGATGTTGTG
>JANZXR010000003.1:32511399-32545295 GCA_027575705.1 Erythroxylum echinodendron
TGAAAACATTTCTTAATAATAAAATTTAGAGAAACCAAATAATATAATCTCTTTATTCTTTCCAAATGTTTGATAATAAAATACAGAAAAAAAACAAGTCATTTTTTATGACAACTTTTCTAAAATATTATGGAAAACACCATGAGAGCACATAAAGCCTTGATCACAGCCGAGCAAGACGGTAATCAACTCGAACTCAATTTCGATTTCAATTTAATTTTAACTTTTTACTTGAATATAAAATTAGATCTAAATTTAATTTATTAATTTTAAATATGAATCAAAATAAAATATCAACAACATCGACCAACCTGACAGATGACAACACTAACTAAAGAGGATTGAATGCAGTTACTGGAGAGTATGGACGTTTCGTAAAGGAAGAGAAGTTGACATTAAAAATTGAAACAACATTGAATGCATTGTTTCTGAATTCTCAAAGAGAGTTTACTCTTCAAGTTCCCAACGCCGTCTTTAATTTTTATGGGACCATATGCAGTTGGGTAAGACCATTATTAATTGCTCGTTGTGGACTAATGTTGCCTAGTAAACTCTCTATTTATTATTGAAGAAGGACACGTCAATTTCAACAAGAAGATGGTATGTTTATAAGTTTGGTTTAGACCAAAGAGAGAGGGTTAAAACTAAGATTAAACAATTAAGCTCTTCATACCATTTTCTTCTAATCAAACTTCACCTTAACCTTTTGGTATCTTTAGTTTAATAAAAGCTTCCCCTTCAAAATTTTAGTGTATATAAGTTTGGCATTTTAATTATAAAATTAGAACCATACATACATATATAGGGATGGAAATAGGCTGGCCCTCAAGTTTTTTTTAAATAATTGTTTTAAATTAAAAATATAGGATAATTTATTTTTTAATTAGATCAGAGTCTGGATTGTCAGGAATTAGGATCGAAAATTATCTGAGACTCAACTCTTCTAAATAAAACGATATTATTTTGCTTAAGATAATTAGACCTCGAGTTTGTCTATGTCTAAGTCTAAGTCTAGGTCTGACTCATAAGTCGGCTCATTGAAAGTAACTAAATTTAGACTAATGGGCTAAAAATTGTCGTCCCTGTATATAAATGATTATCACAAAAGTTAATAAAGTTTGTTTGAATATACATATAATAAATTGTAAAGGATGAAAAATCATTTATAAATTATATAAATAAATCATTTGACAAATTACAAGTAAAAATTAAGTGAGCCTTAAGGTACATCAAGATATTTGATAAAAATAGTAAAAAATAGGAGACTTGGTAAAGAGAAAAACGATCAAGAACAAGAGACAAATTTATCCATTGTTATAAATGATTAAAGGGAAAGAATTGACTATCACTTAATTTGGGGGTTAAATGTGCCTCTCAAAATACTAGTCTTCAAGATAAGGACATTACATGCTTTTTGATTGGTCAACATGGTTAAGGTTTTAATCATTATTAATTTATTATAGAAAACAAACAATTTAAAAAGTTAATTTAGACTATAGTCCAAAAAAAAACTTTGACTCATTTATAAGGTTGCATTATCTATCTACTTATGTGTGCCATTTAATGCATGGTTCATGATGAATATTCACTCTATTGCCCTTTTACTTTTATCATATTGTAACAAAATTGATAGCAATTCATTAAATAACTCTAAAGTTAGGCCTAAATAAATAAAATTATTACTAGTTTTTGGTGCAATGAATTTGAAGATGTGTTTTTTTCTTTTTTGGTTATGATCATTGGGATGGATGAAAAACAAAAGCAATAATTATATTTGAACTCATATAACTTAATTTTTATTTTAATTTTCAAATAATTTACTCTTTTATAATATTATTTTCTTAATTTTTATTTATTATAACTTTAAATTAATATCTAATTAAAATTTTAAAATCACCTCGTTTTAGGTAAAAATATAAATAAACAGAATATATGTGAGGGAATTGTTTAAATAGTATATAATATTGTAAATAGTAAGTGATATCAAAACATAATATTATAATAAAATATTAAATCATATGAAATTCTAACGCCCTTAGAAAAAATAGTCCCAATTAAATAAAATAAAAAGAATTATAGAATAAAAAAAAGATGACTTAGAATTTAGGGCAATTGCATGAAAACATTATAATTTGGAAATAATATTTCGATTAATTATTGTTATTGTTGTTGTCGTTGTCGGTGATAGCATTCTAAATATAGTTTCAAAAATTAGCAATATACTAATAAAAAACAAAATCCTTTTTCTTGAAAAGTCAATGAAAATAGAAAATGAAATTAGTAAAAGGGTATTGTTGATACTTAAAACATTTGTTTTTGTTTTTAATCAATAAGGTGACCAAAAATAGTGGCTTAAAAACAAAGACAAAGAGAAGAAGAAAACAGAGAGGCATTGGGAAAAAAACAGAGTAATTCTGTGTAACTTTTGATTCTCTGAATCCCTTCTGCGGGATCAGAGAATCAACCTCGTCATTCGCTTATCTTAATATATAGATGTAGTTGTCCACATCTAGACGATACAAAACACGTGTCTTTACACGACCCCATAATCATTAACGTACTCATCTTGCCAAAATTGACAAGGAGCAGAAAAAGGACAGTGACAACCATGCAGCTTTGTTAAGCGTGTGTCCTGAGGTTTTTTTTGTTTTCAAGGTGGCCTAAGGCGTGGTTTTTCGTGACATGGGTATGCCTTTAACAGAAGGCAAAATGGATGGCTGGTTATATATTATTAGGTCCAGAAGTTTTGGTCTGCAGTTTTCAAGGAAGAGGTACTATGTTCTTCAAGAAAACTGTCTCAAGTGTTTCAAAACGGTACCCAGTTCACAAAGCCAGGTGAAGTTTTTGTCTTTCTACGATGGTTTTGTTTTTGTTTCCTGTTTCTTGGATTCGATGATACTTGAACTTGATTGTGATCATTCATTTTTGTTTCCTGTTTCTTGGATTCGATGATACTTGAACTTGATTGTGATCATTCTTGTCATAATGATCGTCTTTTGTGTTTATCTCTGTTTTCTTCTGACATTGTCTTTTTTTTTGGTTCTCCTTTTCTATGTGCTAACACTTTTAGTTGTTGTTCCAGCGATGAAAGGCTATTGTCTGAATTGGGATTCGTTAATATGTCTGATGCTGTTAGCGTTCTTGTCCAGAGTCTAGAAAGATAATTGCTATTTCTCATTGAACTGAGGGATTCTTTGAAGATATAATTTGTTTTAAATTGTCAACTGAAGCTTCAAGTTTCAGGAGCCACTCAGAATGGCAATACTGGATTCATGCATTCGGGTCACAGACAATGGAAGGGAGACCATCAACAGGAAAGTATGTCTTGACATTGATTGATACCGTTATAATTTATGGAATAATTGTTCATTTTCTTCTTTTAGTGAGATTTCACTCTTTAACACATCATATTTTTCATTTTTGCTTACAGGTCTTCTTCATCTTTACCCTTTACAGTACTTTAAATCACGACGATCGGCTTAAGGTGCAATAAGGTCCATTGTTGATATTAATTTGACTTGTATTTGATTTGTATGTAAGCCCTGAAATCACTTTTATGCAGTTGGGAGCAAGTAGTTCAGAAGATGCAGCAAAATGGATCCATTCCTTGCAGAAGGCTGTACTCAAGGTTGCCAAATTGTTCAAACAATGGCTAATTTATGCAGCGGTTTTTTCTGTTAGATTAAGAGATTCATGTTTTGTGATATTCTCCAGGAAAACCCAAATCCAGCAAAGGACTTTTTGGCTTTTCAAAGAAGGGAGTCGCCACCTCTGAGGTACATCAGTCACTGGCAGGAGTTCAAACTTCCAGTTTTACATGACATTTTCTTCTTTTCAACTTTCAAGCTTGCTAGCCATTTGAACAGAATCAAAAATACCTTATTTTTGCCAATGATTATGCTTTTCGTTTGCAAAGTCGGAGCTACTGTGCACAATGATATCTTGTAACTACTGTTATACATTTGATATCAGCCTTCATATCTTTCATGAGGAATTCTGGAGTCCATTCATGAACAGGAAGTTTTCAAGAGGATATATCACACTGACCCTATTTCTTTTCGCTTAGCCATCTCAACATATGAGAATACACGTGCATATGCCATTCTGTATATGTGAAGTGTTTAGGTGCTTCCTTGTACTAAATGACTATCCAGTTGATTTAAGCAGTTCTTCTTTTTCAGGTTTAGTAAATCAAAAAGTATTGATGATAAAAGATCAATCAATTATTCCTCAACTTTCTACAATGATGCAATGGCATCTGATGTTATCGAACCCTCACCTTGGAAAATTTTCGGTTGCAGGAATGGTAAGATAGAATCTCCTGTTATGGATTTAGTGTCCAAATGCATAATTGCTTAAACCCCTATTTGCAATGCAGGATTAAGGATCTTTAAAGAAGCAAAAGATCCAGATACCTTCGGGAGTGTGAGTAACAGCCTCTTTATTATCTATTAGCCTCTTTATACTCTTACTTGTTTTTGGCTTAATTTTTCAATCCTGCTTCTTTTTTCATCAGCATTGGGATGATCATCCAGCAGTAATGGCAGTTGGTATTATTGATGGCACTTCAGAAGAAGTTTTCAGAACTCTCATGTCCCTTGGTCCCTCAAGATTAGAGTACGATTTATGAAATGCTTCCTCCATATTCTGAAATTACATTCTTGAGACTAATATGTCATATCACTAACAATGTTGATTGAATAGGAATTCTAACAATCTGTTGATCAGCTTCAACCCAATTGTCAACAATATCTTCTTATCAAAATGAGAATCTTCGTTTCAGAAGTTGACAAAGTCTGTCTGTTGCAGATGGGACTTCTGCTTTCGGGGTGGTAGTGTAGTTGAGCGTCTTGACGGTCATACCGATATAATCCACTTACAGTTATGTGGCGAATGGTTCAACTGGTTAGGCATAACATAACTTGGGGACGTACTTTAACTTCAAAGATGTTGTCTTTAACTGTTCGATATATTGCAGGGGGATGAGACGAAGAGATTTATTGGTGGGACGTTATTGGAGAAGAGAAGATGATGGAACATATGGTAATATTGGCAAAACTTTGCAGCTATCACTAACTGGGATTCAACTCAAAAATCTGATTGTTTTTGCAGTAATTTTATACCATTCTGTGATTCACAAGAGATGTCCACCACAAAAGGGCTACGTTCGAGCTTCCTTGAAAAGTATTCTACTCTTTCTGTTGGTGATTTTGATGTCATCATTCCTCATTTGCTTTCTATTGATGAAATGAGATATGTGGAATAAAATTCCATTTCATTCTTGCAAATTGTATGCAAACCAGTAGTGTTCATCAGTGGCAATTGATACAATTTTTTTTTTTTGGTTTTCACTTCATTTTTGCCAAACCAAGATGAGAATTGGGATTGAAGTAAGTTATGGTTTCTCTGTAGCACTCCTCTCAAAAACTGATTTTTCTTTCGGAACCTTGGGGACTGTATTTTTAACTTCTGTGCACGAAACTGGATTGAAATAGACAATGTAACCAAGCAAAAGATTCCAAAAATAATCTCTAAAGAATTGTTACTTTCTTTTCTCTGTACACTGATTGTTCTCTAAGCTCAAGAGCTTGTTATGTACGATTATTCTCAACTTTTTTCAATGTAGTGTCACTTCTCACACATAAATGATGGATTTTCATGAATGGGCAGGTGGAGGATATGTGATAACTCCTGTGAATCAAGGAAAGAACTCATTAGTAAAGCACATGCTTGCTGTTGATTGGAAGTATTGGAAGTTATATCTGCGTCCATCTACTGGATGTTTAAAAACCATCCAAATGCTTGAAAAACTTGCAGGTAATTGCAAATTCTGGGCCCATGCAAAAGATAGATGAACTGTGCTACCATTAAATGCTCATGACCAGTATTACAACATTTGCAGCATTAAGGGAAATGTTTAAAGCCAAATCAGGGAAATTTTCGACCGAAGTATCGTCAGGAGAATCAGAGCATAGTCTCTTGCCGCCTCTTACTGAAAAAGATGATGCTAAACCTGAAGTCACAGAGCAAGGAAAGATTGATGCATCTTCACTGAAAAATGAGGCAGAAAAAACAAATTCTGCGCGTTCAAGTTTGATTGGTCTTACCGAGGACTCTGATGAGTTCTTTGACGTCCCTGATGCTGTTGAAACGGATTTTGACGACTTCGAGAATTGCTGGTCTTCTGATGTGAGCCTAGAGTTGTCTACTCAGGTACTTTATTAATCATAACCAAACTTTTGTCTTTTTTAAGTTGCTTAATGTCAATAGATCTTTCGGTTTGCCTTCCCTTTGAAAACTTCATCTCCTAACCAAGTTCAGGGTTTTTGACAGTAACAAAATTTCCTGAGATCGTTGGGTGAATGCAATTAGTCATGTGATTGCATCTATTCATACATGTTTTAACTAGAAATTCATCGCTTAGAAAACTGTTTCTAAAAATTTTCAATGCAGAAATCATCAAATTGCTCATTTTGTGTCCCTGAGTAGTGCAGAATTCAGTTCAGCCCAGATTAACATCTGCTGCTAGCTTTGTTAAGAAGTTGCACGACCTTGCAGGTTAGTCCATACATGTTAGACTTAGACACAGTTATGTGATTGGAAATGGATGAAATGTAACTCCTTGATTGCATGTACTTGTCTTTCACAGTTCAAAAGAAAGGTTATGTGGAGTTACAATACCTGACAAAGGAAGAAGGCATTTTATGCTCTTTTGGAGCTACTCTTCGGTATGATCCTACTGGTACTTTACCTTGCTCTTGGAGTGCTGCCGATCCGTCTACATATTTAATACGAGGGGAAACCTATCTCAAGGATCATCGGAAGGTGTAAATGATACTTGCTATCAGTTTTATTTTAGAAGAACCCCTTGAAATTATCTAACTTAGAAAAACTACATCCAATTGTCTAACAATATTTGTACTTTCTCCATTCAGGTTAAGGCAAAAGATACTTTGACACAAATGGTTGGTGCAGATTGGCTGAAGTCAGACCGAAAACAAGTTGATCTCTGCAGCCGTCCTAATAGCATTGTTCAGGTTCATCGATCATCGACATTATGTCTTAATAATTTACAGCTTTTGTGTGGTTTATCTACAAAAACACCTGACTTGAAGAAGACATCAAATGGAATAAACATCATGCTTGAATTTCTTCTGTGGTCCATGCAGAAGTATGCAGCACAAGGTCGACCCGAGTTCTTCTTTGTTGTCAACTTGCAGGTAACAAGTCTGATATTTATGAACTCTTCCTGTTGATGCTATGATCGTAAATTGTTTATATGATCAACTACAATGCAACTACTGACACAAAACTGAACACTTGATAAGATTCCTGGTTCACCCATGCATACCCTGGCAATGTATTTCATGCTAAATTCCCCTATTGAAGAAGTTCCATTGCTACAAAAGTTCGTTAATGGAGATGATGCCTTCAGGAATTCGAGATTCAAGCTCATACCTTTTGTTGCTAAGGTTACTAAACTGTCACTTCCTTTTCTTTTAGCTTTGATATGATCTGTAGTATGTAGTAAGATCACGTTCTTGAGCTATTTGTTATTATGTTCCTTAGGGATCATGGATAGTCAAGCAGAGTGTTGGCAAGAACGCTTGCTTGATAGCTCGATCACTAGAAGTAAATTATTTCCATGGGAACAACTACTTGGAGGTAAGTCACACATGATTTCTTTATCAGGATACTAAAAAATTTACCATTGCAGATCATGTTGACCAGTTAGTCAAACGTCGGTGAATTTGTTCCCGGACCTTGTACACATATCCAGGCTGCTTTTTCCATACCATCAGACATAACCTCCTGTATCAGCAATTTTCGACCTCACAGAGGCTCTGACACTAACAAATTAAATGTGCATAAATTTTCAGACCTCACAGAGGCTCTGACACTCTAACAAATTAAATGTGCATAAATTTTCAGCTTGAAATCGATGTCGGATCTTCCCAAGTTGCAAGAGGAGTGTCTAATCTTGTTTTTGGGTATCTAAACAATTTGATCGTTGAATTAGCATTTGTGGTACAGGTATAATCATCCATGTCCCGAGAATGACACTTCCCAAGTCAAACTGATGCAATGCTCAGTGTTCTTAAGTTTCTGATTTTACTTCGTACCAAACTTGCAAAAACACAATATAAGATTGATCAACTTGTGTAGGCTAACACTGAGGAGGAACTCCCAGAAGTTTTGCTTGGAGCTTGCAGATTGAGTCACCTGGACATGTCAAAATCAGTCCTGGTATGATCATGATACGATACGAATGTTCTTTAGGAAATTGAAAGACGAGCTGCTTCAGGTCAAGATCGAGTAGAGAAGTCAGGGAAA
Source organism: Erythroxylum echinodendron (assembly GCA_027575705.1). Classification (NCBI taxonomy): domain Eukaryota; kingdom Viridiplantae; phylum Streptophyta; class Magnoliopsida; order Malpighiales; family Erythroxylaceae; genus Erythroxylum; species Erythroxylum echinodendron. The sequence continues at coordinate 32,519,734 of JANZXR010000003.1, forward strand.
AGACAACGTAGAACACCATTTTGTTGTGCTTATGAGTTAACCAAACCTTGTTGTATAGGCTCTCTTCTGTCTTCTCACATTGAGATAGAACAGAAGCTGCAAACAAATTTTACCAATGGACTAAAATAGTGATAATTCCTTGGTAAAATGCCCTTCGTTCTTTTTTTTTTTAACGGAGGAATATAGTCGGTTTTTTTTAAATATGTATTGGTTAAACCTCTAAATTGACGCAACAGTCTGCAAATCACATCAATCGGGTATTCCGCACTAGGCAAGCTCTATATGGCAAACTTGATCGAAAAAATATAAATAGGAAGATTCGAACACAGAACTTTTTGACTCAATGCTCCCTGCTCCACCAACTCGACCACCCCTTAAGAGAGTAAGGAGCCCTTTGTAAAATGTTGCCTGAACTTTTTTGAACAAAATTGAGTTTTAGACTTTTTTTTAATGTATTAACTCAAAATTTATCTGTTAACTTTAGATTCAGTTGGATTATACAAAAACACCACCTCTTAACCCCATGGCTGCTTCCATATCCATCTGCTATGATTGTGTGACTTATAAATAACTATGTTCTGATTATAAACATGACAGATGATACTTTCTGATAGATTCGTGAGACTTATCAAATAACAACTTACAACAATATCCAGCGAAAGAGGTTTAGACCTATTTCCAATGTATGATCCTATCAAAGATGCATTGTACATTAAAGTTAGTAGCTGAACTTTTCAAGTTGGAGCTCTCAGATAGTACACATGGAGTTCTTAAAAAGAGTGATAGTTTTATTTATTGACCATTTTCACAAAGTCATGTAAGGAACTAACTCTCCTTTCTATTTTGGTCCCATAGATACATTGCTTCAAGCCATTGAATTTGGTATGGGATGCCACTCCTCCTTCCACTACTAAGCATCAAAATTTTCATATAAAACAATTAATTATACATATCACAACCTCTTCACTTCAACAGATGGACAAAAGCTTCGTTTGATAATTCACAAACTCTACATAACGTTGTCCCCACGTAGCATCGTCCAATTAAAGCTACAAGTTAGAGGATGTGTTTTCTAAGTTTTTTTTTTTTTAATATTGAAGGTTAAATATACTTATTTTAATTTTTTATTTAGAAAATTATTATCTACTCTTTTATAATATTGACACAACCCATTCTGTTAAATTTTCATTTAATTTTTATTCAAAATGACGTAATATTAAACTTTTAAATTTTTAATATAATATTATTTTGGAATTATAAATAGATAATAAAATATAACAAATAAAGTTGTATAGTAAATAAACAATAATACAAAGAAGAAAATTATTTTAAAATAAAAAGATCAATTTACATGAAAATTTATTATCTAATATTAAATTATATTTTAAGCGATGGGGAAAATGTTTTAAAAATCGAAAAAGATGTTAAATTGGTAAGACAAAAGGTTTAAGGTTTAAAAAGTTCAATCGGTATTAAACCGTCATAAAATTAGCTAAAGATTGAATAAAATCAAAGAATTTAAAATATGATTGAAAGAAATTGTCCTTATTTATCGAAGAATTTGAAGTTTAATTGATTTATTTTAGTTTATAATAACTTATTAATTTTTCAAAATTGACCAATTAATTAATAAAATTTTCGATATTTAACAATAAGAGCTATTAAAGTAAATCGAGCGAAAAAAAGTTAAAAATTAAACTGAAAATTTGGCTAGTTAAAAATTTTTGCGGTTATATTAGTTGAGTCGGTTGAATTTTTTGATCTTTGGAAAATTAGAAAAATCTTCTACTAATTGAAGTTTTAATTTAAATTTTTAAAAATCTTTAAATTTTCCTTTGTAGATATATTTATTTTTAATGTTTTTCGTTAAAAATACAATGTTTGCTATTTAAATTCAGATTATTCTTAATTTTTAAATTATTTATTTATAAATATATGTTATAATTATTTAATTTGTTGAAATACTAAGACGGTGACCAAAAATTGGCATTTATTTTAATGAGAAAATATGTACCATTCAATCAAAAATCTCACATGAGCTGCTTAGAGAGGCCCATGTTCACAGGCGCCTTTGACGGTGATCTCCCACCGCACTACCTGACCAGCCATTAATTTACGTATCATTCTTCAAAAGGTCACTTTCATGACCAAATTAAATACAACCTATCAATAGTATTAGGTATAACCACGTGGCACCATCACATGGACTAACCTCTATGCCATCCAAGACACCGTGTTGTGAGAATTCCAATATAAATAATGGGTTAATTGTAATAAGATTCTTAAACTGGCCCCAACTTTAAGAATAACGTAAAATGCTCCGATATTCAAATTTTAAAAACACTTCTATTTTTTATCAAAAAATATCAGCAACTGTTGTCTTTAAACACGTATTAAATAAATTTTTGAATTGATACAATAACCTGTAAATCACGCCAATCAAGTAATTTGCACTAGGTAAGTCCTGTAAGACAGACTTGAAAGTAAGGAAAATTCGAACATAGAACTTCTTAAATAATTATATACTCATTTATATATTTTATTTTATAGTTAATTTAGAGTATTTAATATTTTTAATTTATTAAATAATAAAATTCATACATAATATAAATAAATATATGTAACAGTCATGTAATAAAGGTATAAATCTTATATAATTTGTCATCTGATCAGTGTTAACGGAAAATTTGATATTAGACAATTTTTGTCAAAAATTGAAAATTAAAATATTTTTATTTATTAAAATTTAAAATTATATTATAAAATTTAGTAAATTTTAATTTTTTAATAATTAACTCTATAAATAATTCATTTAAAATATGCAGGCAGAAGTAGCGAGTAATGGTCACGTCAGGAAACGGACACTAATTCGTATGTAAAGTCATTTGTATGAAGAGACAAGATTGTATTTACTTGTCAAATTCGGTGCTCAAAAAACCGTTTTGAATTGGGACATTTAGTTTTGAACAATATCTGGAACGTTGTCGATGTTTTGTTTTCATGCGATGGAAGCATTACATGTTTGAATTTTATGTGCTTAGGAGGGTCTCTCTCTCCCCTTTCACGCGACGCGTATTTTTTTTGGAGCTATTAGCTATTAATTTGAATAAATAAGAAAACAACAACTTGAAAGGTCTCATAATAGACAATATTCAACTAAATTGAACATGTCACATTCCGCCAATTAGCTACCTTAATTTATCAATTTTACTTTATTTTTTTAATGATATTATTTAATTACTTATTAAATATTAAAAAGGTAAGAAAAAATGAAACTCTTCTTTAATTTAAGAAATTTAAAAAATCCAGATATTTTAGGAACATAAATATTTAAAAAACTCGTTTGTTTGTTTAATTTTTTTGGAAAAATATTCTTAAACTTCAGTTAAAAAATAAAGATAAAATATACCCAGTATCAATATTATACATAAATCAATAAAATGTTATTTATATAATAATTCTAATTCAACACTTACGCTGGAACTCACTTGAATAATTATAATAAATTATTAATTTGATTTGACTTTAATTAATTCAGAACGATTTTAAGAGTTGAATTAGGCTATAATTCACCATAAAAGTTAGCTTTAAAATGGAAGGTTTGTACATTATTATAAATGACTGAATGTACTTATACTTGTCTGATGTGAGATTCTGGACACATCCTCTCAATTCAAAATAAGGATGGATATCTGTTGGACATATTGGATAAAGGAATAAAATCAAACAACGCCACAAATTATAGAGCCAAACAAGTTTTGATGTCAATAATATTTTATTAGTTCATTAATGATATTTTGTAAAGTATAAAAAATAATTTATAAAATTAAAATTGAGTTTTTTTTTTTTGAAAGGGAAATTAAAAATGAGATTAAAAACTCTTATGATTATTAACAGATTTTCAATACACAGCCAATCCTCAAAGATTGAAGCCTAAATTGAGGGCAGAATTTTGAAAAGTACTATTAAACAACGGTAGAAAGCCAACAGATAACCGTTAAAAAGTCAAAAATAAACGCCACCGACGTGTTAAATAATATCATGGGACTCTGTGAAATGTCCAGACAAGATTTTACCTCCTGTAGCCGGTAAACTCTTCCTTTTGTCAGTTCTTGTCCCACGTTGCATCCGGTAACTCTGTCGGTGATCTGGGTGTCGGCACCGACACGCCAGATTATGTTTCCGGTAACATCTCAATTCAAAGCCATTACAAATTTCTTGTGAGCTGTGACCAAAAATCAAACCGAGTCACAGGTTGGTGCTTAAATGGTGGGTCTGATTGATTGGCCACCAATTTCTGATGGGTGGTTGTGGACTCAGATGTCGCTTTCTATTTCCGTATGTGACATGTACTTGATCATAACCTTGTGCCCACAGGAAATGTACCAAGGTTTTTCCTCTAATTAGTTAATACCTTAATTTATTTTAATTTTTGGATATATTTCCCTAATCAACTTGTAAGGTCCGTGCCGCTTTCAAATCTTCCATGCCTATAATTACGTGCCAACATTCTTTCAGACTATCTCATTTACATAATTTTTAAGTTTTATATATTTATATAAATGGGATGATCTGAAACATGATTGATACAGAATTATAGACACAAAAAATTTGATTTCACCCTTATCTCGTACGTATTTTTCATTGAACATGTCTTGTTTTTTGGTACATTTTTCTTAACCATTAAAATGATGGAATATCTCTCAATTGACATAATAATTACAATCTCTTTTAATGGTAATGCACACAAACTATGAGGCATTTCTTGTTAATTACAATAATTAATATAACAACAACAACAATATAATAAAAATGTCATTAAATGTGGAGTTTAAAAGGTCTAGTACTACATAATTATACTTTTAGATAGTAAAAAAGTTATTTCCGACTTATCCACATAAAGATATAATTGTATGAATTAATTATGATAAATAACTTATTTTTGGATTACGTTTAATTTTTTTAAAATTTAGAAAAGTGTTGTTATTATTTTTAAATACATATTAAATAAAGTATATAATAACTCATAATTATATATTAAAATTTTATTTAATAACTAAAATTTAAATATCAATCTTGACTGAATTTATTAAGAATAAGTTTTAATAAAAATTCTTTTAACATAAAATTGTTGTTAATAAAAAATTTTATTATTTAATCTACATTAAAAATAAAATTTATAATATAATTATAATTATATAAAGCCTTATAGCATATATGAAGTATGGAGTAACTTAATTCGTAATTTATAAATTATTGCATATATTTAATAATTTAAAAATAAGGGATTGCGATTTTACAATTATAAGAAAATAAATTCTAAAAACTCTTGCACACAAATATACAATACAACCCTGAGATTAAGGTATTATTAACTAAAAGAGAAAAAAAAAAAACAGCACTTCTGACATGGCCCCACATACAAGTTCGTGAGATCATGTGTGTCTGAAAATTCTTCCTCTGTACGGCTGTCAATCGCTAGGTCCCACGTATCCTGGGGCCCACAATCCCACATGATCTTACCATCTAAATTTGACCGGTGAAGTTGATAAAAAAGAGTATTCTACAAGGACAATTCCGTCTCTAAAAAGTCAGCAGCCAACGTGGCATTCTCTGATTAGTCCTCCTTCGAAGAAAACACCAAAAATATCCCGGCACAGATCACTAGACCCGATCACGTGATGCTTCATGCCTGGGGGGTATATAATCACATACTCCCACTCATACACACGCATACATGCATGTTCAAGTTCAACCACTGAACATAAAAGACTGGTTAACTTAGCTGGAAGTGAACAGATTTTGATTCTCCGTGTGTGTGGGCTCCACATTTTTTAAACTTCTTAGAATCTATTAAATAGCGAATCGCCACGTCGGATCCAGCGCGTAGACGTGACTCTTAATGTTAGGAAGGTTACGACGTCACTTCGTTGATCAAACCCCATGTGGTACGTGACAACTAACATGTAACTAAGAGGGAAGACATTTTCTTAGTGACAGTGAGTGACCAACTAGATACTCGTTTATATTCAAATATTTTGTCTTAACCAAGTTCCATATTCATGTAAAATGCGTAATTATGTAGTTCTTAAGGTCAAAATAAGGTCATATACGTGTGGTTAAATAGTTTAAAGTGAAGGTTTAAGTCTATTATGCAATTTGATACATAATTTGTAAGAGTTATTATTTTGTGACCAAATGTTACAGTTTCAAATTATAAAAACAGTTTCTTTATAAGATTGAAAAAGAATGTTACTTACAATTGATGTCTTGATGTCTATTATTTCACTCTTGCAAAGAGGAGAGTCTTGTATACTAAAATTATTGTTATATATAATATTTATAATTTATCGTATATTCTAAGAATAATTAACGTTATATATGTCATTTGCATAATAACATTAGCCATCATTATGTGTTGTACTTCTGGAGGGATTTATTAATGTTTTAAAAATTAGACAAGAAGTTAAACTGATTAGAAAAAATTTAAGGTTTAAAGGGTTCAACCGTTATTTTATTATTATAAAGTCAGTTAAAGATTAAATAAAATTTAAAAGCAATTAAATCATAAAATTAACTGATTAATTAATAAACTGATCAATTTTTTAAACAAGAGATTATTAAATTAAATCGAACCAAAAAGTTAAAAATTAAAAAAAATCGATAAATTCAAGATTTTTATTATAAAATAGGTCAAACAGATTCAGTTTTTAAAACATAAAATTTATCATTAATTGAACAAATTGATGGAGTTGGAATATTCAATTTAATGCATGATTGCCTGATTTAGGGCACAAGAGCATGTGGTGTTTGTCCAAGTTTGACGTACGTGGCCATGTTGTTCCCTTACCGACACATGGAGTAAAAATTTGTAGTACCATATTCATATCTAAGAATTGGTTTTTTGAAGGGGACAAGATGATTCAAAGATATGGTTTCCTAAATTAAAATTATAAAGTATGTTGCTATATGGTGAGATGATATGTACGGTTTAATATACCCCACAACTTGCCATTTCTTCCTTATAATTCAAATAGACTAACGATTATTTCACTTGTTGATTTATTAGCATCCCATACATTAATTTTCCATTTATTTTGCACTACAAAATCAAATTAAATAAAGAGAATTTTGACATTGTAATTTTGATTTAACGTTATCTAAAAATTAGTTTTTTTTAATAATCTCTCTATTAATTAGAGATAAAGTTGCGTATTATTGAACATTCTCGTACTTTGTATTTTATCAAATTAAATAAAGAGAATTTTGACATTGTAATTTTGATTTAACGTTATCTAAAAATTAGTTTTTTTTAAATAATCTCTCTATTAATTAGAGATAAAGTTGCGTACTATTGAACATTCTCGTACTTTGTATTTTAGTGAAATTTTTTTCGAGTTATTGTTGTTAGAAATTTGTGTGTCTTAAATGGATGTTTAAGGACTAATTAACTTATAAAACAATGATCAGACAATCGGTGGCCACGATTTAGTCGTTACCAAGGTACTTGATAGTTGCAATACCATTTGCTTCTCGTCCCCTTGTCTTTGAAGTGAAGAAATGGACTTAGAAAGACACTTTTTCTTTTTCTTTTAAACGATATGTATTTACATGGAAAGATGAAAGTGCCTGAAATTACTTGTATCCTACCTAATTTACATGTATTGATTTGTACCTTCCAAGATATTGACTATTATGGGTATTGGAATTGCTAGGACATGCATAAGCATTTTCTATATAAATTCATAGAAGTCACAAGAAACCCATGAATGTATATTCATAAGATTAAAAGGTTAACACATGATTAATGGAAGCATTTTCTAGGTAGTGTTCAAAGCAAGAAGACAAAAAAAGTAGGGTTTTATCAAATTTTGCTTATGTGGAATAGAACTCTTTTGGAAGGAAGTGATTCAAAGAGTGCATTCCAAGTCATAAAAGAATAGTTCCATGAAGCACAATTCCCTTCCAACTCATGATATTTTTTACAGAGAGTACATTTGAAGGGATTGATCCAATGAGTACACCTCAAGCAAGTAAAAGGAAAAGAAAGGAAAAGAAGATAAAGAGGACCCATCATTTATTTGAGTTTTTAAAATATTTTTAAGCATACAAATTCTTGAATATTATATAATAAACTATTTTTTAAAAACCAAGACATAAAAGTCAAATATTTTGTTAACTAATACAATTTATTTAACACTAAATTTAAATGATACCCTTTAATGTTTGTTAAGATCCCATGTTTATACCTTTATTTGCATGCAAAGCCTCTACCATTTGAAGGATACTATAGCCCCACTTTAGATACTCCTTTAAACTAGTCCTTTTGTCACAACTAATGCATGCTTGATACTTAAAAAGTTGTTTAGTTGGAGTTTGATGGATGAAAGTGAGTTAGTGGTAAAGTATTATATTGGCAACACTTAATTTTAACATCAAAATGCCAAAATCAAAGCCTTCTTAACTATATCCAAGCTAATCTATACCATATGGAATGCACTTACCACTCTAACAAGACTTTGCTTAACTTCGAAGGAGGTAAGGTTAAAATCCCAAGAGGTGGATACTTAATGTATGAAATGCCCATTTAAGGTTTAATTCATGGAATGGTCAAACACTAAAATCTAAGAAGAAAGTGACCTTCCAAAGCTTTTAAATTTACCAAAAGTCATATGTGAAAACTTCATTCTAGTTTCCTTAGAAACCACTCCAACACTTGCAATAGAATTTAATGTTAAAGTTTAATAAAGTTGTTTTTAATTCAATTATAGTTAATTAAAATTTTAAACATTTTTTTAATAAATTTAATTTAAGTTTTAGTTTAAAAATTTTTAAAGTACACATATAAATAAGATTGATATCACATTTCACCTAACAGACTCGAAATTACGTATATAATATAATGTAATAAAATGTTATATTATAAATCAAAGAATTAATGGAAGAAAACAAATTTATTCATAAATAAATTCCAATTTGTTGAACATTATTTACCGAATCATGCTATAAAATTTAGTTGGATTTTCATATACTCAAAGAATTAATAAGAAAATATAGTTTTAATTATTTAATTGTTTTTGAGATGGGAAAATTAAAATTATATTTATTGAGTTTAAAATAAAATAAGATGTCTAAATAAATTTCTTTAAAGTAATTTAAATCTTATTCCATGTAAAGAGTAGTAAAAAAAATAGTAAACAAAACAAAAAAGAGTTAAGTATTCATCATGAAAAGAAGGTTTGAAGGCTGAACTCACTCCAATAATAGCATTTTGTTGACACAAAAAAAGGTTTTTTAATTTTTAATATAAAAAATTGGAATAGAATGTGGGTAGAGAGAAGACTTGAAACTGAAGACATAGAGAGAGTGAATTCTTCAGTAAAAGGCAGACAGCTAGCAATGAAGAAGGTCCCTCACCTAACATTAACAATAACATTAACATAGCATAAACCCTCTTCTTCAATCACCACCACCACCACTACTTCCACTCCATTGCCACTCTCTCTCTCTCCCTATATTCACTTCCTTTTTATGCTTTGTTTCTTCCTCTCTTCTTAGTTCTCATCATTTCACAAATTTCAACACCCTCTCTCTCTCTCTCTCTATCTCTTTACAAGTTTAAGGTACGGAGCTTCTTGGTTTTAGTACACTTCAACTGTTTCTTTCATCTCCATGGTGTTCATGGAGGAATACCCATCTTTTGTTTCTGGAAAAAGTTTGAGACTTGCATGTTTGAACTTAGTTGGTTCTGAGTTCAGGTTTAGCCCCTGCATTTGTTGAGTTTAAACCTCAATTTTGGTTTCTTAGTTCTGGAACATGAGGCTAAATATCAATTCCTGCATGTGTTGCTGAAAGAAAGTGAAATTGGGGGGCACAGTTTTCTTCTGTTTTTCGAAATTTCATAAACCCTTCTGTGAAGTTTTATCTGCTCAAAATCTTACCTTTCTTGCAACTTTCTTCCTGCAGGCACTTGGAGCAAAGTAAATTGGCAAGAACTTCAAAATCTCCGGCTCATAATTAACAAGGTTCGCTTTTTAATTCACTTAAAAAAGGAAATTTTCATCTTTTGCTAACTTAAGCCACGCGTGAGTTGACCAGATTTTCACCTTAATTTTCGTGCCCAGAAGAGAAATCTTCTCATGAACTTAAATATAAAACAGAAAATGGAAGAAAACTCCAATCTTTCCTCCATTACGACCACTTCATTTATTTTGACGTTTTCAGAAATAGCAACACTTTTAATTATTTAATATAATCTTCTTGACGAGTTGAACTCTAAACTGGAACCGTATCTGCAACAGTTCCGCTATAATGCACCACACGGTTCATTTCCTGGCGTTATCTGTAACCCACATATAAAAGACACGTTTTCCCATACAGTTTCTTACTCTTTGACATTTATATTTTCTCTCAGAAAATTTCCCAGGAAAGTGACACTCTCCCCGCACAGAAACCATGAATGAACCAGTTAATTTCTTGGACGAGATAGACTGCGGCAGCTTCTTCGACCACATAGACGACCTCCTCGACTTCCCCTCCGACGACGTCGACGCCGGTCTCTCTGCTCCTGACAACAAGAACAACAACGTCAACAACGGCACGTTCCCTAGCATTTGGTCGACTCAGTCCGAGTCTCTCCCGGGTTCTGACTCGGTGTTCTCCAGCAGCAACAGCGTCTCAGACCTGTCGGCGGAGTTGTCCGTTCCGGTGAGTTTAATCTGACTAATCCACGTGTCGGTCCGTGTTGTTTCTGGACCGTTAGATTTCTTCGTGATGACGTAAAGATGTTAGAAAATTATGTTATCTTTCTGTTATGTTTTACTTATCTTGCCTGCCAGGCTGGCAAAGTCCGCGTTAAAAGTTTTGAAAAATCAAGCAAAAGGGTAGTCTAGTAATTTCAAATCGTGTCGGCGACAAGGTGGATTGTCGCATTCATGCTTAAATAATTAGGTTCGGTTATGGAAGTCACGTGGGTTGTCATGTGCTCTCTTTAAAGTGAAATAGTTGGTGACGTGGAAAAGTTGGCCTGATTATTTAATGGAATGTTAATCATAGTTAGTTAGACTTAATGACTAACTAACTAATATGACAGTGAGGTTTGTGTACCATTGGAGCTTTTCGTAGACTTAATGACTAACTAACTAATATGACAGTGAGGTTTGTGTACCACTGGAGCTTTTCGCACCTTAGGTTTAAGCGGAAATTTCACTTGTTGATTTTGTTAGGTATTTTGGGATTTAATGGTATATGTTATTGTTCTTGTAATTGCAGTTTGAAGATATTGTTCACCTGGAATGGCTGTCAAATTTTGTGGAGGATTCCTTCTCTGGAGGAAGCCTTACTATGCAAAGGGAGGAGTCACCTTCCATCAACAAAGAGTCGTCTGGGCAACAGTTCCAAATGTCTAGCCCGGTTTCGGTTCTTGAAAGCAGCAGCTCTTGCTCAGGAGAGAAAACTGTGCCCCGCAGCCCTGAGGTCAATGCCTCTGGCAAGTGTGGAAGGGCTCGCAGCAAACGACCTCGCCCTGCTGCATTCACTCCCCGTCTGCCTGTACAACTTATCTCACCCACCTCATCAATCACCGAGGCTCCCCAGCCGATCCTGCCGCCCAAGGTTCCGTCAGATTCTGAGAACTATGCCGAATCACGACTCGTGATCAAGATACCGAAACATGTGTCTGCAGAGCATAAGAAGAAGAAAAAGATCAAGCTTACGCTTCCATTGGGTCCAATGGAAGATAACCAAAACTCGTCTACTCAGCAAGCTGTGAGGAAGTGTATGCATTGTGAGGTAACCAAAACACCTCAATGGAGGGCAGGGCCAATGGGACCAAAAACACTTTGCAACGCTTGCGGTGTTCGCTTCAAATCAGGACGGCTTTTCCCTGAATATCGTCCTGCAGCAAGTCCAACTTTTGTTCCATCCATACACTCCAATTCACACAAGAAAGTCCTCGAGATGCGAACCAAGACCGGCCCAATTCCAATGACCGGAGCGATGGAAAACTCACCAGAGTTGATTCCCAACGACAACAACCTTGCAATTGAGTACATGTGAAGAAATGGGATTTCCAAGATGGAAACCTGTGACATTGCTGTCTCCTTATCTTGAGTCTTTATGTTATTTGGTTATAGCTTTTCAATTTCATTTCTTTGTTCATTGGTTTATTGTACAGGGAACGAATGGGGGGATAGGAGCAAAATAGATGACCACATTTTTAGCTAGACTGTATGAGACAAACTGAGAAAGGAAAGGGTTAGGAATGAGATGGAAGGTTAATGATATTAGGGTTTTAGGTTTAGTCATTGGTTGGTGTTTGAGGTTTAGGAGTTTGAGGGTCTGTTTCTTTTTGCTTCTTGCATTCTTTTCTTATTTTCCCTTCTCTTCCTCTCCATGGGAATTCTTTTTGCAGTTCAATTTGTTATTAGAAAATTTCTAAGTAATGCATCCCTATTCTACCATCTTTGTTGTTGGATCATTTACATCCAAAGTTTCTAGCTTTCTGTCTCTAGTCGAAAGTTCGAATTTTTTTCAATTTAGCCCCGAATCCGGTCTGAAATCGATCAAATCGACTTTTATCACGATCCAGCCCACTTAGTTTTTAGCGCTAAACAGTAACAGAGCTTCTTGTCAGTAAAATGTTGGCAAAGTGGAATGCAAGCAATTTATGCTGTTCGACATGAGAGAGCAGCAAGCAAGCAAGTAGAGAATTGAAATACACTCGAGTTAGTTTGCTAGCTCAGGAAGTTGGTAACTTTGTGGTACCTGAAATGATTCATTTCTTGACACAAAACGATCACCAAATCTTCAGTTGTGTAAACCCCAATCCTGCATTAGCTTGTTATTTGGAGGCATGTCATAATCTGACCCAGAAAACATAAGGAATTATTAGTAATGATGGCCACATTAACATCAATCATTCTAGTTTAACTTTCACGTTCTTACAAGTTTGATTGAACTTATAATCACACAAGGTATTACATTCTTGTTAAGTAACATATTTTAAGTTGGGTTGATAATGAAACTGTTGGATGGAGACATTGGAAAAGACAATGCACCATAAGTGTGAATTTGGGTCTATTCAATCACCCACTTGATAGGCCTCAACAACCGAACAAAAACACATATCGTAAGGAGACATTAATCTACACCAATGTTGAACAATGAACACTTACCTTATGTTGCATATGTAAGTTTTTTTTAAAAATGTTTTTAGAAAAAGACTCAGAGTCAAGCAGAAGGAAAGATTTGATATATATAGTCATTAAAAATTAAAAAAAAAACCAAAAAGTTACCATTGATCAACTCCCAGATAAAAAATTCTTCACAGAAAAATCTTTATTTTCATTTTTATAATATATTTTATATATTGATCTTGATTTTGATATATGTAAAATAAACAAAGGTGTTATTGTTTTTCTTTAAAAGTTAAATAAAGGACTTGAAGCTCTATGTTGGGGTTGGGCCTATTTCGAAAATGGTGAGCCCAAAACCTGATCCATTAGGGTACATATTTATGAGCGTTTCCTATTTCAAACCTTGAATTGTCTGAGAAGTATGCAATGTGATTGTTCGAGTATGGTGAAGAACTTGAGAGTTTGAGCTTGAGAAATACAGTTTTAACTATGTATGAGAAAAAATCTAAATTCAAATTGTCAAAAATTTCACATCAAGGAAGTAAATAATGTTAAAATAATTTATAAATGTACGACAAACCTCTCTTTATAAGGTATCTTTTAGAGTGAAGTTAGACCCGAATTTATCATAGCATAAGAGCCTAAACTTGTTTCAATAGTTTAGGGCGGTGCCTGACTTATTGTAGTCCTTTGTTCAATATGTCCAATCAAATGTCTAACCCTGCTCTGAGCTGAGATGGATTATGTCAAGAATTTTACATTGAGCAACTAAATAATGTTAAAATAGTTTATAAATATATGACAAACATCTCTTATAAAGTGCCTTTTGGGGTGAAGTTAGACTCAAATTTATTAAGATATTAGGGCCTAAACTTGTTTCATTAGTTTGGGGCTGTGCCTGACCTGTTATAGCTCTTTGTTTAATGTCTATCGGATATCTAGCCCTAATTTGGAAGAGTGTGCTAAGAATCTTACATTGAGCAAGTAAAAAATGTTAAAATAATTTATTAATGTATGAAAATCCTCCCCTTATAAATGTACGACAATCTTCACCTTATAAGGTACTTTTGAGGTAGAGTTAGACCAAATTGATCACAAATGAAAAAAAAAAGAGTTCTTTCTTTTTGATATTGTTAAAATTACTGAAGAATCAGTCTTATATCTATTATAATGATATTATTCGTAATTACTATGATTTATCATAACAGTAAGATAACCCAATTTCTGCAATTTAAAGAATGGTTTCTAAGTGTTGACACACTGACCGTCTGACTTTGTGTTTCTCTCTATCTATTAAACAAAACATTCAATTAATGGTTTTGCATTGAAATGGCTGACTTATAAGCTAATCTTAACTCATCTATAATCTCGAACTCCACACTATAATAAAAATAATTAAATTATAAATATCTTCAAAAAGTAAAAGATCCCATAAAGATAACAGCTGGTAACCTAACAAACACGGGCAAAGCCGCCGCTCACGGTCATCGGATCGGCACATTACCAGCCCAGACTCGCGGTGTCCACACGTTTTAGTAATCAATGCTTGTCGAGACAGAGAGGCAATGTTCCTTCTTATTGTGTTTGTTTATATGACAATCTATGCCCTTCACGTGTGGTGGAAGACACCGTCTCTTTGTTTACGAGAGATTGGCTTGTGAACTAATTAACTAAGATCTTATAAAATTTAGCTCGACTTATTTGATTATAAATGTTAATAATTTATACTTTAATTTTTAATTTTAGTAATAAAGAAATCTATAAATAATTTAAAATTTATTTTTTATAAATTATTTGACGAGTTAAAAATATGGTTTAAAAGATGAAATTCTTTAGTGTAGGACTCGTATTCAATACCTAACACTTTGAAATTCTTAAGGAATCCTTTGACATGCACTCTATAAACTTTGGATTACACAGAAACTAAATGTTCCTTCCAATGGGCCACTTTATCACTATGTGGTTTGGAGAATATCAAAACCCCAAATGATTAATTCATTGCTTGGACTTGGAATCGGAAAACACTTTGGCAAGTTGGTAATGATTATGGACATGAACTTGTTAAAGTTGAAATCGTTCAGATTTTGGACGTTTAGGATGTTCCCACATGTTGGGTTGTAACACCAAAATCAAAGTTAGTTGCACTCTCAATGAACCTCTTTTGTTTTTTTGGGTATCTTATCATGAATGTCTCATACTTTCAACTTATGTACTTCTTCTTCTTCTTCTTCTTCTTCTAGATGATTATTGTAGTAGGGTTTTATTGAGTTTCCATGCAAAATTATAGCTTATTATGTTGCGATTATGGTTTATTAAAATATGGTTTATAAAAATATTATTAATAATGCAATTCAATATGTAGTTAAAATAATTCCAATTAAGAATTCGTGTTAGCCCTTTAAGAGCAACTCTTTTAATTGAAATTTTTTCTTCATTTTATCATTTAATAACTCAACAATAATAATAACAACAACAGTTACAATAATATAATAAATATCCTATTGAATGCATGCAAAGCCTGGAAAGATTCAGAAGTACACAACCTTATTCTAACTAGTAAAGAGATTATTTTTGATAAATCCGCATTATATATATATATAAATATATAATATTATTTGATCGAACTTACTTGACAAATAATAGTTCTAATTTCTTCAATAATTCTTATTTTGGGATTTAATATTTTCAATTAAAATAACTTATGTCATCTAAAGTTATTTTGTTTAATTTAATTTATGAATAAATTACTTAGAAGTAAATTATTATGATTAAATTTAGAATTTGGAATAAAAGCTCAAATTATGGTTTTTTTTTCTTAACTTTCAACATTATAACATTTTGACAATTAATAAAAATTATATTCATCTCACTTATTTAACACCTTTTCATTTTAATTCTCATTTTAAAAAAACTATTATTTGACCTATGGTTAATATTTTATTCATTATTTATTTTAGTAAATTTAAAATATTATTATATTATAATTTTAAATATATTTTAAATAAAAAATAATTTTAAAATTAATAAAATATAATAGAATAATTAAATAATATTTAAATTTTTAAAATGTAAAAATTCAAATAAAACAACGTAACCAAACCTTAAAAGTAAAAAAAGAAAAATTTAAAAATCTAATTTTCACTTGCTCCTGAACTAACGACAGAGATTCGGACACGGCCCCACCGTTATTGTCACAGACGAGATTCACATAGCTTGTGGGCCCCAGATCAAACGCGGAAAGACGTCATTTAAAGACACGTTGCAGCCTCTGATACGCTCTCTTCTATAAGAGATTTTGCTTCCGCCTACTGAAACCTGTTTGTCAAGTTGCTGTGACGTTAGCATGGCCGGTTCAAAGACTTTAGCCTTTTTCAGTTTCCTCTTACCTTTTTGTCTTTATTTTTAGTTTTAACCCTAAAGTCAAACTTTTAACCTTACCGGCTACCGCGGCAACGGTGACAGCGACAGGCTTGTCAGTGACAAATTCGGTACGGTCTCTCCAAAGACATAAAACGACAACCTAATCTTTTAACCTTGGTAATTTATTTTATTATGTTGCAAATATATTCTTTTTTTAGTATAGAGTTTTGAGTTATAAGAAAGAAGAGCAAATAAAGCCTTCTGCTTATTTATAATTTCTGAATCATTAGTCTCTAAGACCGTACAATTATATGTATTTAGTCGGCTGATTTCTGTAATTTATAACTCTGGACTGCAAGTTTGTCCAATTAAAACAAATTTGATTGTAAAAAGAAGTGAAGAACTCTAATAATTATTAAAAAAGAATATCACCATCCTTTTCAATTGATAGGGGTCCAATTGGGAAAGCTTATTTCTTATGTGCCCATCAATAGAGTTTTTCAGTGGCATTAAATTTATTATTTAATTTGGATTTTTTATTTATTAATAATTTAATTTAATTTTAAATTTTGATTTATAAATAATTTAATAAAAATATGTAATCTACATATTTTTAAAAAGTTAAAAGTATATGTAGATTACATATACCTTTAAAAAGTAGCAATAAAATATCTAAATTTTCAATTTTTTTCAATTTTAGCCTAAACTTCAAAAAATGATAATAAAATGCTCAAACTTTTATTTTTTTTCAATTCTAGCATGACATTATCTGTTCTTCTCCCTTAACCCTTTGCTTTCTGTTTGTTCTTCTAACGTCTCAAATGACTCTCGCATTAAACCGTAATGTATAAGTAAGCTCTTCGTTTTTAGTTCGTTTTCCTGATATCCTTAGTGTGAAGGCATTGTAACTACGTAATCTAAAAATCAAAGGATGAGGACGTCAAAAGAACAAACTGAAAATGAAGGAAAAAATTAAAATCAAAAAGTAAGGTCGATGAGGCTACGTAATTTGATTTAGGCCATTTTTAAACAACGACGTCTTTTTAATTATGTGATTAAACAACATCGTTTCATTAATCTTCATTTATTGTGTTAATTTTGGCTGATGTGTATTAATAGTTAAGGTTTCTGAAATACATGACAAGTCATGTTAACAAACTTAACGGAAACGCTAGCATCAGGCTATAAAAATTGAAAAAAATTGAAAGCTTGAACATTTTATTGCTACTTTTTAAAGTTCGAGCTAGAATTGAAAAAGATTAAAAATTTGAGTCTTTTTTGGTAATTAACCCATAAAAATATTATCACCATCTTCTTAACAAATTATGATTTTATTTGTAAATATTAGTGAAAGGTTTATGTTTTAATATTTTGCAACAAAAGAAAGCATTATTAGATGTATTAAAAGCTATGATTAAAAAATCCAACTGATTTGATCTGTTCAACTGTAAAAGTCTTGAATTGTCTAACTTTTCGTTTCGATTTTTAATTTGTTTGTTTGGTTTACTTTAATAATTTTTGTTGTTAAAAATTAATTAATCAATTTCCAAAAAAAAATTCATAAATTAATAAATTTTTATAAATTAAAATAAATCAATTAATTTTATTTAACAATCTTTTTTTAATTAAACTTCAAATTTTTTTATGGGTAAGAACAATTTCTTTCAATCATATTTCAAATTATTTAATTTTATTAAGTATTTAGCCAGTTTTATAACGATCTAATACTGGTTAATCCTTTTAAACCTTAAATCTCTTGTTTTACTGATTTAATATCCGGTTCAATTTTTAAAACATTGATTAAAAGAGATAAAATTGAAAATAAAATGCTCAATTAAATCGAGAGATAAATTTAGAATTTTTTTCTCTTTTTATCCTTAATTTTTTAAAGTTATGAAAAGAAAATCCAACCAAAAGATAAGCCATTTCAAATATTTGGATAAGCATGTAAAGTAGAAGTATGAAGCATGTATAGAAATGTAAAAAACATGGTGTGTATTAGTCAAAGTTTCGTTTCATTCCTCCTTCTGGTTAGTCTGCTTCACTCATGAATATTTTTTCAAAGGAAGAATAACATCTTGTGACATTGTCTATTACCATGTTAAAGAAAGTCAATATTTAGTAGCATTAAAATGTGTGAGATACATACAATACAGAAAACTCCAAAGTACAAACATTCAACGTGACATGTGGAGAATTTAACCATAGACTTTAGAGAAAATCCTTAAGAAGTGCAACACTCTTAAGATGATGTCTCCCAATTGAACCGACCAAGGTCGCGATCTAGGGTCGTAGAATTTTGGATTTTTTACAAAACCCTTATACTCATCAAACATCGATTTGTCCTTAGCTCCAATTGTCTCTATCAACATCATCACCAACATTCCCTTTAGTCCAAAATCAGTATTGGTTTAATCTCCGAGTCATAGCCAATCAGAACACCCGCTTAGACCTAGTCTCAAAAGGGTAGATTGATTTCCGTTGCGACATGAACTCTAATCTCAAAAGGGTTGCTTGATACCCGTTACATGAACCCTAATCTCACAAGGTTTCTTGATTTCCATGACATGACAAAAGGGTGGCTTGGTATCCATTTCATGAACCCTAATCTCAAAAGGGTAGTTTAATTTCCATTACACTAACCCTAATCTCAAAGAGTAGCTTGATATCGATTACATGAAACCTAATCTCAGAAGGGTGGCTTGATATCCAATATTACATGAACCCTAATCT
Source organism: Erythroxylum echinodendron (assembly GCA_027575705.1). Taxonomy (NCBI): domain Eukaryota; kingdom Viridiplantae; phylum Streptophyta; class Magnoliopsida; order Malpighiales; family Erythroxylaceae; genus Erythroxylum; species Erythroxylum echinodendron. The sequence continues at coordinate 32,538,963 of JANZXR010000003.1, forward strand.
AAAAAGAGTGTCTTGATTTGAATTACACGAACCCTAATCTCAAAAGGGCAAGTTGAGTTTCATCAACTCTACGAAACAATTTAGTTAGTGATGACCAAATCTTCTGTACAAGACAACTTAGTTGGCCATGACTAAATCTTCCTCCCCGACAAAAAATCAGGAACCCATTTGTAACAACCAGTGAGTCCGTGACTAGAATGGTTGAGTCTTGAGTGTTTGACCAACTGCCACAAAGTAGGTTAAGAGTTAACTATGGTTAACCCAAAGAACTAGGAACATGTCTAGATAATACTGTTAGGATTGAGCTGTTGAGAGTTTGTTATTGCCTTGATTTCAGAGCTAAAGTGACATGGGTTTTACTTTCACAATCTCGTGATATAAAAATCTATCTTCTGATATCAAAATATCCAAATTATTGTTGGGATTTGGTATGGTAATTTTATTCTAAAAGAACACTCTTTTTCATTTTAAATCATTAGAATATGCTATAATATTAAAAAAAGAGAATTTTTTTGTCAATTGAATTATTTTTAACACAGGGTTTTAATATAAAAGACAAACAAAAATAATTATGATTGCATGAATCAATGCTGCTTTTGTTTTTTCTTAAACAAGTAGGGTTTCGGACTAAAAACAGTGGCTGTATAAGAATTGGAGACAAAGATAGGACGAAATCAAAACTGTAACAGTATATAAAAAGAGAGGAGTTTGAGATCCGAAGAACAAGTGAGAAGATCAAGGATGAGTAGAGACAAAAGGATAGGTTAATGAAGGGTGTCGTAAAAAAGCAGGTAACTGGAATGAAACCATGAAATGTTTTTTGAGTTTCACTTTCACTGTGAGTCATGCCTTAAGTGGTCCAAAACACAAACCAAAACCAAAACCATCATCGAAACCAGCCAGTCCCCAAGTCTCTGCTTCTAAACCAACACGCAACACGCAACACCCAACACCCAACACCATCCTCTCCTCTTCCTTTTATTTTTATCCTTTGTCAAGTCTTGCCCTTTATCCCCTCCTGTCTGTCTTATAACCTGTAGAAGTCTGGTCGGCAACGAAACCTTCAAGCAATACACACTCTATAAAACTCCAGTTTGCTCTTTGACTTTTTGCTTCACTTACCACACTTTGTTCTTTCTTCTTTGCTCTGTTGCAAACTATGCTTTGTGTCCCTCGTAACCTTAAATCTTAATTCTACTTTGGTTTAGAAGTTCTGGGTTTTCTTCCTTTTCCTGTAAAGTTTGGGTCTTGCTGAGCAGTTGCATTCTCTGTCACTATCCTTCCTGTTTCAGACAAGCCGGTTGAGTTGTAAGTTATCTTCTTTCTGTTTGTCTCCCCTGTTTTTCTTTTTACAGACTTTTGGGATCTATTGTTGTTTGTCAGATGATTTCGTATGTTTCAATTCACGATAAAATTTTTGATCTTTTGTCTTGCAATTCTGGGGGAAATTCAAACATGTGGACTTTGCAGGTGTTCTCCAGATGCTTCAAGATCAACACTTGCAGCAGAACAAAGAAATGATTAGAGACTTTGGGGCGGTGATTTCTCATAAAGAACCATTTAGAGTTGAAGACAAAGGTCTAGATTCACAACTCTGGCATGCCTGTGCTGGTGGCATGATACGAATGCCACCACCCAACTGTAAAGTCTTCTACTTTCCTCAGGGTCACGCAGAGCACGCCCAAGGGAATGTAGATTTTGGTCGCTGTCGTGTTCCTGCTCTCATCCCTTGTCGAGTTTTGGCCATTAAGTACATGGCAGATCAAGAAACAGACGAAGTCTACGCCAAAATTAGGCTAATCCCACTGAGCAACTCTGAAATGGTGTTCGCAGATAGCACAAGTAATGATGTGTTGTTCAGGGGGGTCGATAGAGCTGAGTCTCAAGAGAAACCTGCTTCTTTTGCCAAGACATTGACTCAATCTGATGCTAATAATGGCGGTGGTTTCTCTGTTCCTCGTTATTGTGCTGAGACTATATTCCCGAGATTGGATTACAGTGTGGAGCCTCCTGTTCAGGCTATTATTGCAAAGGACGTCCATGGCAATAACTGGAAGTTTAGGCATATCTACAGAGGCACACCTCGTCGCCATTTATTGACTACTGGGTGGAGCAATTTTGTGAACCACAAGAAGCTTGTAGCTGGAGATTCAATTGTGTTCTTGAGGGCTGAGAATGGTGATCTCTGTGTGGGAATTAGGCGTGCCAAGAGAGGCTTTGGTGGTGGAAATGATAACTCATCTGTGTGGAACTCATTTTCAGGCTACTCTGGTTACACGAGAGAAGATGAAAGGAAAGTGATTAGAAGTAATGGGAATACTGAGAAGAAGGGTAAGGTTGGGGCTGAATCTGTTATAGAGGCTGCAAATCTTGCTGCAAAAGGGCAGCCATTTGAGGTTGTATACTATCCGAGAGCAAGCACTCCAGAGTTTTTTGTGAGAGCTTCATCTGTGATGGATGTAATGCAAATTCAGTGGTGCCCTGGAATGAGGTTCAAGATGGCTTTTGAGACTGAGGATTCGTCTCGGATTAGCTGGTTCATGGGAACTATATCTTCTGTTCAAGTTGCTGATAACATCCACTGGCCTAATTCTCCTTGGAAGCTTCTTCAGGTAACTCATTTTTCATTTCAGGTTAAGTCTCATTGTTTTGGTCGATTATTGTATGAACTACATTAGCATCTGATTGTAATGCTATAAACAATCAAAAGTCTGCCTGTAACTTCTTTAAAATGACATAGTGCTTGCAAATATGATATTTCAGGTGGCATGGGATGAACCAGACTTGCTGCAGAACGTTAAACGTGTGAATCCATGGCAGGTTGAATTGGTATCAAACATGCCAGCCATTCCAATCTCACCATTTTCACCTCCAAGAAAGAAATTAAGACTTCCACAACCTCCAGACTTTTCCTTGGTTGGAGAATTTCCAGTGCCTTCATTTACTGCAAATCCACTTGGATTGAACAGTCCCTTATGTGGTGTTTCAGACAATATTCCTGCAGGCATACAGGGAGCCAGGCATGCTCAATTTGGACTATCTTCACCAGATTTCCACTTCAATAAACTACATTCAGGACTGTTTCCTGTCGGTTTCCAGCAACTTAATCATGTTGCTCCTCCTTCAAGAATCTCCAGCAGCAACTTCTTGGGCATTGCAGAAAAAAATGAGAATGTTTCATCTTTTTTGACGATCGCAAACCCGACACATGAGTGTTCGAAAGAAAATGAGGAAAGAAAGACGCCTCACATAGTTCTGTTTGGCCAGCTCATTCTCATTGAGCAGCAGAGTTCTCATAGCTGCTCTGGCAATACTAATGAAAACAGTTCATCGGAGGGAAATCAAGATAAGGCAGCCAACTTTTCTGATGGTTCTGGTTCTGCATTGCATCAGAATTGTCCACAAGACAATACTTCAGATGATGCTTCTCTCTGGTACAAAGATCACCAGAAATCTGATCCGAGCCCGGAGACTGGCCACTGCAAAGTTTTCATGGAATCAGAAGACGTTGGTCGAACTCTTGATCTTTCAGTCCTTAATTCCTACGAAGAGCTTCATGGCAAGTTGGTTAGTATGTTTGGCATCGGGGATTCAGAGATGATCAACAATGTGCTTTACAGGGATGCAAAAGGGGTGATCAAAAACACTGGAGATGAGCCTTTCAGGTGATATCATAAACAGTTCAACTTCCTGAGATTGTGGAAGTATTTGACTAGTCTTTCTGATATATATATATTTTAACTTGTGTCATTTCTTATTGTGGCTTGCAGTGAGTTTTTGAAGACAGCAAGAAGGTTAACCATTCATACAGATTCAGGCAGTGAAACTATAGGTATAGGGAAGTAGTTTAGGCTGAACTTCAATCAAATTGTACAGTTTGGAATCTTTTTTTGGTTTGGATGTTATGGAGCAATCCTATTATATCCCATTTTGGAAACATTATAATTTTTGTAGCCAAGTTTGATCATTTTCCCATATTTGTTCTATTTTGAAATGCAAATCTCATATTCATATGGAGATATATAATTACACCCTTAATGGGTTTCACCCTATATTATGAGTCTTCCAATTTGAAAGAGGATTTTTCTCACCTATCAAAAGCCATGGCCATAACACAGGCTCATCTATAGCATTTACAGCTTTGCCTGCAGTCAACTTGGCACTCTTAGAAACAATCTGCAACATTCACTTGTGAGAATTTCATGTTTCAAGTCTCTGATTCATCCTGTTTTCTCATTATGATTATGTAAAGCTAAACAACGGTTTGCGAAATGATCAGCCACGGAAGTTCAGAGGAAATGAGAAGTGTGTGGTTCACGCCAATATTATCAGAATTTCTGGTCCATGGACAGCTTGCAGGTACTTACTTATGAATCAAGGTTGTGTTCAATTTCTGTTTTAAGCTGATCGAAATCTTCTGCGAAGAGATTGTCGGCTGGAGATCAAAATCAAGTCGAGCGGTGTAAGAGTAGACTTGACAATCACTAGGGATGTCAATAGGTTGAGCCGGACTGGAGCTGCCCTCGGCCCAGCCTAAAAAATGGTGGGCCACTGGCCGGCCCATGGCCCGCTCGGGCCAGGATGATCCGAAATTGACATGTCTAACAATCACATTGGGTTTGAGGTGCTCGGACCCGATCGGACTCTTCTCCAAACGACTCAAGTTAGATTCAAAATGATGCGTTTTGGTATTTACTATTTTATACTTATAAATTAATACCGTGACGTTTTGATGGTAAGACTCGTCGTCAAATGTTTTGGTTCAGCCTTCAGGTGCGCCTTGGTGCAATCTAAATGGGTAGAATTTAAGCTCGCCAAATCCTTTATTTCAGTTACTCTATTTTAACGTTGTTTCATTAAATCTTATTTATATAATTATGTGAGGTCCATGTTGACGTGTAGATGAGATTTAATAGAACATGATATAAACACCATAACCAAAACGTAAAATCTAATTAAGAGTTTAAGTGGTATAGAATAAACAAAATGAAAAAAAATTAGAATTTCGAAGTGAGAAAAAGTAGAAAAAATCACAGAATGTCAAATTTTGCAAACACAAGAAGATCTTAATTTGTTGGTGCATACCACAATCTCTTCTTCAATAATGTTTAGTAATTCTAGTAGAAAATTTAACCAACATGGCTTTGCATTCTTCATATCTGTCCCTAAGGAAATAAAAAAGAAAAAGAAAAAATCTATTATTTAATTTGTCTATTTTCGAAAGCCATAAAATCATGTTAATATAATAAAATAAACATATAATAAAATCATGTTAATATCGAACATTGAGCGACATGGAATTACAATTAAGCTCTATGGCTTGACCAACGTAGAATACATACCAAGTATTAATCGATTCTTAACTAATTCCTTTTGGAGCAAGAAATTGAAACAGTCCTGAAGTGAACTGGACTTGTGCTAGAGATGTGTTACAATCTTTCGAAAACATAAGGTTCTTTATTGTCTAAAGAGGGCTTCTAGTTTCTCATGTACACATGAAAATTTACACTTTAGATTATACTCTTGAATCATATTGTCATCCTCTAAATTTGAAGTCAGCTAAATTGATATTTACTTCATGTTGAGTACGGACGGCAGGAGGGACTGGAGGCAGATTCATAGAGTGTGGATCGTCAATTGGCATGTTCGTTTACAGGATTCACAGCTTCAGGGTCCCAATGATCAGGCTTATTATAGCTGTAGTTCCTGGGAGAAGCTTGTAAGCTGTCAGGAGCTGTACTGCTACGGTAGTTTTGCAAGAGATGAACTCGGGACATGCCATGTGTTGGAGTTGCTGGTCTGCCTTACAGTGGCCTGTGAGATTCTGAGTTTTTGCCGCCATGTTTAGCATGTTTTTTGGCTGTTTTGTGCCAGTTCTAAGTGCTGTAGCCACTTGGTCGTTGAACACTGTTGGTCTCATGCTTGAACCCATCTGTAAGATCAGACCATTGAGAACAATAATGTCATATGAAGAAGGAATCAAGTAAGGATCATTTCCCCCCCTCCTTAAGTGTTCAATCTGATTCAATTCCTCACCTAAGAACTGTATGATCACCCTGAAAAGTTCTATTTGTCAGGAATGCTTGAATCTGAAAGCAGGAAAACAAATTTTTAATATGATTAAACACAAAACTAACCTTATTGTGATTCTGATGACAATATCTTAAGTGCGTCTATGGAAGCAATAATTTATGGTGTATTCGTACTGCAAGAGGAGGGGAAAGAAAACCATAATCAAGACAGAGAAGTTAGTGAAAGTTCTCAGGTGCATTCTGCAACAGAAAAAACCTTACCACATCCATATGAAGAAGGCTATCTGAAATGCATTCTGCA
>JANZXR010000003.1:32554820-32571407 GCA_027575705.1 Erythroxylum echinodendron
GACCATAATAAATGAGTCCGGAAAAAAGGGGTTTAGAGTTAGAAGAAATAATTGGTATTAAGAAAAATTGTTGAAGGTATAGTAGATAGTATGTATTTATTAGTTTACGGTTCATCCTAAACTGCTCAAATCGAGAGTTTCTTATTTTCACTATTTACGATAGAATGAAACATAACATAAAACCCTCTATTTTCATCTCATTCTATTTTATTTTATCATAAAACTTCCAACTGAACGACAAAAGTGTATTATATATTTTATCCCGTTTCACCACCAACCCCTCAACCAATCATGGCACTAGAGATTAATCATTATAACGTGCCAGTCCCACCACACCTTCAGTTCGTTTTTTGTTTTTTGTTTTTTTGGATAAAAAACGTGTATATTTGAATTTTTGGTATTTAGTTTCTGATTTTTAGTTTTTGTTTTAGTTTATTCCAATTCTCAAAACCATAAAAACTTTTTTTTGTTTTTTCTTATTTTTATAATTTAATTTTCTATCACCTAAAAATATATTATTTAATTATATAATATATTAATTATTAATAAGAATTATGAAAATTTTAATTTCATTTAATAATTTTATTTAATATTTGTAATAAAATAAAATAAGTTTAATTTAATAATTACTAATAAATATCATTAAATGTAAATATCTTCAAAATATATAAATTTTAAATAAAATTTGATTTAATAATTAGAATATATTTAAAATAAATATTAATTTTAAAATTTTAAAATATTTATTTTAATAAAATAAAATAAAATAATTTTATTAATATTTTATTAATAAATACTATATAAGAGATTAAAATTTTATTTAATTTTAAATAATTTATCTTTAAGTTTTATCTAAGATGTAATTATTATCAGGTAAAAATTAACTACATTAATATCAACAAAACATATTTTTATTTTTATTTAAAAACAGAGAATAAAAATTTAAAATAAAAATAAAAACTAAAAATTAGCTCATTTATGCTACCTTGGAGTTTCCTGTATGGAAATTAAAAGGTTTGGTAAATAAGTCAAACTTGAATAGCGGTGTAAACACAAGAATATATGGGAGTATGCATAAACACAAGAATATATGGGAGTATGCACTGACTTATACAGAAAATGTATTCCTTCATTGAATCCAAATCGATTTATGTCTACCCTTTTACACCAAAACTGTAATCTGTAAAATTTCTTTCGAGACAAGAGGTTTTACAGCTTGATATAATGAGACATACATACGTACGTGTTTCAACTTCCAACTTCATTTGGACTTCTTATACTGCCCGTTTCTGTACGATACATTTCAATATCAAGTAATAAATACTTCTAACGACCGAAATTTGAACAGCAGTTCAGTATACACCAAAAAAAAGTTATGTCTCACTGTTCTTGCCCCTTCAAGACTGCTTTTTTGTTCAAGAATGGTGTATTGGCACGTAGTAACGAAAAGAAGAGCCTGATTCACATTATACTTACTTTGACCTGGGAAATTCAACTGCTGTATTTCTTTTGTGGATGTGATGTAAAGTGGGAGTGTAACACGGGTACTCTAAACAATATTTTCTTTAGAATAAGTAATTAGCTGGTCGTGTTCAAATTTTAGAAATTCTTTTTCTATCTTGAGACTAGTAAACTTTGTTTGATTTGTTAGTATTGTCTAGATAACTATCAAGCTCAAATTTAAACTTAAGTTTGAGGAAGAGATCCCTTATTTCACTTTTGTTACTTCAAAACTATTTCAGATCATCTTATCCACATATTTATATAAATCCCATGTAAATATGTAGATGGGATGAATTAGAATAGCATTAAAACAATAAAAATAGAATAGGTGATATGGGGTGTATGTTGGATGTGTTGGTATTAGATATTGGTATCTTAAACCTATTCAAATCAAGTTTAGGTAGCATAATTTTACTTCTTTTTTTTTGTTTTTGTTTTTGTTTTTTATTTTCTGTTAATTTCAATATATTTATATTTTTATAATTGATAATAATTTTATATTAGATCAAATTTAAAGATAAATTATTTTATTTTAATCTCTTATATATTTTAATTTATTAAAACAAATAATTTTAAAATAACTTTTGATTTATAAATTAATATTGATTTTTAATATATTTTAACTATTATATCAAATTGTATTTGAAATTTATATATTTTGAAGATATTTTAAATTTAATTATATTTATTAATAATTATTGAATGAAATTTATTTAATTTAATTAAAAATTAAATAAATTAAATAGGACTAAATTATTCATAATTCACATTAATAATTAATTTAGTTAATTAAATATATAATATTAAATTAAATTATTCACAGTTCTTGTTAATGATGAATATATTAAATAATTAAATAATATATATTTAATTGATAGTAAATCAGACAAAAAAAGCTTTTTATGATTTTCATAATTTTGAAAATTGAAAATAAAAACTAAAAAACTAAAACAAACATGTTTTTATTTACTTAATTTGAAAACAAAATTAGAAAAATAAAAATAAAAATAGAAACAAACAGTCTAATTTAGAGAAGGTCAATTAAATTTTAAACTAAATTATAGTTAATTTTCTTTTAGCAAAAAACTCAGAAAAGAATGAAAAAATGAGATAAAGTACGAGTTGGATTAAAGCTACAAATGGATTGATGAGCAGAGAAATATGTATCTTGTAGTCATTCTATATAATATGGTGGCATGTTGCCATAAAATTTCAACCTGAAACTTTAGGAAGTTGAGACTTTGGTTATCTATTTTTATTTGCATGCCTTTGAAGCAAAGGAACATTCAATCACCATTTTCAGAACCTCCGATGATATAAAATCCATGTTTTTGCCATTTCGAGTTCTTGATAAGTGAACTTTGTGGCAAGTGAAACTAAAAATATTTATGAATCAATTGTTTCTAGTTTTGGAAATAGTAGGAATTGCGTGTGTATATATATGTATATATATATTTATTTATTTATCATATATATATAATAGTGTTGGGTAAAAGACATAAATCTCTTCTGTATTTTACGAATTCGTAAAAAAAATCCTAATTTTTTAGCTTCTAAAAAAAAACCTTCTTATAGACTTCGGATAAAAAATAATAACAAAATACATTTAATATTAACATCAAAAGTAGACTAATAAAATATTATTTATATAACAATTCAATCAACTTTTAAACTCAAACTGAACTAATTAAATCTCACTCAAACTAATAATTTATTATAATTATCTTAAATTATTAATTTCATTTAAACTTAATTTGTTTGGGTCAGATTTAAATTAAGTTAGGTTATCACATTAGTGGCACATTTGAAATTCATATATATTATTTATATTTTGTTGTTATTTTTAACTAAAGTTTAAGAGAAAAAGATTTTTTTGAAAAATCGAAAAAGTTCTATATCATTTATCCTATATTTTATTACTTCCATGATTAGCAACCATACAAAGAACATAGAATTTGGAAAGTTGAAGTTCAAAGTATGATTATGATTTAGACTCCAATTTAAAAGTTAGAATAACCTGCAATGAACTTGTGAAAGAAACTTGTGTATATATAAGATTCTTTGATAATTAGTACAAATCATTGCCACGTCCCTCTTCTCAAGCACACCCTGAAATGTGAACAAAATAAAGAACATCTCTTTATTCTCTATCTGGTTTTGGAAATGTTATGCCTACGCCATGTTATGGACTGACTGGTCAATCCGACTAAAACATAAATATTCATCATAATCCTTATGTCTAGTGTTACATTATTGAAACGTTTGTTTTGTTTTTCCATTGTCTCATCAACCCATTTCTTAAGGCTTGAAGGTGTAAAACAACTTGATCATGTCCAGATAGGTTCCCAGGATGTCCCCAAACTGTTCTCGTCTAGGAAACAGCTTGTGTCCATAAATTGTTGTTGCTGTTGTATGGTCTCTTGACATTGTGTCATTTCCATACAAATTACAGCAACTAAATTGGTCTGATGCAACTGCATGTTCACGATCTCTGCTTGTGCTTTAGCCAACTGTGCTTGGAGTTCACTGACCTGTTTCTGAAGCTGGCAAATCGCACCAGCACAACCATAAACCGGGTCTCGAAGCCTTGCGTTCGCTTCATACACCATACTGCTCACAGCATCTGCTCTCTGAGACTCTGGTAGCTCCTGAACATTTCCAAAAACAGTGAACTTTAGGTTCATCCATTTAATATCACAACACAAACAAAATTATGCATGGCTTTGTAATTACCATCGTTTTAAATTCCGATCCAGACCATTATCGTAATTTATTGTAATTGTCGTTATAATCTCAAGATGTAGACTTGGAGCATATGACCCCATGTGCAACTCAAAAAGCTTGACTAGAATTGTGGGGGCAGACAGTTTCAACTTTGACCACGTATTTGTAAAATTGACTTTCTTGCGTGGAGAATGATTCAGCTCCCTAAAACTAACTAACTGTACAAATGTTAATTATTTTATATAAAGCAAGTGCATTTTGTTTGATTTGGGGATAAAAGATTGAGCTGAATATGAAAGGTGATTAAGGAAACAAACCATTCAAAAGTAAATAAGAAAAGCTAATAAATTGTTGGCTACTTTGAGCAACACTATGGATATATTTTATGATACGCACCTGCAAGAACTTGATGATGTTGCTAGCTCCAAAGACCCTATGAGCGACGGTGAACTTATAAGGTTCTGTTGGAGGGAAATAAGGAGCTAAAAGACACTTCTCGGCGCATCTCCGGCGAAGAATTTTGCAGGCAGCACAAGGGCTAAGAACAACAGGAGGAGGAGGTACAGAAGCTGGTGATGATAAGCTTGGAGAGGACTGATAAGGAGGAGGAGGAGGAGTAGTAGTTGGAGAAGACAGAGAAGGAGGTGAAGATGGAACAGAAATAGGAGATAACGATGAAGTAACTTTGTTAATAGTGTCCATGTTGACTATATTACTCAAGATGGATTAGAAGGAGAAAGCAGAGAGATTGATGGAGGAATAGAGAGAATAAGGTTGCTCAAGCTTAAACAGAAACCACAAGTGGGTGATGTTTTATAGAGGGAAGGAAGATAGACTGTGTAAGAAGAGTCAAGGCAATCACGTCATTGATCAACTACATGACATCCTACATGACATCCATATATAGTGTGAAATCTCGTTACTCAAGGTTGAGACTAAATATATACTTAATTTTCATTTTCTTGGATTATTTATTAACTTTCTAGAATATATTAATTGTTTCTTCATATTAATTAAGTCCTTAACTAGAATATATCCAATTACATTATCTTTTTGGATCATTGGTAGAGGCAAAAAGAAAATTAATCAATGTCAATTCATAAATTTTGTTTTTTTAATATATAAATTGGAGGATTATGATTATAGAACTTTGTACTAGGGATGACAATGAATCGGCCCATGAACCAGTCTTTATAAATTTTTAAAAAATTAAAAGTTTAAAATATCTTTTTTTAATTAAGTTTGGACTTGAATTGCCTAAGTTCAGGTTAAGTAAAACAATATCGTTTTGCTTAAAAAAAATTGGGCCTTTTTGATCGGTCTGAACCCAATTTAGCCTATAAGTCAGTCTATCGAAAACACTTAAATTTAAGCCCATGGGCTAGTTCATTGCCACGCCTACTTTGTACCACATTTATATGTAAAACTTCAAAATTCTAACCTCTCTTATATCATTGTAAGAGGCAAAATAATTTAGTGAATTACAAGTACTAGTATCAATTTAAATGATTTTTTTTATATAAAAGTAATTATGATTATAAAACTTTGTAGCATATTTATATGTAAAAGTTCAAATTTCTCTTTGTTTATTAAGACTTAGTGTTGGTTAAGATCTTTTTTATCTTATAAAAATAATTTAAACAATCTACGAACATTAGATAAACTAAAAATTTGTCAATTCAAGAAAAGGATTTATGACCAACGATAAGCTTTTCATTTTTTTAAGGTAAATATATAATTAAGGTTGATTTTGACCACAATAAATGATTTAGAAAGGTTCAACTTTGTTTATTATGCTTAATCTTCAAACATGGTAGTAGCTAGACATTAAACAATGCCCTTCTTTTGCATAAGAATCAAAAGCTACAAATACTCAATTATTATATGGGATAAGTTCCTTGTTTAATTTGTTAAATAATTTGTATATTTAGTACATACTTTATGAAAAAAAAATACTTTTACATGTAATTTCACTCAAAAAAAAGATTTTAGATTAATCTGAAATTCCAATAAAAAGTTAAGATAGATTTAATCAATGATGGGACTTAAAAAGATGGCGGTCCATCAAAAGCCACAATTTGCAAACTATTGATGGTGACAGAGAGTAAAGCACCACTTCTAGGTCCTCAAATAATGAAAAAGGCCAGCTGAAAGATTAGCAAAAGCGTTCTTGAAACAATTCACTTGCGGTTGTTACGGCTCCCGTCTTGTCCAACACGTACAATACATGTTCTGTAATATTGTGTTCGGAAACCAGTAGTCCAAGTTTTCAACAGAAAAATAACTTACACACCTCTCCTCTTTGCCACTGAAACTGACAACATTGCTCTTCGTTCATGGTTAGGTATCTCTCCATCGATCCTTGTCAAATCGTTCAATATTAGGTGAGTACTGGTCGTCAGTAACACTATATATATATATATATACACTGTATATACCACCAACAGTCTTATCATGTACTTTTGATCTCGAAGCTGATGCGTTAACATTAATTCAGTAAAAATCCTGGATGTTTAACTAAAAATAAGTATGTTCGAGGAAGTGTAATGAGCCCTTTTGGTTTTGTCACATTCCTTGTCTTTTAGCAAATTATACCATGTGATCTTTGCCTTTTTGTGGCATTAATTACATATAGCGGACTTGATCACACAAACAGGTTTCTGTTGCCACTTACTTTTTACCAGTATCTTGAAACATTTTCGTACTTTTGGGTCTCAATCCTGATGCAATGATACTATTTTTTGGTTCAACCCACTTTCAATGGCATATATACGATCAAACCTACAAGTATAAAACGTGTATTTGTGTGATTTCTGTCATTTTCTTTCCACGTTACTTGTTGAATCCAAATCATTCAAAGTGTATGGAGGTCCTGTGCGGTAATGGTGGGACACTAGTTCGGTGAAGAACCGATGAGGCTTGTGGTGTAAATATCAAAATGGAAGTCAGGAGCTTCAATGACTCATAATAGGACAGTTTCGAGAAAAAGAAATAAAAGAATAAAAGAAAAGAGACTTTTATGCTTCTTGTAATGTTGAATTCTACAATAAAACGCCAGTCTTTTTTGGAGTTTGGAAAAACTTTGACCCCTAACATGGCTTGTGGGAGGCAAATGAAGTCACCTGTTCTATTTTTGCTGTTTCAATCTGGTTCAACTCATCTCATCTACATATTTATTACAGCTAAAGTAGAACAGGTGATCTGTTCCCTGTAGTATGAGGCAAAGTGGTTAGATAATACGGTAAGTCACTAAATCTACTAATTAATTAGCAATTTATTAATTTAAACAATATATTAATGATTCAATAAATATATTTAATTAATTAAAGATTATTTAATTTATTAATCTAATAAACTGAACATAAATTATTTCTTGAATTAATTAATTATTAATTATTGATCTCAAATATTCACTATAATTGAAGAGTTCAACATCGAAATTTTTAAATATAATAAGAAAATTTAGAGATGAAATCTAATTATATTTCAATTTTACAAAAAAAACATGCTACAATAAATAATATTTCAAGAAAATATAATAATTAATTATACATATTTATAATTTTAATAGATTATTAATTTATAATCTAAAAAATCAAAGAATTAAAAAATTTTCTTCAAAAATATTATCATATTAATTTATCAAAATTATTAATTTTCCTATAAAGACTATAAAAAATTATTATATAAATTTATAAAATATTAAGTAAGATTTTTTTTTTGTATTATACATTTGTATAATTTTATATGATTTATGAACATGGGATTCATTTATGTGAATTTCTTCGTACACAAATTTCATCAAACCACAATTAAGCACAAAATAGCTTTTGTTTTCCACTTTTACTTATCTTTTGCAGACGATTGTACGTAGTAAAGCTCTTTGTTTTTTTCCCTTTACATGGATAATAATTCTGACCCCATCACTTGCGTAAATTATAGTCAATGTCGTATGCTTTGCTCTTATATGCCTTCCAACCTCAAAACTTGATAAGTATCATGTCATGTGCACAAGTTACGGACAAAGACATAGAGAATCATGTCTTTTACGTGTGGACCTAAACCGAAACCAAAAAAAAAAAAAAAAGGAAGAAGAAGAAGAAATTGGGTTCTGCTGATCGCTATTAATCTTGATTATTATAAGTCAATATATCTTGTGATAAATTGACAATATTTCAGAAATTGATAACTTATCCTTAAATCAATTCTTCCTCGTATTATTACGACACTTATTTGTTAGTTTTGGGGATTTAAAAAGCTTTCTTTTATGTGAGTTTAACATAATTTAGTTTTTCTATAATTACATATTAAATTTCACAAAATGCATATCAAATTTTGATATAGATTTTTACAAAAATTTATAATATGGGTGGTTATTATGCTTTATAAACATATTTTAAAATTTATAAACTAATCTTTTTTAATTTTAAATAATAATTTTATATTTGATATTTTTATCAGAAATTTTAATTGCTATATAAATTTAATTTTGTTTCATTAAAATTGCTAATAGCATGTACATCATAAATTGATTTTAATTGCTATATAAATTTATAAAATGGGTGTTTATTATATATTATAAACTTACTTAAACTCTTTATGAAAATCAAAATTAATTTTTAGTATTACTTAAAATTATAAATCTAGGAAATTATTTTATATCTGATATAATTCACACCACATAAAAGTGCTTCAAATTGGAATTAAGAGAGAAGACAGAAAGAAAAAATTAAACTACATGATATTTACACACTGACATCCAATCTCTTATGAACCAAACCAAGTTAGTGAAAACAGATAAGTAAGCCTTTTTAAACAATATAACATCAAAGCAGTGTTTTGAAAACCGGACCGGAGAACCAGTGACCCAGAGCATGAAACAGTCCAGTTTAACCCATATCTTTATGAGTGATTGACCCGTTCATTTTGTGATCAGACCGGTAAAAACCGCTAAACCGGTGGAAGAAAGAATCGGCCGATCCATTTAAAATATCTTGATTTTGATGATTTCAACTTGAATGAATATTAAGATGAGTGATCTTTTTTTTAATCTTTTTGATGAAATATGACCCGTGAGCTTTATTATCTTATTTTATATTGTGCTGGTGAACTTAAAAAAACTTATATATTTTAAAGTTTGAAAGTTTAAGTTAAGTTTACAATTAGATAAATAATTAAATAGTATGTTTAGAAATTATCTTATATATTATATAATATATAAAATAAAAATTTATATATTTATTAGTCACTGGTTCGATCACAGTTTAATTGCGATTGAACCATTAATTCTTGATCAATTGCTTCTTCGATTAAAACATTGCATCAAAAAATGAGCTTGTTTTAGCTACTTTACAGTCTTGTAATAAGTTTCTAAATCAAACTTGTACTTGAAAAGAAACTTTCTGGTCGGATTTAACATTTCTGCTAACTGGTTCTCATTATGTCTCAACTTCACACGTTTTCTTTCTTTTCTTTTTTTTTCCCCTTTCTGTATCTAATTCTTCTATATGTCAAATTAACATTATGCATTAGATGGACTAGTGGCAAGAAATTAGTTTATTCTCAAGAGTCATTAAGCCTCTTGTTGACAAGGACATTGAGAAATAGTTAATTGGAAACTTGCCAAGGAATAAGAAAATTTGTTGTTCAAGTCTTTGTTTAAGTTGACATCTTATTAAAAATCTATGTTTTCTTTAGGAGAAGATTTGAGGATTCTGGAATTCCAATTCTTTACTATAACATGTGAATCCACTTCATCATAAGGTTGGATTCCACTTCTCCTACCCCAACTCACAAGGGTCAAGTCACAAGTTGTGAAGAGAATGGTGAGACGTTACATGTGGTGGTTTCATATTATTAGAGGGTTTGTTAGGGTTTAAGGGATTTTACAACGGCAAAGTATTAAAAGCGTTGGACCCAACCCATCTTTTTATGGATTCTTTAAAAACCATTTATGGATAATACTAAGAATGCCTTTCCTTTACACTGTATGGATTGGAACAATCTTGTGTGAATCAAAAAGGGTTTGTTGCAACTTTTGTGCTCTCTCTTAAAGTCAAAACACCAACTTTTTCTAAAAGAATAAGATTCAATTAATCAGAGGAACATTAGGCCGAAAATAATTATGAATGATCACGATTTGACTTCCCAACCGATTTTTGTTGCAAGCTCAGTGGCCTCTCAGTCACCATCTTGCCTTGCACAAGGCGAAAAGACAGAATAAATTGTAAAACGGGCGATGCGGTGAAAGAGATGTAACGTTACTATTTCTTTTCTTTCATACGGTGCATGCTGATTTCGATTCATGCCAATTTCTTATGTTTCACGTAGTTTGAACCTTAATTTGGCCGAGAGTTAAAAAAATGTGAACTTTATTAATTAATTTTCAAATGATTGAATAAAGTTATATTTTTAACTTATACCAAGAATTCAAATCAACCAAACTTAATTTTATTTATTCAAATTCAATTCAAAACCGGAATAATTTAAATAGATGTGTACAGTCTGTGAGACGATTTGCTGTAAAAAAATCGTCGGTATATTTACTAACAAAACAAACATGACCGTCGATAATGTTGTAATAAACATTCCGACGAAATGAACAGTAACATCTGTAAATTTACTGACGGAAAAACATAGACCGTCGGAAATTTACCGACGATCGATCACATAAACAACCGTCAATATATTTGCCAATAGTTCATAAATTTTCTGTCGGTAAATTTACCAATGAACATTCTGTTATTCGTCGAAAATTATCACCTACGACCGTTTCTACTACGCCTTAGTCTGTTAATAAATTCCATCGCTAACTTAACTTACCGATAGAATGTTTATGTCCGTCACTAAACGACATTTTTCTTCTGGTAATTATATACTATACCTGTTTGTTTTTCTGTGAACGGTTGAATCAAAACTGTTGTACCATCTGCCATTTTAGCCATTTTTTGTATTATGTTATGAAACTTGTGACAAATTAGATCTTGAACTTGATAGAAGCCAAGTTAAATAACTTGTTTCCAACTCAACATTTCGTCAATATTTATTACAATAAAAGAAAAAGACAGCAGGATCCATCAACTTAATTCCAGATGGTAATTGCATCCAGGAGTGTCGGGTTTTTGGTTCTAAATCCTCCTCTCGTTTATCAGAAACAGCAGAGTTTGTGGTTAGATCCAAATCCAAGTTTCATATTATATTAACGTCAAAGTCAAACATGAGACCTAAAACGAAGCCAAAGCGTCACACCTGTCACACTTGCATGTACGTGGCAGCCAAAATCTCTCTAGCAGTGACAGGTGCTTGGTTCTTTTAGTTTTGCAGTTTCATCCTCAACCCTTTACCAGTCTCTTTTAAGAGCAATTTGTAATCAAGAAACTGAGAAGAATAAGCGGTCCCTACTCGGGCAGTTTCAGTCTAATTTATCACCATCAACATGGGTTCAGAAACTTTTCTGGAAGTGATACTAGCAATTCTACTACCACCAGTTGGAGTCTTTCTTCGCTATGGCTGTGGAGTAAGAGTTTCTTAGCTTTTCAAACATACCCTTTTTGTTTCTTTATTGGTATTGTTTTTTCCTGAAAGTTTTTGGTCTATAATTTCTTTTTGTTGTTGATGTTGAAAATGCAGGTGGAGTTCTGGATAGACTTGCTGCTGACGATGTTGGGATACATTCCTGGGATAATATATGCTGTTTATGTATTAGTTGGATAGCAATTTCCCAGACGAGGTTTTGCGATTTGTATTTGTAGGGACATATGTTTTTTGTGTTTAAGATCCTTGTATGTTTCAGTTTGGATTGTAATGGAAACTTGCTAGTTTCTTGTTTCATGATTGCTTGTACATTCTTTAACTTGTGTGTTATTTTAACCTCTTCAAGTGACTTTGATCTAGCATATTGCTCAACCTCTTCAGAAACCATTGACTTTACCCCCGATGGCTGGAACGTTGTAATGCACAAGAGTCCTAATTTGATTGTTGATTGATTTTGTTAGATGAAAAAACAGCCAATTGAATATTAATCAATTAAATATTAAATAATTTCAATTTTCTAGTTTGAGTTGGACTTTCTATAGTAATTATAAAAGACTTCAACTTAATGTTTAATATAAAAAGAAATAGAGCCGCATAAACAACTATATAGGAAAGGAGCAGACGAGTATATAAAGTTCTTTATTCTCAATCATAGTTTTAATCCAGCATAAGCACAAGCCTTGTTTATTCTCTTGTATTAACATGAATTTATTGCTTTCAAAATAGAGAAATAGCATTATTTTGCCTTTTCTTTTCTTTGCTCAGGGGGAGTTATGAAAAATGTAAAGAGATGCTGGTCAAATCTTCTACTGGAGTTATTGAAAATTATTGAAGATGAGATTGTAGTATGCATTGACAAATTATGATTTTCTTGTGTTTGCAAAACTTGACAAGGTTGAAGTACCTAATTAGAATGATATTCCATGGATGGTAGTACCAAATTATACAAGACCGTCTCATCTGTTAGAATTTAGAACTAGAAACCAAATAAAAAATAGAGTGGACAAGAGATAATGCAGAAAGCAACTTATTGACCAGATAAATTTTACATTAACGTTGAAGGCCTAAATATATAGGCAATGAAAGGTAAAGATTATTCAAACAAATCAAAAATTTAAAAGTTTACATCCTAATAGATAAAAACTGTATCTTATCAGATAAAATTTTATCTTTTAACAAATAACAGATCTTATTTTTACTACTCTATCTTAGTACTCCTAAATTTCATCTTTAAACAAAGATCACATTTTTAACTTTGAATCATTCTCTAAAATTCCCTCTTGGTTCAAAGTTGTAAAAGTTTTTAAATTTGATAATGTACTTCCCATCACCCTTCAACGGTTGGAGCACATCTCTCCACAATTCTTTTCTTTAGAGCACTTCTCTCTAATCTAGAGCACTTTTCTCTATGATTCGTCTTGGTATATTTCTCACCAACTACTCTAAAAAAGAATTTCTTCTTGTGCCACTTGTGTCATATTTGTTTCTTCTTCATTTTGAAACCTACAGTTTTTTTTTTTTTGGTAAATGCTCAAACCTTTTGCACTTAAAGCATTGCAGTTTTCCTTTATGTCAACAATCCTTTTCTTTATTGCCAGGATTTTTACAATTTGTACATTGGAGAATTTTACTTTTACCCTTTAAAGAGGAACTCTGGACCATGTATGCTCCTTGATCAACCTTATAATCATTTTCTCCATCGCTCATTATTCTTCTTTGGTTATATTTGATAGATCTTTAGTAACTTCAAGTGATGAAAATTTTAAGTCGTACCTTTCAAGAAGCATCAGAAGAAGCTTGTCCACAACCCTTTAAGAGTGTTACCCTCAAATTCTTCTTTTAGTTTCTCCCATACTTCTTCGAGATTCACATGTTATTATACTCATAAAAATTCCTTCCGTCACGACTGAATGGAGGCAAGATAAAGCTTTTGGTTTCTTTGCCCTTTCTTCATCGTTCTTCTTGATTTGGTTTAGGGTTGAATTTTGTGGAAGAGGTGTAGACTCAAACTCACTTTCAATAACTTCCTATAAACTAACAACTTGCAAATAGGACTTCATTTTGATAGCCCAAGAGTGATAATTTTCTCAATTGAAATTAAGAATTGGAATAGAGAAGTTGTTTGATGCCATTGCTAGGGTCGAACACTCATAATTTTTTAAACGTTTCACTACTCAATGCTCATAAGCTCAAGAATAACTGAAGTTTTGATACCATGTTAGAATTTAGAACTAAAAACTAAATAAACATAGAGTAGACAAGAGGTAATGCAAAAAGCAATTTATTGATGAGATATGGCGAATAAAGAGATTTATAGATTTGCATACTATATATCTGATCTACTAATTTGGCCTCCATCAGTTACATAAAATTCTTATTAGCCTAAAAATAATCTTACCTTTTTTGTTGTAATATTTCAATTTATATGCTTACTATTTCACATCGTATCGTTTAAACACAATTTATCTTGTCTGAATTTTTAAATTAATGTTATATTTTGATAAATGTATGTTTTACTCTTGCATATTATAGAATTTAATTAGAAAAAATTTAACGTGTTTGTTATACAACGATATATGATATGAATGGACTATCTTTTCTTTATAGTATGAACAACATTAAAATTAAGTTATCATTGGGACTAGAACATTATAATATACTATACTTCTCATGCTTGGTTTGTTAATTTGAGTCGAGTTGATCTAAACCAAAACATAAATGTTATAATTGGTAGATATAAAAAATTTATTAAATTTGAGCATAAATTTAATTAAACTAGACTTGACTTACTAATTTTAAATTTACTTTGAAATGTTGAATTTAAATCGACCAAATTCATATCCTACTAATTTACCATACTTTTCAATCAAATGAAATTGTCAAAACCATATTTGATTTATTAACTTTGAACTGAATTGAACTCCATCTAATTTGCCACCCAAATATTTTGCTCATAACTAATTTAAGTTCCAACTTTTCTTCTTTTCATCATTATTTATAGAAAATAGAAGCTTTATCATCAAAATTTGTCCAAAACAATATATGCTAAAAATGAATGTTATTGACCAGTAACATAATTGTGAATGTTTAAGCAATTTTAGAAGAACAAAGACCAAAAGTAAGCAAGTCATGGAAAATCAATAAGTGAAGTTCGTTTCTTTGTCATTTTGTAAGGAACCCAAACTAAAGTGTAAAAAGAAGAAGAGCTCATAAATGACTTAGAAAATCATATTCTTGACAATATTTATGATACAAACTATGTAACACTCCCTAGACAGAACCTACAATTACCCACACACATAGCAACCAATTTCCTGTACATACATTCATGACATACAATTATATTCAATATTGTACATGTACATATTACAAATTTTCATATCCCTTAACAATATCATTTGAAAGTAGTATTACATCATTATATTAATATGGTGATCCAAAACAGATATTACATATAACTTGAATTCTTAATTATAAACTGTTAAGAAGCTACAGTTTTCTTCATTACATATACAACCATTATTTAATCAAAAGACACATCCAAAGGTATTTTTACTTCCAACAGTTGGCCCTGGTCCCTGCAGATGATCCATATACCTTACTCCTATTACTTGGACCTATATGGATTAGCACCCATACTAAGCTTGAAAGCTTAGTGGAGAAATACTTAGTTTGGATGACCAATCATGACAATCATCCACCAAGCACAAACACATTTATAAATATCATAAACTCTTGTAAACAATGATGGCATAATTAAACAAAGTACATAGTGCAAATATGCTTCAATATGTTATCCATATACTAAAATGCACATTTATAAACCAAATGTTGATATTCAAAGCTTATCAATACAAATTATTCACGTTGACATGTTGTATCTCTTATTTATGACTATTAAATTTCCTTTCTGTGTTAAGCCTGCACATTTCCTGTGGGTGTGAAAAATGAGAGCTATGGATATCCAAAGATATCACATTGTGAATAACTGAAAGCATCGAACTATAAATATCCAAAGGTATCGAACTGTAGATAGTATCGAACTGTAAAGACACTATAGTCTCAAAAGAAAGACAATAGTGGTGTCAAACTGTAGTAACTACACTGTAACCCTATAGGTATGCCTATTAATCCATCACCAAGATAATGAAGCAGGCACTGTAACATTCTCCTTTAATCATTTACCAATTTCATGATTAATGTTAAGTCATTTAAATTGCATTTATTTTGGACTTAATTTTAGTTGATGTGTTGAAATTGGTATCCGAAATTGATGGAATTGCTTTATAATTGTTTACAGAAGGTTTTCAACACTCTAAGGAAGAAATAAGATCAAAAAGATGCAAAAAAAGGAAAGAAGTTCGAAATCCTCAATTTGCCAGAAATTCAAAGACTAAGCGTGGGCACGCCTAAAGATGAAATCTGGAGTCTGCAGATAAAATTTCAGAATTTGATTTCAATTAAAACACAATCTTTAAAGATCCTCTTGCCATCTTTCCAAGAAGTTACCTACCGAAATTAGAGAGCACCTAATCTAGACAGAATCAGGAGAAGATAATGAAGAGATTGACATCAAATAGGAGTGGGGATGATTGCCGCAGAGGATAAAAAGGGATTAGGGAGGTTATTATTTTGGGGCTGCACTTTTCTGTTTTGTTTCGTCTTTACGTTTCTACATATTTCAATTAGGATTTTCATTTCTTTCATTAAAGACCAGGGATGAAGACATGTTACTTTGTTATTTCCTTCGTTTTCGATTCAATTATGAGTAGCTAATTTCCTTATCTTGGTTGAGGGAATCCATGTTACATGTTGTTATGGTGAGAT
>JANZXR010000003.1:32571507-32613605 GCA_027575705.1 Erythroxylum echinodendron
CATGATAACATCGGTAACCCGAAACCAAGGTATTTCTTCCATTGATTTTTCAGATTTAATTATTGCCTTCGATTTGCGATTTTTCCCTTTAATTTTCTATTATTGCCGTGATTAAACAAAACCCCCCTTTTTTTACTTTTGTTATTTGTTTCGTTTGGATTTGCACTCATTACCGTAAGAATTCTTCGTGGGAACGATATCCGCTTACCGCTACTACATTAATTTGTTTTAATGGAAGTGATTTCTTTTATATTTGGTTGCAAGCGACAACATCACCAATTAATATATTAACAAGTCATATGATATTCATTTGAAATCATAAAATCTATTTTTAAGTTCATACATGTAAGTCATAACTTATCACTATTAAGAGGGTATCAAAATCACACATATATAATCATACTATACACATATAAGCCATCTATAAGCATATAAATCATCTATGTACATGTAAATTTTCTTTAGCATGTGTTACGTTCAATCTTAAGTATTAATGTTTAATCACCCGATTCACATATGGTCAGTTATTTTTCATTTATTTTAAGGTGTTTTCAAATTTTCATAAACATTAGAAAAGGTTTTGATATGCTTCAGTGAAAGAAAAACGGAAGCAAAGAACTTAAAATAGTGCAAAATGAGCTAAGCACATAGTGTGTCTAAAAATAGACAAACAAATCAGTCCAAAAGCAAATCACACAATAGTCTCTACTTGTTCCGAAATTTTCATATAGAAAATTTTCAATTTGTCTTTGAGGTCTTCTAAACATTTACTCAACTATGTCTTTAGTTTCCATATCATCAAAGATCAGGCCATTTGGACTTCTAAGTTATAAGATAAGCACCAAACATCACAAGCTACTCCAATACAGGGGCAACATCATGTCATCATTTTTTTAACCCAATTTCTAATATCATATGGCCAGAATTAGGTTTGGATCTCTTCTAGAGAATCGTAGTTTAGGTTTGGATCTTTTCTAGAGAATATTAGGTCTATGTCCTAAGTTCCATTTTCAATTACAATCACCAAATTTGGAGGTCTGTAGGCCGGGTTATAGCTAAAACAATAGGACTAATCTGAGTGAACTGAGAACCCAAGACAGAATTTCACTAAACGTGACTCTCTCTTGTCATATTCAACCAATTCATGCAAAGTAACACCAAATCACCACTCTAGTAATCATTCCATGTCCAAATCAATCTTTGTGCACATTCAAATATACATAAATACAATAATTAACTAAGTGGAGTCTCAAATATTTAAAATTGTTAATTAGCTCTTCTTTTATTACTCTTCCTTCTCTTCCCCTTTGTCTTTGGTTGATTCACCAACTAGAACACAACAAAATACTTATCTCTATCTTATATCCAACCTTATAATTTTAGTTCTTCATAAGCAAAGAAAGAAAAGGTAATGGTGAAGGAAAAATCCCTAACTTTTACCTTGATTTTCACATAAGATTGGCTTAATTCCTTATGCAAAATGATATAATTAAGGAGATGAAATGGAAAGGAGGTGAGAAGAGAAAATTTTGGAGTTAAAACACTCTATACACGTCCCTTTCCCCACTCTTCTTGATACGGAAAACCCAAGAAAACAAGGTTCTTGAAACTCCTTAATCCTATTGAATCAAAACCCTAATCTTTATATTCTAAGAACATGCTAGATCAAACCCCAAATCATAAGTTTGAGACCCAATCCCAAAGAAATCAGAAATCAATTTACGTTGCAAGTACTTACTTATTGATGCAAATCAATTTCTTGAAGTAACCATGAAGACAATCACGCCTCACTTGAAGAAATCGATTCTGATATTTTATTGATTATTCAAATCTAGGGTTTCAAAGATATGATAAGGTACAAATACCTTGACCAAGTCTTAACCCTAATAGGAATGGGTTTGCAAGCCCATTTAATGAAAACTAGGCTAATCCTAACAAATCTAGGAGCATCTAGCCCATTGAATATAATCGGATCCATGTCCTTTTAGGAATGGGCTAACACATTAAAATAAATAAGTCTCAAAATAACCCAGACAAATAAAACACATGCTACTAACTAAAAGAACAACTCATAAATAAGTCCTTGGGCCTAAAATAAGAGATAATAAATAATAAGCCCAAATTATCAAAAATGGACATAAATGACTAAGTGCTAGCCATCTTCCAACGCCTCCTTTAATAAAGTCACAAGTTTAGGTGTGCCTTGGTGTTCCTCTATAAATATTTCAGCCTCCTCATGTACTTGACTTGTGATTTAGGCTTGAACAAAAGCTTGCATTGCTTGTTTAAGCCTTAACGCCTGTTGCGTTGTAATTGGACCGCTTGACATGTGTAGCTTGTCAGGTTGATGTGTAAGGCATAAAACTCCATTGTGAAGGCTGGTTGTATCACTTCTACTTCCCATTTTAAGAAGTTTTAGTTTTACACACATGTTTCAATCTCCATAGTTCATATGTTGATTTTTGGAAAAATTGCACATTTGGTCATTCTTCTTCCTTTAACTCCCACATATCAATCTATTTCTTGCTAATGCATAACTCACATATAATTATTCATGTTCATGCCTAAATGAATAATTTATCAATTTAACCCTGTCTTTTAAATTAATTACCATTATGTCCCTTATTATGTTTAGATACGCTTATTTCTTTATGTTCACTTCTTAGTACACCCTAGACATACTATAATGCTTCTAGGGTATATATTGGGACCTTACAAACTAAATCATATTAGTAGACTTATGATCACCAAAAGAAAAGGTCAAGTTTCAACAACCACCCTCGAACAGGGCAGGCTAGCATAGCCTAAATCAAACTTCAAAATCGAAAACAAACCCCTTGGTGGATGGGTAAAGAAAGTAGATCCATGTGGGAAAGAGAAACTCAGCTTAGCCAAGAAATCTGCAGCCCTATTAGCCTCTCGATAAATATGATCCAACTGAAAGCCTGCAAACTGTCGAAACAGGGTACAACAATTACTCACAACCGGCCATACACGTATGTCCACCTCTCCTACTTGTAATACATTCCAAGCTTCCCAAGAGTCAGTCTCCACATGGACACACTGCACACCAGCCTGAATAGCGAACTGTAATCCTGTATAAAGACCTTCCAACTCTGCCTGTATACCAGAACCTAGACCTAGATTGGTCACAAAACCACTACACCATACATCTTTGTTGTCTCGAAGTAGACCACCAGCCCCGGTGCTACCACTTCTACTTGTGAAAGCACCATCGCAGTTCAGCTTAACCCATCCCTTTATAGGGGGGATCCACCAAACCCAACGATGTTCCTGTCTCCCAAAAATTGGTTGGACTGGAGGCATAGTTTGCAAGCCATACCAAAACTGGTTAACATAGTGCGAGACCACACTCCTCTGATCCTCAGGAATACTAATCTCATCCCTAAAAATAAGACAATTACGCCAACGCCAAAGCAACCATATCACAGTACCAAACACCAGGGACCAAAATGGCCTTGTATCCCCATTACCATTCCCCTTATCTAAATTAATATGTAGCCATCCTTTTAAAGGCAGTGAGAAAAATTGCATCTGCTTCGGCGCTGGAACGATTCGCTCCTATATATGCCGTGCCCAAACACAATCCCGCAGAACATGAAGAGAGTCCTCGTTACTCATCA
The DNA here is from genome assembly GCA_027575705.1 of Erythroxylum echinodendron. Lineage (NCBI taxonomy): Eukaryota > Viridiplantae > Streptophyta > Magnoliopsida > Malpighiales > Erythroxylaceae > Erythroxylum > Erythroxylum echinodendron. The sequence goes on from JANZXR010000003.1 coordinate 32,575,152, forward strand.
AGCATCGGGGGTAGCTTAAATCGGGAGTTATACCTCGGCAACTACATAATTGTTTCGTGGCAAGTCAATCATGCCCAACTAGCTAAAGAAAGAAACGAACTCTTTCTGGGCCTTTCCATTTCCAAATAAGCTTCCAAAGGCGACTATCCTCATTAACCGTCCCCTCCTCCAGAAGTTGATACACCAAGGCCATAGAGAACTTCCCACTAGGATACAAGCGCCAAACAATCAGATCTTCATCATCAGAAGGAAGGGTGGCTGTTGTTGGATAATGCAGTAGATCACAGATTTCAGTAAATACAATTCATTCAATTCATGTACTTACTATTTCATATTTTATCATTTAAACATAAATTATCTTCTTTGAATTTTTTATTAATTTTTTATTTTGATATGATAACTTGCATTTTGTGCATGCTAATTGTTTGTGTTTGATGTTCTTTTGATAGGCTTTTGTGATATTTTGTTTGTGTTTCTTTCGTGTCTTTGTATGTTCTAGGTGATGAAATACCAAAGTGATGCAATTTGGAGTGAAATTGGCTAATCTGGAACTGAAGAGGATTTCAACATGACCATGTTGAAGGTGACGTAAAGCTGGCAGATTGCTACCTGCGAATTTTGAATTAATTATCTTGGGATTTGGGCCTCAATGACACAGCCCTTTTTACTGACGAATTCAAGTTGTCTTGTGACTCACGGGGGCTTTAATTTGATATTTGATTGGGCCCTACTTTGTTTATTAAAAAAGAGAAAAATCAAGACCATTAGGGGGCCCACTTCAATTAACGAAAGAAAGAAAACTTAGAGAAAAGGAAGACTTTGAAGTGAGCAGCGGTAGCACTAGGGAGGGACGTGTTTTGTTTTACGAGGTCTTAACAACTTGACTTTAAAAAAAAAAGGAGTAACGGCGGCAATAAAAGACAAGGAAGAAAAGAGACGACGGCAGTAACTTTGAGGGGAGACAATTTTTACACAAGCAATTTAGGGAGAGAGACGTATCTGGAGGCTTGACTTGGAAAAGAAGATAACGCAGACTCACTTTTGGGGGAAGAAAAACGACGACAACACTTGAAAATGGGATTTTCACAATCAGTTGTGGGAACTTTGAGAAAACGACGGCAATACTTAGGAGGGACAATTTTCTCAATCAGTTTTATCTTTTAATATAACTATGTGTGGCTAATCTTTTAGCACTAGACAAGGTATTTTACGTTTGATTTATGTAGTTCGTGAGACTCCTTTAATTTAATTGTTTCCATTTATCTCTTATGTTTATTTAATCTCTGCGCTTTAATCGATTTATTATTATCGGGTTGTTAATTAATTAGGCCTGTTAATTGATTGACTTGATAATAAATTGCCAAATAGATTAGTTAATCCGTGATTGCTGTTTATCGAAGTGGTGAATTAATTTCAATTAAGAAATTAATGAGATTAAATAATTTAGTCTAAATAGATTGCGACTTTTTCGATTCTGTTAACTAAGACAAAGGTTCATTAGAGCCTATTGCTACCATAGGTTATATTCTGCGGAACTTTACTCGGGAATAGTCTAATTGGTTAGGGTAATAATCTGCTGAGCTTTACTCAGAGTTATCGAATAATTACGAATGGATTAGTTGATATGTGTTGTTCACTATCTACTATAACTTTGTCCATAAGAATAAACGAAATTTATATTTTTGAGTTTATGATCTAATTACAGTATCAAACGGGAGAATACCTAGGCTAAGATTTTTATTATATTATTTTCAATCTTTATTTTTAATTTCTTTCTGCGTAATTACTACGTGATTTCGTGTTTTAAAATTAATCATCCCCAAATCAGTTCTTTTTACATTTTTATTTATTTATTTTTATGTTTATTTTTATTTTTGATTTCACACAAATAAATAATTACTACATTGGTCTCTGTGGTTCGACCCTATTCATCACTTTACTCGCTTAAGTGTTCTAGAGTAGGAATTTATTTTTGCTAGTTTGACACGCCATCATGATACATCCATGTTTTTCTCTTGCATATTATATAATTTTACTAAAAATTGTTAAATATGTTTGCCATACTGCAATATATGATATGAATGGACCATGCTTTCATTCTAGTATGAAAAATATTCAAAATTATCTTTAGTAGTAGACACAAATTATTTACATGAGTTTCATCTCATGAACATTATTATTTATTGCAAAAAGTTATTTTGTCTTCTATTCCGAGTTCATATAATTTTATAGTTGCTTACCTTTAAGAAGAGTTCAGGAGACTGGAGTTTTGCAAGAGGGGAGATATGAAATGGTTCACTGCAGATAATATAATATTTTACGAAGTTGTTATGTTTTATAAGATTAATTATATGCTTTTAGTAGTACGATGTGTATTTATAATAGTTCTTGTTGGCGACCAAGATTGATAGCGGTTATAACATTTTCAAGATGTAAATATGAGTATATTTTTCATATTTAATAGAACTTTTTGGTGAAATTTTGTTAGCAATATGATTATTAAATTTTGACACATTAAGAAATCAAAAATTAACTCAAAGCTTTAATATCTACAAGTTACATTAATGTGAGAAATTATGATTAGACTTGGCAATAATGACCTGGCCTGGCCACGATCGGCCTGTACAGGTTAAAGATTTGTCCAACTCGACCTATAGTCCACTTATTTTTTCCAAAACGACATCATTTTATCTAATTATGATTACAATTGTCAGACATTAAAGGTGGCTTACTATTTTCAGGACTAAATAATTCTTCTTTTATGCCAAATGATTTACCCATGGAAAGGGAACAAAATTTACTTTATAGAAATTTTTTTTTATTTTCTAGTAAAAGGTGAACAGGTGGATATGTTTTTGGTATTTATGACACGATGAAGTAGGAAATTTATAGATTTGAAGATTATATATTTTATTGACTTATTTGGCTTCTACCAGTATGATTACATTAAATTCTTCTTAGTTTAAAAGTAATTTTAGATTTTTTTGTTGTCATCTTTAATTTTCAATTTATGTAATTATTAATTCATATTTTATTATTTAAATAGAAAATCATTTTATTTGAGTTTTTTATTACTTGTTTATCATCATACATGTATGTTTTACCCTTGCATCTCATAACTTACTAATATCTTTAATTAATTAATAAACATGCCTTCTATAAAAAATATTTAATATCAATAATTTTAAAACTAGACCAGACCGGCCAGTTTGACCGAAACAAATATGAATCGACAAATTTCCGATTTGGTTTATGCTCATAACCTCTCTGAGAAAAAATCGACCGGTTAAGTAATAAACAGGCCGATTTCTTTAAAGACAACCCAGTTTTCCTTAAAACCGACTAAGTTAGCATTTTTAAATTAGCATGGTCTATTTAATGATATGAAACCTACTTTCTTTATAATGATGTGGGACCACCACCAAAATTTAAGTTTCTCTAGAAATTTTTTTCTTTTCAACTCTTTCATACAATCTAAATAAAAAAAGTATATTTTTCAAATATTATATTCTTTATTTATTTCTTTATATTTTAATTAAAAATTTTATTTTAAATTATTATTTTTAAAACGAAATACATTTTTATTCTTAAAAAATAAATTTTATTTTATCTCACTAATAAATTATATCTGTGAAAATTTAGATTATTTATTTATCTCCTTATATTTTAATTGAAAATTTTAAATTATTATTGTTAGAATCTAATTATTATTTTTATCATAAATTTGTTTAATAAATTAAATTATTAGTTAGTATATATAAGTAATTTTGCTTAAAATAATTAAGAACATGTTAAAAATGATATTTAAAATGTAAAAGAAGTATATTTAAAGGACATTAAAAAGGAAATTAGAATAAACTTATAGTCTTTTCTATTGACTTTCTTTAAATATACTTCAACTTTTATAAGTTTTTAAATAAATTATAATATCAAAATATTATTATTATTATTATTTTTAATTTATGTTAGATTCAGTCTTAGTTTAAATTATTAGATTTATTATTAGTCTATTATATACAAATAGACATTATTAGTGCATTTTTATTTTAATAAAGTATTTTATTTTATACTATATTTTTACTTATTTTTATAATTTTTATTTCTTATCTATTATATACCGGTTTTATAGTAGTTTAATACCGGTTGACCCTTTCAGTTTTTAAGCAGTGTTTAATATATAATTGTTAAATATACGAGACTTATATTGAATTTGGAATATGTTTTTCTAAAGTTAGTTGGGTAGTTCAACTTAACCGGTTATCAGAATGAGTAACTTTTCAGACATGAATCCTTTTTTTTATTTTATTTTTTACTTTCTCTTGTAGCATGAGCAGCATCAGAATTAAGTTATCCTTGGAAGTGGAACGTTAGAATATATTGATGCTCCTCATTAATGGTACAATTGGTCTTGCTTGATGCTCATCACAACTCTACTATGAACCGTTGTTTCAATTCCTATCCTCTACTGAAAAAAGCATCTGACTTAGTCTGGAGAAGTTTCATAGAATCTGATGCTTATAAGGATCTTACTTGGTTGGCTCCTGACCATTCAGGAGAATCTGTTTTTAACTTATTATTCAAGGTCAATTGGAGATTGTGCATCATACTAACAATTAATGCAAATATGAGTTAACAATTCCATAAATTGTGTAAATGCAAATTATAGAATAGTACAGTACTGTAATGAAAAAACCTAGCAATAATGGATTCCACACAGAAGAAAGACAATGAAAGTGACACAAAGAATGTGTTGGACTAAGTTGAGTAAGGCATGGGTTGGTTTTTCAGGAATTGCTTAAAAAGTATAAGTGCAAGTCGAGGCTGTGTCAGTGGAACCTCATGACCTGCTCCTCTCACTGTCACATAGGTCAATCCCTTGTAGATTTGAGTCCAACCACCAACCTGAGAACAACCCAGCAACCATTAAAACACAGAAGATGGTTTTTGTTGAAATGGCTATTCCTGGAAATTGTATATGATGGCTAACCTGTTGATGTCCATCGTTCCAAGCGTACCAACTTACTGTCATCTGGAGCTTCAGAGCATTAATGGAGTATCGAGTTGCTGTCAGAGGCAAAACAGCATCTGTGTCGCCACTAGAAAGGGAAAAGCTCAATTATGTGAGTTTTAGCAAGAAACAAGAAAAGATCTAATCTTTTTTTTTAAGTTTACCTGAAGACCCATATTCTAATGCCTGCTTTTATGAGTTCTTTGAAGATTGGAAGCATGGACTTTGGAGAATCTCTCCATTTTCCCCTAATTACAGAACTGCATAAAAGATTTTGATCAGCTTAAAACAGAAACTGAACGCAACCTTGTTTAATAATTTAGTACCTGCAAGTTGTCCAGGGATTAGGAATTCTAGTAATATTAGCATGAAGAGCTTTCTGCACCACAGGTCGATTCATATATATTTTCGTGTAGGCCACCACACACTCATCATTTCCTCTGAACTTCCATGGCTGATCATTTCACAAGCCATTGTTTAGCTTTACATAATCATAGTGAGAAAACAGGATGAATCAGAGACTTGAAACAAGAAATTCTCACAAGTGAATGCTGCAGATTGTTTTTAAGAGTGCCAAGTTGACTGCAGGCAGGGCTGTAAATGCTATAGGGATTTATGCTTCCAAATTCTGAGTAAGCCTGCGTTATGGCCATATCACAGTCTTTTCCAGGAAACAGGAATGTGTCGTTGGTGCATGAGTTCCTCAGATCATTGTATGTAGAATCTGAGATCAGACCATGGTTCCACCAATATTCGTGAGTTCCAATGTTGTCGTAGTAGTCATTGATTAGTGGATTTCCCAACTGAAACAGATTAGACAAGCAACATCAACAAAAGGGTAGAACCTTGAACTAAAAGAAGTGTTACATTGTCAGGATATTTTATGACTTACCAGAAAACCTTTGAAGTTAATGACAGGATTCTTCAGTCCCTTATTTTTCCGGACTATGATTTGAGATAACTCAGGAATGTAATGACCTGAACAAAAAATAGCATAATTTTATTAAATTTATGTCCGAACTCAACCTAAAACAGGTAAACGTTTTACTTGTTGACTTCGGGTATGTCTAACCCGGACCAAAGTGACATCTTTTAGGTGTATTTGGTGACTAGTGCTAACAAATAAACCTGCATAGCTTTCGCCAGCAATGTAGAAAGTCCTATGCTTGTACTGAGGAAACCTGTCGAACCAGTTGACGAGGAATGTATATGCATCTTTTGCTGCATTTTTAGAGTACAGTTAAGACTCAGTTAGGTCTGGTCGGCTAACAAAACCTTGAAAAAACCAATACCAAACTAGAAAAGTGAAAAAGGTTAGAACACCTGTTCTCTTGTCACCAACTGTGTATAAATCTGTTGAAGTGTTTGAATATGAAAATCCCACACCAGCAGGTGAATCAAGAAACAGTAAGTTTGCCACTGAAAACAAAAAATAATCACAATCAAACATCAAATCTCACACCAGCAGGTGACTCAAGAAACAGTAAGTTTGGCACTGAAAACAAAAAACAATCACAATCACACATCTCGAATATATCATCCAACAAAACTTAGTTGAGAATGCTTCATGATGGCATTTAATTTACCTTTGTTCCAAGCATAAGGATTCAAATAAAGGGTCTTGCCATCGGGCCGGACCCGAAAAGGGCCGACCTCCTCGGACGCCCCATAAGCTATGGATGAGCAACCTGGCCCACCATTGAGCCATAAGACCAACGGCTTTGTTTCGGGTCGAACATCTTTCGGTGCTTCGGTTAACCAATAAAAGAGGGCCCGACCTGCATTCGGGTTAATGGTGACATAGCCGGAGTACTGAGAGAAATTCACATTTGGTGGTTGACCTGGAAGCTTGATAATTCTATCCTTCTCATACTCTCCTCCATGCTTGCCATTGGAGGCCAAAGTTGTAGAAGAGGCAATAGAAAGTAATAATATAACAAAGAAGAGGACATAGAGGAAAAAGCTTGAACTTGAAGAAGAGCTCTTAATATGCATTATCTCAATAGTCAATTAAAGCTAGCTTCTTTCAAGGCTTATGTGCAGACCAAAGACCAAAGTTAGTTATATAGCTAAATCTTGACTTCCTTTTTTCATGCAGATATTATTTTCTAATTTCCAATTACTTGCACGCATTGTATTAATTAGTTCACCGCCTTACTAAACCTTCCCCAATAGTCAATTGGGTTGTTAGGTATTTTCTAAGTGAATTCAATTCTCAATGGGACTCAACATAATATATTTTTTAAAAGTATTATTTAAATTAATATTTAAGTATCACATGACACTTAATTTTTTTAAGTTTGTGATTTTAAAAAAATGATATCTTTTTCAAGATCATATTATTAGATTTTATTATATTTTCTTATTGTATAAGAATAATGGTTTATTATTAAAAAAGGTTTAAATCTCTATTTAAATAGAATATTTTTATGTATATAAACTATTTTAATAATAAAATAAATTTGCTAAATCTTATAATATTTTATTTATTGAGAGCTTTCAAATGGGATGACCAAAGCCTGTATTTTAGAATGAGACCTAAATTGTTTAGTTGACCATAGGAATGCAATGAGTTGGATTGACTTTTCTTGTGGCACATTTGACGGCGTGGGTTCCCACTAAGGAATGCCCATGTTGGCCACGTGGGGAAAATCTGCACCGTTGGATTATTCCTTCGACTTTCTTTTATAGTTTCTTGGATCCTAAACTGAAGCAACAGTACATCCGCCGTGATCCTGGCAACCTACGATTCCCACAGAATTACCTGTCTTAAACTTGAGAATACAAACCATGTCCCACGATCCAATATTAAAATGATTCAGAATCAGAACTCAGATTAACGTATGATTTGATTTGTTAGGAAAAAAGGGTATCTTTTATATTCATCAAAATTCATAATTTGACCATGATTTTAAGGAAAGGAAGATTGAATTGCGGTCGAAGGCTAAATTATTTGAGGAGTCAAACTCGAGTTCATTGCAAGTCAGTAAAGCAGTGGATACAAACATCTGAAGAGATTTTATATTGGTATTGAGTGCAAGTTGTTACAAACAAATGCAAATTCTAAGAATTGCAGAAGAGATAAGTTCGTGTTTCATAACATGGATTGGACAGATACAACAAGTTTAACCCTTACAGAGAATGAATTTCTAACATATGACTAATCAAACATGAGAAAAAAATGGTACAGTTGAGGCAAGAATGGGATGGCACTCGAGGTGAATGCTTTTCTTATTCTGCTGGTGGTCTCACAACCATTTTCCTTTTTGGGACAAGATAGTTTATCAGAGACAAGCGAACAGGATTCGATGGTTTAGCTTGGCATAGGCTTGTTCTCCAAATATGATCTGAAAAGAATGAAAGCTTGTCGAGGGCGATGGAGCGGAACCTCGTGGCCTGCTCCAGTCACAGTCACAAAAGTTAGCCCCTGGTACACTTGGCTCCAACCTCCAACCTATGAGAGAATATAGAACTAGGTTCTGTGAGTAATATTTTGCGGTCCTGGAGTAAACATGGACAAGAAGAATTTTGTTGCAGTGCCATTCATTACGACTAACAGAGAACATTCATTTGTACCACAGAAAGCCAAAGCAAATTCCTAATACCGCAAAAATGGAAAATCTGAATTGGGGAGACGGATGTTTATCGAAACACTAACCTTTCCATTATCATACCAGGGATACCAGTTAGTAATGGTTGGCAGCTTAAGGGCATCAATGGAGTATCTTGTTGCAGTCACAGGAACCACTGAATCAGTGTCTCCACTGAGACCGAAAATTCAACATGTTATTAGAGCAAAAGCAAAATATGCCCATAAACAATAGAACAGGAAAGGTCTGAAGCTGATAGGTTTGAGGTGGCTTCTTTTGACGTGTAGACATGATGTCCATGTCATTAACGGTAAAATCAACAAACCTATTCTACACGACCAACAAAAATGGTGAATTGCATTTCACTACATTCAGTTCCCTAGTACTGCCCTTTAAAGGAAAGTAACAATATTCATTTACTGGTGCCAGAGATCAGAAGACTGTTGTTTGGGGCATTCAGGGTGTCAAGCACCGAAACATATTTATTGCATTGATTGCAAACAGAAGAGAGAGAAAGGGAGATTAAAAACAGAAGTTCAAACTCGCCTGTAAACCCATATCCTCAGACCAGCAGCAATCAACTCTTTATATATTGGAAGCATAGAGAGTGGAGAATCTGCCCAGTGGTCCTCAACAATATCACTGAAAATGATAATCCCACAGCAATTAAGTTAGAAAAATCTCAGTTTAGGATCTAGGAGACAACATGATTCACAATTAACCAGAAACCAACCTGCACGTTTTCCATGGATAAAGAATAGCAGTAATGTTTGCATGAAGTGCCTTCTGAACTTCTGGCCGATTGAAATACACCGTAGAATATCTCTCTGTGCAGGGATCATATGCTCTCGACATCCACGGCTGATTATGCAAGTAGTGAATGGATTAAGGTCAAATAAGGTAATGTTTAACAACTACACGTAAGACACACCACAGATAATGTTTTCCAGCTAGTTCTGGTTAGCAGCAATTTCAAATTAAGATAACCTGTACTTCATCTCACCAAATAGATTGTAGTGACAAAGATACAATTTGGAAATGTTTAATGCAACCTAAAATTTTAAATTGATAGCACTTAGTGGATCTTGCTTTACAGTAGTCTGTACTTAGTGGATCTTGCTTTACAGTAGTCTCTTTCCCAGGCACTGCAAGTCCATGAATTATTTGGATTTGAATGCAGTCTTTATGTTCAGATTCTGTTTAATATTCACAATTAATGGTGGATTACGTGGTCTTTGAGAGCTAAATGAAGCTTTAATCTACTTAAATAGTGGAGTACTGAAAAACTCTTGCTACTACCCACTACTGGAAAGATCTTGCTACTACCCAATGTTTGAGTCGGTGTGAAGAAAAAAAGTCAATGAAAAAAGTTGATGGGAGAAAGGTGGCCCTAGTTCTGGACACCATGATTGCAGTAAGGGACTCCTAACAGCTTTAATCTTTGTATTCAACAATGATCTTACAAACACAAGATCCCACTTCTACTTTCTACGCCGCCGCCTATAACTAATTCAAATTTGTTGAACATTCACAAGGCATATATAAGTATGAAACTAGTTTAGTTAAAATTCTTGATACGCACAACACTTCCTTAGACGCCTTTTAGTCAATTACCAAAATTCCAAAGGTCAAAGTAGACTGCAAAAAGCAAATAACACTAAATTATGGTAAATGCTTACATAATGACCCCTCAACTTGCGTCTTAGAGAGGCAGTATCATTGCATGGTCGTGTGAAAATGCTATATGGATCAATATTCCCGTGCTCTATCTCTGCAAGCTTGAGAGCTTTGGTGCATTCTGCTGATGGGTGTTGGGCGGATCCAGACTCGCAAGTAAGACGTAGTATACGATATGTAGAATCAGAAATCAAGCCATGGGTCCACCAATACTCAAAGGTGCCAACGAGGTCATGGTAATCATCCGTGACAGCATTCCCGACCTAAAACGGAAGCAAAAGTTGTTTACCAACAACAGTTATCTGCTAAGCATCTGAAGTTCAACGTTTTCTGATGTCCTTACCATAAAACCTTTCAAATTAATCACAGGATTCTGAAGCCCCTTATTCTTTTCAAATACAATTTGGGACAATTGGGGGACATAGTGTCCTGAAAACAAATCGAAATTGGTTTTAAGAGGTTACCATGTGAAATATCTAAGATGAACAAACAACGACTGATAATGAAAGGAAATGAAATGAAATGAAATGTGGAAGAATGAACAAACCTGAATAGCTTTCTCCAATAATATAGAAATCTCTATGTTTGTACTGAGGAAACCTTTCGAACCAATTGATTAGAAAAGTATACGCATCTTCAGCTACAAGGCACAACACCAAATTTCAACAAAGGTTAAACATATAGAAATCAACTACTTTCAAACTGAAACTAGATAGTCACATTGAATCATGCATCAGTTACATGTAATTATACCAAAGAGAAAATTTTACTAATTTTTAAAACCAACAGATCCAATAGAACTAACAAAATGACTCACCTGTTCTCTGGTCACCCGCTGTGTACAAATCTGAGGTTGTGTTTGAATATGAAAAGCCAACACCGGCAGGAGATTCAAGGAAGAGTAAATTCGCAACTGCCAGACGCCAGAAAGAGACAGAAGATAAATATACATTACTAAAAGAACGGAACGTGCACAATTCTTCCATTCACATACTCTTGTTCCAAGCATAGGGATTGAAGTACAGAGTTTTGCCGTCTGGTCTAATGTGGAAGGGACCTATTTCCTCAGCTGCTCCATATGCAACAGATGAGCAGCCGGGCCCTCCATTAAGCCACAAAACAAGTGGTCTGGACTCGGGCTGACGACTCGCCGGTGACTCAACTAACCAGTAAAACAATGCCCTTCCAGCTTGTTGGTTCACTGTCACGTAACCTGCATACTGATTAAAGTCCACGTTTCCTGGTTGGCCAGGCAAATATCTGATTTTGTCCCTTTCTTGATCCTCTATAGCAGAGGATACAGGCACAGGAGCCCAGAGGAGAAGAGATAAAAGGGAAAGAACATAGAACAACCAAAGTTCCATTATGTACAGTCAATCAACAATGAGTAGGAAAAAAGTACAAATCCAGAAACAGAAGTTCCAAAGAGTTAATGGATTTCGAGATTCCAAATTTAGCTACACTGTCCTCGAGAAATTCCCTATCTCAGACCTTAACTCAGACAGGGCAAAACTACGGAGTCGCTTAATGAGAGTGCATATCAAAGAAGGTACACAAAAAAAGCATCTTTAAGAACATGGAGGATAAACATCTGGACAAAGAAAGAAAACCCAGTAACAAAAAACACAAACTTGTTTCAAAAGCCGCTTCTAAAATGAATACACGAGAAAGCCCAGATCCCAAAATATCTCTGGGATTTATCTAAGAATTTACAAAATGAAGAGCTCTATAAAATAGAGAAGAAATATGTGGCCGCTGATACTTGCGCATTTTGGGTACTGATTTGTCAAACCCAATCGATGATTGTGATTTGTTGGAGTTGAGGTGTACGAATATTGAATAATAGCTTGAGTCCACGCAAAACACAGAGAAAACAGCCGTCCATTATTATATAACGACACTTGGGTTGGCTTCTAGTTCTATCAGACAATTGATCGAACAGGTTGAAAGCTTTGTATGTCGAATCTGACTCCTAACTAAAGACAAGATTAAAAGAAACAAAGTTTATGTTGTCTTCCAAAGAATAATGAAAAGAGACATAAAATAAATATGTAATTCCATAAATAAGAACCAATTAAATAAAACATATAGTCGGTGTCAATGCACCAAATTTATTAGTGCGGCAATGAAATAGGCATGTCTGGATCAGTTCACAGTCTCGATGCTGCCAATTTCTGACCAGGACAAAGCCAAAAAATGGATAAGTTACCAACTACCAATACAACCAATTAAACACTACCCTTGAAAAATTAGCAATGTTATAAAAATCGGGTTAAAAATTAAACCGACAAGATAAAAAAGTTTAAGATCTGCAACAAGGCATAAACTTTCCGATTCTTCATACACATGTTTATGCGGCTTAGATGAGAATTCTTGTTTATATTGCTATAGTCAAGGAGCTAAATCTTCTGTACCGTTTTTTCAGTTTCAAATCAATGTCAATTAATTATTATCATCCACAAAATTCATTTATTTATTGCAAAGTTTATGAACGAGGGTATTGGGCATAGGGTTGAAACTGGAAAAACGGCACAGAGGATTATTACATAAAAACAACATCCCCTCCTTCCTTGCTCTTCCGATACCAATGCAGAAATGGATACTTTTTTTAACACTATTTACCTTAGTTATTAGGAGGTTTTTGGTGTAAAATCAATTAGATATTAAATAAAATTGAATAATTTGAAATAAGATTTAATAAGATTGTCTTAATTTAAAGTTTAATTTAAAATAAACATTTAAAACAAAAAATTAATTAATTTTTGTAGTTTATAAAAATCGATTAATTTATAGAAATATGCTGAATAAATAAAAAACTGTTCAATTTTTAACAATAAAAATTATTAAAATAAATCGAATCAAAATGTTAGTCAGTTCGATATTATCACGATTGAGTGTCCAAACCGGTTTAGTTTTAATCGTAAACATTTAATCAGGTTTGAACTTTTTGTTAATTCTATTGTAAAAATTAATTAAACTAAACTTGTATTTACATTAAATTGCACTTGTTACTTACTTTTTAATTAATATTTGTTAAACAATTTACTCCAAACTTAAAAGATAATAGCAAATACGAAAAGGAAACTACAACGATAATAACTAAATAAAAATTTCGGATAACTAATTAGTAGTAAAATTAGGTTAAATTTTGAAAATGATAATTGGATCAAAACTTTTTTTTTAAGTTTAAGTCATTAACTTATTAAATAATTTATTTAAATAACATAATTTACGATTTATTGTATAAATTAAAAAGTGACACTATGAAACTCTAGCTTGGGTCTTTAAAGCAGAGCAGACCAGAGTGATGGCCATGTGAATAGGACTCCAAGAGTGGAGATTATTAATAGACTAGCGACAAATGAATAGCAACCCAACAATAAGTTTGGTGAGAGCATTAAAAACAATTTATCTTATAACAACAAAATCCTTCAAGTAGTTGATTAGGTCTAAGGTTGGACTCTTCAAGATTCTTGATGTGTTTCAAGCCTTTGGGGGTGATGAGTTGGTAGACTGTAAGGTATAAGATCAAAAGATCATGTGTTTGAATCTTTCTATTTACGATTTTTTTATTAAACTTGTTATATAGAACTTGCCTAATGCAGAGTATTCAATTGGCGTGTTTTGCAGGATATTGCGTTAATATAGAGGTTTACTCAACGTGCATCCACAAGATAGCGACTACGGGTTCCTCTGTTTATAAAAAAAAATTGATGTGTTTCAAGAATATTTAGTTTTGATTTTCGATTAATTAAATAATGTATTCCAAATATATATTTTATATCTATTTATGTTTATTAAAAATTTATTTATTGGCACATTCAAAAATACCAATATTTTTAAAATTATACCAAATATTAAACTAATAGAATAATAGATTTGAGGTCTGAAATGTTTAATTGGTATTAAAATTGATGTAAGAGTAAACAAAATTAAAGAATTTGAAATATAATGGAAAGAAATTAAAGTTTAATTAAAAAAATCTTAAATAAAATCCAATTGATTTATTTTTATTTATAAGAATTAATTAGTTTATAAAAATTGATTAATTACTGGTTAATTTTTAGTAACAAAGTTTGTTAAAATAAATTGAATCGAAAAATTAGCTAGTTTAAGGTTTTTACCAATGATTATCGGTTTAATCGTAAAAATCTTGACCCGTCGAATTTCGATTCAATTTACTTTAATAGATCTTGTCATTAAAAACAAATCAATTTATTAATTAATTGATCAATTTTGTAAATTAATAATTTTTTATAAACTAAAATTAATTAATTTTTATTTAAACTTCAAATTTTTCTTCGAGAGGTAAAGACAACATATTTCAATTATATTTCAAATTCTCCAATTTTATTTAATTTTTAACCGATTTTATAACGGTCTAATACTAGTTTAATATTTTTAACCTTAAAATTTTTGTCTTTTCGGTTTAATTTTCGATCTAATTTTTAAAACATTAATTTTTATGATTGAACTAGTTTGACTTTTTACTCAATGAAAAGATATTTATAAAATTATGAGAATATTAAAATTTTGAAAATCTTACCTTTTCTATAATAAGTAATAACTCATTAGATGGATTTCTTTTTTGTCCTTTTGTCAATAAAGCATATCAGGGAAATTGCATAATATACGCAATTACAGTAACTATCACATACGTTTCGATTTTCTAATCAGAAACGTCACTTTCTTTTTTTTTTTTTTGGGGGGGGAAGATTTTAATATTTAATTAAACGGTATAAATAAATCGCCGTAGATTTTGGTGTGGGCCGATTTGGAATTGACCCAGCTTTAGCTATTGCATGTTTAATAGTAATCTCATGGCTAATGCTCGAAAAGGCCCAGGATAATGCAAAAGTGAAAGACACTTTTCTCCTATGCAGGTTTAGCAATGAGCCCATCTGGCTCGATAGGTTCGATATCGTTCGTATCACGGTATAAAAGAGCAAGGAAACTGAGAATCGTCTCTATGTAGAGAGGTAGGTGAATAACGAAGGAACCATGTCCAAGCGCTTGTGCTACAATATCGAATGAGTAGTTAATTAGCTTGTGTTAGTTAAGGAAATCTGTGTTGTGTGCGTTCTCTAAGATGTTGACTCCTTTCCTTCTTTGTTATTTTCCTTTATCTTTCATTTTTGCAAATCTACACAGTACACAACAAGCACGCCTGTCAAGAGAGGTGTAACTTAGCGTCATGAAACGCTTACCTTTATTAGTAAAAGGGTTGATTTACGATTTTAACAAGTATATAAAAAAACATGACTTGTTGGTTTACTTTATTTGTATGTGGGAATCTTTATTATTTAGGTAATTTTTAAAATTATGCAATATTTTACTTGTTATGTATTGTTAAACAATATTTAGTAAGTAGTCCAGTTCAAGTAATGGATCAAAACTTTAGTATAAAGTTATGCCATTTCAACATGTACAATTATTTAATAATAACAATTTCGAGTAAGTCATTCGGCAAATTAAGAAATATAATTATCTTTACTAATTATATAGTCTTCTAATGTCGTGTGAATTTGATTTTATAATAAAGATGATAATTTTAACTTAATTTGGCGTAACTTAAAATTAATAAATCAAGTTTTATTTGATTAAATCTTGAATTAAACTTAAATTTAAAGAAAATTTTCAAATTTTAAAAATTATCATCTTTATTAATAATGTCATATTTTTGTGTCATGTGTACTTTTTGATATTATTTTTCATTAAAAATTTAATTAAAATAGGAAGACGATATCATTTTACTTGTATTAAGTGGCATAATCAAAATACGTGTAACACCTATATAAGTAATTTGATGTCATTTTATCATTTACTTTTAAATTTTATAATAGCAAATAGCGTTAAAAGGAGAGATATAAAATTATAATCTCAAGGATATTAAATTAAAAAATTTTGAATATATGTAAGAATTCTTTGCTTGGTTTGAAGAATCCATTCATAACTTTTGAAAGCTGACGGTGTCATAAATTCATAAATGAGCAAAATAATAAAAATATGAAAACAAAAATGAAATACTTCTGGAAAGTTAGAAGTACTTAACTTTGACTAATTTGTAGTGGAGAATCTAGCTAAAGGTTAGGTGGCTAGGGCTAGATATGGGATCACACTAATACTCTTTTTGTAATCCATTAAAAATACACATATTACTTGGCCCTAAAGGGTAGTCCATGGTCGAGTTAGTAGAGTGAGAAATATAAGATTTACGTACACTCTTTTGATCGAGTTTGTTATATAAATTTTGTCTAGTACAGAGTATTCAATTGGTATGATTTGCACGCTATTATATCAATCCAGAGATTTACCCAGTATGTATTCAAAAGATAATAACTACAGATTCATCCGTTTAAAAAAAATACTAGTTCAATTAGGCATTTGATTTCTTCCTTATTATCAAAATAATCATTTAATAAGTAGAAAGAAATATGGAATCAAAAGATAATAAATTTAAAAATATTTAATTTAATATCAAAATTTTAAAATTTTGATATTATTCTTTCAAAGCTTATGAAATTCAAGCTAAAATGTTATTTTTATTAATGTAACAAATACTAAATACATATAAGTGGTATATATGCATATTAAAAAACAACTTTTTAATTTAATTTATAAGAATTTTAAAAATTAGTTTACAATTTTGGACATAATTTATAAAAATTTTAAAATTACTTATGAAATTAAAAGCTTAAAAAATTAAACACTTTTTAATTTATGGTAATCTAATTAAACGGAACCGTGTGAGGGAAGAAAGAAGATGCTGCTGATAGATTCGCCACGTCATCGTAGATATCGCTTCACGCGCTCGGAGGCCGGCGTCCTCGAGATTGAATAACTTAGCACGTGCTTGCCTGTTTCAATTCAATCACTAATCCTTCTGAGTTCTGACCCACAACCACGTTCGATAGTTTTCCCACTCGCGAGTTTGCACGTGGGAACTGTTTGTCTTTTAGTGATTTGACTCCGTCTGGGTCTGTGACAAAATACTGTAAGCCACGATCAGAAGTATATTTACATAAAAGGATACGGTATTTCCTAGGAACTACGACCTGCACCTTTGACTATTTTTTGGGTTAAGGAACAAGGGCCGTGAAATGTAGTATCAAGTTTTCTGTTTCGGGTATAATATTTTTATGTATTTTATTAAATTATATATATATATTTATGTAAAATTTATATAAATATATAGATGTTATTTAATAAAACAGAGTTAAAATACAATAATTGAAACATAAAATTTAATGTATTGAAATATATCGAAAAAAGTAAAAGTTGAGACTTGGCTCTCAAAATTAAAATAATATCATTTTAGAAATAACAATTTATAGTCGACTCAGGCTGGTCACGGGCCAACTTGGCCTATCCCGTGATTTGATCAACTCAAACTAAAAATTCAACGAATAAACGGAGTCAATTTTGCCATTCCTATGTGATGTATCAATTTGTTTCCTTTTTCTCACCCAAATAAAGTGAAAACAGAAAAATAAACTTGATGGGACCATTTCAATGTGGCCATTTACGCAAACGACTTAGTATAAAGACATGGCCACCTTTTTGGTGCATGCACGAAAAGAATAACACATTATGTTATGAGTTGCTTGTGGAGCAAAATGCGTTGAAACTGCTAAAATAACGTTGATTTTACTTGTTAGGTAAAACGACTGTGTATTGACACGACTTTCCATCACTCTCTTAAACTTTTTTTTTTATTAAAATGGATGCTACTTTTTTGGTGTATATTAATTAAATTATTAAATGTGTCTTAATTTAAATCCTAAATGAGAAAAACCTATTAATTGTTCAAGCTCAAAAACTAATGCTAACTTAACTCAAAGTTCTAAAAAACTTATTCAAGGAGTCAATAACTCCAATGTTAATGACAAATTAACGAATGTTATTTTTTAGGTATGTATTAATTAAATTACTAAATAATAATAATTTATTAATTATATGCTTTAAAAAATATTAAATGAATCATATCTCAATTTTAATGACATATTTAAATTAAATAATTTTGAGTATCAAGAACATGTATAGATTTATTAAGTTTATTGTATTTTAATTTTAATCTTAAACCAAAAAACTTATTTAATAATTTAATAACTCAAATTTTAGTAACAATTTTAAACTAACTAATATTAATTATCAAAAACATCACAAAATTTTATCGATGGTGTGCTTTATTTACTTTGAAAATTGGTAATAAGAATTATAATAAATATTGTGAGGAATGAAAATAGATATGACTTTTATTCTTCGATATATTGAGGGTACGAAGTATTTGTTGGAATGTCAAGTATGAGTAAGAATTCTACAATAGAGAGAGAAGGAACTAGTGAAGTACATATAAATGAAAATGAACCATAAATCTAATGTCTTAAAGTTTTGGATTGAAGCGTGGTGTCAAGGCTTACGAGTATGTTTCCTCACCAGGCCCATAATATAGATCTCCCATAAAAGGAGGCTCTTCAGATCTAACAAGTGGTAGCGAAGCCGATGGTTCGGCAAAGGAGTACGGAGACGATAGTCAAATTCTGTAGTTGTCTCCCCACGAAGAAGAGCAAGGAGACTACTGGTAGACCCAAATCAGTAGAGTAAAAGAGCTCTTGGTGACAATATATACTCGAATTGCTACGAAAAAAGACTTTTGCTCAAGAAGGTCGAAGCTCAATGTGAAAGTTCACACTTGAGAGAGAGATTATTGGAATGTTAAGTATGAGTAGGAATCTCACATTAGAAACAGATGAAACTAGTGAAGGACATATAAGTGAAAATAATTCATAGACCTAATACCTTAAAGTTTTGGGTTAAAGTGTGATGTCCAGATACAGGAGTATGTTTCCTTACTAAACCTATAATGTAAATCTCTCATAAAAGTGAACTCCTCAAATTTAACAGCATTGTCTTAAAAAAAAAAAAAAATACCATTCATCTAATTATAATTTATTACTAACAATCTTTTTTTTTTCTTTCTTTCTTTCCATACTAACTAATCAAGCACACAGGAAATTAGTTGTCTTTCAATTGAATTCTAAGTAAGAAAAACCCTACCATCGATTGGTCCAATACAAAGGCCAACACTCTCTTAACTTGAACAAGAGGACAGTAGTACTTATGGTCACCCCTAGTCCAAGGGGTAGCAATTGCTTCAACTTCAAGAGTTTGCGAGCTTTTTGTAAGAACCATATGAACACCCACCATCACTTGTATGAGGAATTTTTAATAATATTAAGTATTTAAACATCTATACTTTTGTATAATAATAGCTTATAGCACAACATGAATTAATAAATACTTGAGAATTTAGAATTATCATGTAAAGTGTGATATCACTTATGTTGAGCATTCAATTTTAAAATACTAAATCTAATAATAACTTATATTGCATTATTAGTGCAATACAGGAGGTGTAATGGTTCGTAATCCATGGCAGAAGTATGAATGGATGGCATTTAGCACGCCGTGTTTGCAGCATGAGGACGTGAACTTTGATACTCGAGTGGATATAACAAGTAACGCATGACGCATCACTTCATAATTTTATGCGAAAATTATGGTATTTAATTTATCCAAACTATTAAATTCAAAAAATAACTAAAGATACTCTTACAAAAAATAAAGATATATTATTATAAAAATAAAAATAACACAATAGTAAGATAAGATTTTAATTCATTTTCTTAATCTCTTTCCTCTTTCCATTATCTACAAAGCTTTTATTTACTTCTCATTCAAAGAGATAGTACCAAATAATGGTAATTAAGGGCTTGCCAAAATAAACTAAAGTCATATATTAGAAGACTCTCATATTTTAATTAGAGGTCTCAAGTTCAAATCCTAAAAACTAGAAAAATATGTTTGACAAGTATTTTACTTCTTACAAGCTGACCTGGTGCTAGCGAGGATTAGTTTGAATATTGATGACTTAAAGGTGTTTTTTGATAATTGAGACCCTCTTAGGACACTTTGTGAATTAACCAAAAAAAAAAAAGAAGACACAATTAAAAAAAGGTTAAAAATAATACAATTTTTATAATTTAAGAAAAATTTAAAATTTTTTTAACTCTTTAGGATTTTTTAAAAAGGCTTTAATAATTTTTAATTAAAAACTCAATTTTTTAGATTTTAGTTAAATAATAATAATAAATATTATATGTTAGATAGTGATTAAACTTACTTTTAAATTCAAACAAAACAAATTAAATTATATTCATATTAAAAATTACTCTAATATGAATTTAAATTACGTACTAATATTTGATTGGTTTATATTCAATATAAATATCGTGTTTTGTTATAATTATTATCTAAATAATTAAAAATTATAAAAATGTCAAAACTTAAACTTTTCTAAAAATTTTAAAAACTAATATCTGTTTGAAGACATAGAGAAGCCCGGAAGCCACCTCGTGTTAAGTTTTTGTGGGCTTCCCAAAAGGCCAGATCCGTCATTGCAGAGTTTAAGTTGAAGAATATACGTTGCGGCGCGTGAACTCAAACTCTATTCTTCCGTAGTTATCTCCAAAAATCAAGGGCATTTCCGGAAAAAAGATTGTCAATAAGGGCAACAGAGGGTCGGGCCATAAAGCAATAAAGTAAAGTAAAGGGGAAGATTTGGAAAAGAGCAAATAAATGGACCGAATAATCAAATATCAATCAATCAATAAATAATAAACAAAAATAAAAATAAAAAATAAACCTGGACGCGAAAGGACATTGAAATTTGGTTTAATATCGCCGCTGGGATACGAATGACACAATCTCTCTCTTTCTCCTTCCCTCCTCTCTCTCTCTCTCTCTCTTATCGACTCATGTTCTAACTTTTCTTTTTCTATCTTCTTCCCCCACAGATTTTCCCTTATTTTCCTTCACCCAGGCAACGCAGAGAAAAAAATCAGAGTAAAGGTTTTCTTCGAAACCACGGGCGGTAAATAAGGCCTCGGTTTTTATTCTCCGATCTGTGCCTCATACCTCAGGCTGCAATTTGTCCAGCTTTTTATTTGTTTTTTTTCCCTGTTTTCGTTGTTTCTTCCCTGGAGAAACCCTAGATTCAAACCCTAGGAATCGTCTTGTCCAGCTGGTTGAAGCCGAGGAACGTGTGGATTCTTTTGCGACTAGTGTTTGGCTGCACTGCGGCGGCTTCGGGGCAGGCTGGCGTCCGTTGTTGTGCGGCGGCGGGTTGTTTGTCTGGTGTTTGGCTCATGCTACAGAGAGGTAAACTGAGGGCTAGGTAAGATTAGTGGTTAGGGTTTTTTTCCGGTTTTGATGCCGCCCGAGCCATTGCCTTGGGATCGGAAGGACTTCTTCAAGGAGAGGAAGTACGAGCGGTCGGAGTCGTCTTCCTTAGGGTCGGCGCCGCGATGGAGGGACTCCTCGTCGAGTCACTATGGATCGTCCCGCGAGTACGTTCGGTGGACTGGGAACAACGATTTCCGGAGGTTTTCTGGTGAGTTTCTTTGCTCTTCTTGGTGTGTTTGGCATTCAGATTATTCGGTGTCCTAAATTTGGGAGTTTGAAAAAATTATGTTGTTTTTATGATTGTTTATCGGTCAGTTTTACTTTGGGTATCTTGAACTGGAATTCTGGAATCTTCCTATCTGTGGATTGTGTTGTCCTATGGTGTTCAAGTTTTTTTTCCTGGGTTATGTCGAGAGAAACGTTCTCCGGCGCAGGATTGACTTTAGTTCTGTTTGTGTTAAAGTCCGTTGTGTGTTTTTGTTTCTTTATAGAACAGATCTTGCTTTTAAAGACTCTGTAACAAATTGTCCTGGTTCATATTTTGATTAGGATAGCTTCAGATCTACAACTTCTGTACGTTTTATCACCTGAGAAAATTGTCTATATTGGGGAGTTTCTGCCTTCTTGCTTGTTTTAATTGTATATGATTTTCGTTTCTTGTTCAAATATTATTTGAAGGTCATGGTAAGCAGGGTGGTTGGCACCTGGTTGCTGAAGAATCTGGTCATGGGTATGGACCCTTGAGGTGTAGTGAGAAAGTACTTGAAAATGAAGATTACCGGCCACGTGGAGATGGGAAATATGCACGAGGCAGGGAAAACAGAGGTACTGTTAGCCAGAGAGATTGGAAAGGTCATTCATGGGAGATGAACAATGGGTCGCCCAATTCAGCTGTGAGGTTGCATGGCAATAATGATAGGTCTGATGATGTGCTAACATTCCCCCAATCTCATGCTCCCAATCCTGAGTTAGTAAATACTTGGGATCAGCTTAATTTGAAAGACCAACAGGATAACAGTAAGGTAGCTGGTATTAGTGGGTTGGGAACAGGCCCAAAGGGTGATAAAGATAGCACACTAGATTGGAAGCCTTTGAAATGGGCCCGTACTGGAAGCTTGTCCTCTCGGGGTTCTGGTTTCAGTCATTCAAGTAGCTCAAAGAGCCTTGGGGGTGCAGATTCTAATGAGGGAAGGACTGAGCTGCAGCCTAAGAATGCAACTCCAGTTCGGTCCCCATCTGGAGATGCTGCTGCCTGTGTATCGTCTGCTCCACTATGCGAGGAGACTACTTCTAGGAAGAAGCCACGCCTTAATTGGGGTGAAGGACTGGCAAAATATGAGAAGAAGAAAGTTGAAGGTCCAGATGTAAGTATGAACAAAGATGGAGCTGTTATTTCTGCTGCTAATGTTGAAACCATCTTCTCACAAAGTTCAAATTTGGCTGATAAGAGCCCTAGAGTTCTTGGATTTTCTGATTGTGCATCTCCTGCAACTCCTTCCTCCGTTGCTTGTAGTTCCTCTCCAGGTAATTGATTGCTATCTCACGTTCTTTAGTTTGTTGTGTAATTGTTTCTATTAGGTTATGATCTGTAATGTTAGCCAAACTAAATTTTATTTGCTGACCTTTTAGTATTGTCCTTGTTGCAGTTGGCATCATGTATTTGTAGTAAATGCACGAAGTTATGGTTTTGGTAGTAATTCTTTCTGTTTACGATTTTTTTGTTCATTTCTATGGGGAAATCTCAAAGTTGTGATGCTTGTGGTAGTTAAATGATACTGACACATGTTCTAGTTAATGATACTCAATTATTGTAAAGTTAATATTTTATCTTTGTTCATGTTTGTACAATGCTTGATGTTTGTTTTAATTTGTCCTGTTATATTCAGAAATACAAGTCATTGAATTGCCTTGTAACTTTTAACAGACTTTTGTTGTGGAGTATCCAAAGTCTATTTGTTTGAATGAATATCAAGCTACCACATTATTTTATGCTCAAGTCCCACTACTGTGAACCAGGGATAAGTTTTGTGTTGTTCCATAACCTAAATGCATACGCTATTGAGCTGTCTTAGTTTGGACTGTTTGGCTTAGTTTTCTTGTGCTGATGGACTTATAGGCATGGTTTTGTGTCAGTGAAATATAAGCTAATTGCCATTTTGTGACAGGTGTAGAGGAGAAAAGTTTTGGCAAGGCAGTAAATGCTGATGCTGATGTTAGTAATTTATGTAGTTCAAACAGTAATGGGTCTCATGTTCAGCTTGATGGATTCTCATTTAATTTGGAGAAATTTGATATTAGCTCAGTTTCTAGTTTGGGCTCATCGATAACTGAGTTGCTTCAGTCTGATGATCCTACTTCAGTGGATTCAAGTTTTGTGAGGTCTAGTGCTATGAATAAGCTGCTTCTGTGGAAGGCTGAGATTTCAAAGGCATTGGAGATGACAGAGACTGAAATAGATTCGCTAGAAACTGAGCTAAAGTCACTTAAATTTGAATCTGGTAACCGGTGTCCAAATCCAGCGGCATCCAACTCTCTTCTTGGACTGGACAGTGTGACTATTTGTGATGAACAGAGGCGTGTTTCCAACAACATTCCCCATCCACCTCCTTTGCAAATGGAATCTTATGGGGTTGCAGAGAAGATTCCTCTTTGCAATGCGGCTTCAGAAGATGTTAATACTGCTGCTAAAGGATGTGATAGTGACAGTCCTACAACAGCTACATCAAAATTCGTGGAATCAGCCTCTCTAGTGGAGGCAGCTCCTTTGGCTGATTTTAAGCAGCATATTGAGCTTTGTGGTGACTTGGAGACTGCCCAGTCTCCCAACGTGCGGTTGAAACATTTTGTTCATTGTAACAATGAAGTGATAACTAACGTCCATACTGAACGGGAGGTTAACATCCATATAGAGAATGGAAGGGATGCATCATTTTCTACTGAAACAAGTTGGCATCTAGATGAAGTAAATAAATTGTGTAACCTGGTATTGGTTTCCAATAAAGAATGTGCTATTCAGGCGTCAGATGTACTTAACAAGTTTATTTCCAAGGATCAATGCAAGATTGATCTATCAAATGTTTCCAATGTCTCTTTGTCACATGTGCATAGATTGGTCAAAGAAAAAATTGCTCTGAGGAAGCGATTTTTACGCTTCAAGGAGAGAGTTGTGACACTTAAATTTAAAGCATTTCACCATCTATGGAAAGAAGATTTGCGATTGCTCTCTGTAACAAAATACCGTGCAAAGTCACAGAAGAAATCTGAGTTTAGCTTGCGGGTAATGCATAGTGGATACCAGAAACACCGGTCTTCTGTACGCTCTCGATTCCCTTCTCCTGGTACGGAATCTTGTCGTGTTTAATTTTCTTTGTTTCCATGATTTGTACTTTTCATCTGGTACGGTAGTTTGGTTGAATTTGAACTGTAATGCATTTGTTAATCAGCTTTAAGGCTTCCTATATGATCTATGTCTGTGATTTGGTTCTAGTTAATGCAAGACGATGCATTGAATCTTGATTAAATATTAAAATTCTATTCTGAGTGTTTTATTTATACATCCATGCACAATAAACGTACCTTTGAACTTTGTAGTTTTTCATTTTCCACTTTTAATTGTCTATTGTTGCTTTTGTATAATGCTTAGGTTCTACTGCTTTAGTAATCTACAGCTGGTTTATTGCTTGATTCAGCAACTGACAGGAGGCAATGCCAATCTCTATAGTTTTCTTTTATGTTTTGTTGTATCCTTTCACATGAGAAGAGATCATATTAGAGGTGGTGCTGAGCCTATATGTTTGGTGGAGAATGTCACTAGTTTATCAGAATGAAACATAGATATAAGAAAACTAGTCACTGTTTTTGGATCAGTCATATGGAGGAGTAACTGCATTGAATGGCCTCATACTTTTATGTGCAGTATAAAAAAAAGATTTCAATTGTTGGTCTTCATGAATCATATGTACTGACTTGGTTTGTTTTTCCCTTTTTCAACCTTGTTTGCCTCTGGTTCCACCTTTTGTAGTTGGAAGAAAAGAGTAGGATGATGAATGGAAGGTGTGATGAGAAAATGATTATATAGGCACTGGTTTTTAGAGTTTTATTGCTCAGTGACATCATTCATATTAAAAGAGATTCTTAGTAGCTGTTGGGGCGCTTGTTTATTGATGGTTTGATTATTTATTAAAGAATTCCTCATAATTATTGTCTCCATATTACATTCATTTTTCTTGTAGCGATTAGGATTTTTGTTTTTTTGCCGCTGGAAATTTGTTTATCCTTGTCATAGTATTTCAATGTTTTTCTTTCACTTTCTTTGCAGCTGGAAATGTGAACCTGGTCCCTAAATCCGATATAGTTAACTTTGCAAGCAAGCTGCTGTCAGATTGCCAAGTTAAGCTTTATAGAAGCACTTTAAAGATGCCATCTTTGATTTTGGATGAGAATGAGAGAGTGGCATCACGCTTTATCTCTAGAAATGGTTTGGTTGAAGATCCTTGTGCCGTTGAGAAGGAAAGAGAGATGATCAACTCCTGGACTTCGGCAGAGATTGAAATTTTCATAGATAAGCTCTCACTTTTTGGGAAGGACTTCAGAAAGATCGCTTCTTTTCTTAATCACAAGACAACTGCAGACTGTGTTGAATTTTACTACAAGAATCACAAATCTGATTGTTTTGAGAGAGCTAAGAAGAGTAAGCAAGTGAAGTCATCTACCAATTATCTGGTTGCATCTGGTAAGAAATGGAATCGTGAGATGAATTCTGCATCACTGGACATTTTAGGTGCTGCTTCAGCCATTGCTGCTGATGCCGACAATGCTATGCGAAGGCGGCAAAGGTGCTCTAATAGAATCTTTTTGGGAGGCTTTGGTGATTTGAGAACATCTCAAGCCAGCGACAACATTTTAGAAAGGTCAAACAATGCTAATAACCTTCACAATGAAAGTGAAGCTGTTGCTGCTGATGTTTTAGCAGGTATCTGTGGTTCAGTATCTTCTGAGGCAATGAGTTCTTGTAACACTACCTCTGTTGATCCTGGTGAAAACATCCGAGACTTGAAGTCCCAAAAATTATATTCTGTTGTGAAACAACTTTCCGCATCTGATGTTATTCAAAATGTGGATGAAGAGACATGTTCAGATGAGAGTTGTGGTGAAATGGATCCTACAGATTGGACAGATCATGAAAAGTCCCTCTTTATACAAGCTGTTTCCACCTATGGTAAGGATTTTACCATGATCTCACGATTCATCAGAACAAGAACTAGGGATCAGTGCAAGGTGTTCTTTAGCAAGGCCCGCAAGTGCCTTGGGTTGGACTTGATGCAGCCAAGGCCTCAAGACTTCGATATGCTAATGAGTGATGATGCTCATGGAGGTGGAGGAGACACGGAAGATGCTTGTGGCCTGGAGAAGAGTTCAATTATCTGCAATGATAACCTTGGTGCTAAAGTCGTGCCTTCTGAGGATGGTAAGCAGGACGAATTTGATGCAGCAAGTAGGAAGCATGTGCTTGGTGATCTGAATGGGCCTGAGGACAATGTTTCAAAGAGAGCCTTAGGTGAGAAAGTCTCTGAGGCACCCCAAATGAAATTATCGACAGAGCTAACTTGTGATAAACCACAACAATCGGAGCCTGTTCCTCCCCTGAAGATTTTGGCCACCTCAGTTGAAATAGAAGCTGATAGAGCTCAAATGGCTGAAGGAGGCGATTCCATTGAAGAAACAATGCTTGCTGAAAATGCAGTTGACACTGGCCTGTCCAACTCAAATGCTGTGGTTGAGAATCAGGCTCCAGCTGAGGTATCCACCAGTGGAACTGGAAATCTACAGGAGCAGGAATTTCCATCACTCGAAAATGATTCAAGTCAGATAGGGTCATCGCAAGATTCAAAAAGAAATAAATGTACATCTCTGCTACCTGTGGATAGCTCAAGCTTGAATCTTGGAGTGGAAGGCATACATCAGGTGTCTGCTGAGTTGGATACAGTGGAAAAGCCCCTTGTTATGAGATTACATGTGGAGAATAATTCTGCTACCACAAATTCTGGGCTGCAAGATTCTTCTTCTGACCAGACTGAGAGAAAGCAAGACCAGAAGCAGTTGCCTACAACTCCTGAAACTAAAAGCAGTGATAAGTTAGGTCAGACATTTAAAGATGAGCATATCCCGCATTTTTCTAGTCATCTTTCATTGAAGAATGATCAATTAAGCCAGATTTTCATGGGATGTCCATTGCAAAAACCAACAAAAAATGAGACAAATGGGAATATTTCATGTAGATCTGTTCCTGAAATGCAGACCCAGTTGAATGCTAGGAGGAACAGCAGTGATCAGTTTACGGCTAGGGATTGCTTTCTTCAAAAGTGCAATGGTTCGAAGCCTCAGTGCTTTACTCCTGGACCTCTGAATTTGTCCCCACACACTGAAAAAGCAGGTGATCAAGCACGGAGTTTTTCAGATGGTGAAAAGCATCACAGGAATGGTGAGGTGGTATTGTTTGGTAAAGTCCTCAGTAATCCTGCTCCTTTGCAGGATCAGAACTCTGGTAACAATGAGAATGAGGGGAGAGTGGCCCCTAGTTCAAAGTTAAATAGCAAGGTATCCGTTTTCAAATTTTCTGGCCATGATAGCACACAATTCGGCGATACAACTTTTTTGAAGCAAGATCAGGAAAACAGTTATAGTTGTGGGCTTGATAATGGTCCCATGAGGAGTTACGGTTTTTGGGACGGGAGTAGAATACAGACGGGGTTTTCATCTATACCTGATTCTGCTATTCTATTAGCCAAGTATCCTGATGCTTTTGACAATTTTCATGTTTCCTCGTCGAAAGTGGACCAGCAGGCATTACAAGCTGCTGTGAAGAGCAGCGATCGCAACTTGAATGCCATGTCCCTTTTTTCTGCAAGAGAGGTAGGTGGGAGCAATGGAGTTGTAGATTATCAGATGTATCAAAGGCATGATGGTCCTAAAGTTCAGCCATTCACAATGGATGTGAATCGCCGACAGGACATATTTTCAGAGATGCAAAAATTGAATGGGTTTGAAGCAATTTCAAACTTACAGCAGCCAGGAAGGAGTGTGGCAGGGATGAATGTAGTGGGAAGAGGAGGGATTCTTGTTGGGGGTCCATGCACAAATGTTACGGATCCGGTTGCAGCCATTAAGATGCACTATGCGAAAGCTGATCAGTATGGAGGTCTCAATAGTGGGACGATGGGCAGAGAGGAGGAATCTTGGAGAGGTAAGGGGGACATAGGTAGGTAGTAGGAGGGGTAAGAGGGCCATTGTGACGCGGCCCTCGGCGGCAAATTCCATTGCCGCATCTGTATTATAGTTGTCTTTTGTATTGTTCAATGCAGTGATAGGGGAGAGGTGGACAGTTCTTTATTAAGTTGGTCTTTTTTGGTGAAAAATATTCTAGGTGCTATGTAATATTTGGAGGAGCAGCTTTGTATTTGTTGTACTGATGCAATACAGAAATAATCCCAAAAAAGATTTGGAATGGCATCGCCATCTTTTCACCAGTTCCTCTCTATGTTCATCAGATCTGTTCTTCAATATAGATATAGGTGCGAAAAGAGAGAGAAGACAGATGAGAAAAGAAGACTCACCGGCCTGGCAGTTTATCCGAAACTCAAAACTCGAATCCACGTACGTAATGTTTGTAATGTCTCTCAGCATAATGTATATCATCTGATGGATTCCATAAAAGCAAAGCCTCCTGTACATGTATCTCCGGTGAGTTCCTGCTTACGCCTTTTTAACCAAACGAAAATTGCAGAGTGAACATTAGTTCTGTGGACGGTAAAAACAACTCCGTTGGAGCAGAGAATGAACTAAGGAATCAGAAAACATGGGCAACTGTTATAATGCACTCAACAACACTACTTGCTCCCTTTGAAAGGCACTGTAGCTTGTTCAGAATGAAAAATTTAACAACCTTAGGGTGAAAACATTATGAAAGTATAAGAATGCAGACATTATAAGATCTACAACTTCAGTTATGTTAAGTCCCAGCATGCATTCAATGAAAGTAGGAAGATAATAAGTGAAGTGATATTATAAATAACGAGTGAAGTTAATTTATAATGTATATTATTTAAAACAGATTATAATCATTATATTTATATGATTTGAACTTCAATGTTTTGCCAAAAATTAATTTATTGTTTGTTATTTATTGTATCATTTTTTATCATAACATTAATAAAATGATGTCTATTGCAATATGAATAGTGTAAGGTAGTAGTATAAATACTAGTATTTATGTATTTATACTTTTTGCAGAACATCAATGAATCTGAAATACTCAATTTGTGATATTATACAAGTTAAATTTATGAGTTAATACTAAATATTGATAAAAAGATCTAATTTCATTAAAATTTATAGTTTTATTAGCACCAAATTTAAAAAATGTAAAATTATAGATTGATATGACCTAACCTGAAAGTGCCCCTTCTGAGGTGATGAACAGAAACTGGATGGGATTCTATACTTTGCTGCTTCAGATTAGTTGGCCACTTGTCCACCATTGAAGCAGGGACAGAACAGCTTGTTGCTGGGAAGTCTCTCCGGGCAAAACTTGGAGGCCATAAGGCTTTGTTCAAAGCAATCTGAACACCTAATGCACCAATGAATAATACGCAATCCTATTATGCGATAGACAGAAACTAATAACCAAGTCCAAGGTTCCATTGGATATTGATTGCTCCAAGAAGATCAGATAAAAAAACTCAAGGGTGCTTAGAGAGTTCCTGGAGAAATTTACCATGTCATCGTCTTCCAATGAAACATCAACGGTGGCTCTCTCCAAGGAAGCCTATGACAGACCATTTCAGCACCAGTCCTAATCCAATAACAAACTAAGAAGATGGTTTTCGCATCTTCAAGACAAATTGGAAAGTAAAAAAGCAACCTTTTTTCTTTTTGTGCAATCAATTCCACGAGAAATATCTAAGGATTATGTTGGGGTTTTGAAGATTGACAAAATTAAAGCTATGCACACCGCATGTTTGAATTCATGAAATAATGGAACTTTCAAGGAGAAAAGCGAAAAGGAAGAGGAAAATTGAAGCTTGAACGGATTTGTTCTACCCCCCGAAGAGGATCCGAGTTCCTGTACTTGAGAAACTATAAATCTATCGAAAGCAACCACAATTCTATTGAAACAGGTACAGGATCGATAAAAGACAAGTTCCTTTCTGGGTAAAAATCGTGAAAGTTTCTCTGTAAAGGAGCAAGATTTAATGGCGACGAGGTCACACGTTTTATACGGAAGGTCCCGTTTTTAACTTGCAGGAGAGAATTGAGATTGCAGTTTGGAGATTTCAAGTTTGTTATTGAAAGAGGTCTGTTTGGATTAGGAATCCTCGTGGCAATCGAATTCTTAATCTTAAAGGTGAATAATTAATTAATTTTTAATTACAGAATCTTTTAAATGTTTCTGTAAATAGTAAAATATAATCAGAAATGGGCTTGAGCTGATAAATTTTTAAGATTAAGAACAGTTAGTTTGATCTCAGTAACTACGTAACATTGAGAGTTTCACACGTACGAGCAATGGTGTTTATGCAATTATGGAGTTTCAGAATTTAACGCAAGTTTGAAGTTTTGGACAATTACATGATTTCTGACGTAAGAACACATGCACCACTCATCCTTGTCTCTTTTATTTCGATCCGCCAATGCGCAAAATCAGGTTTTTACTGGTAATAAACCATCAGCAGTAGTGACATAATGAATTACAAGATATAGAACTCAATGGATAAGACATGGATTTGCAAGCATCAAGACTTTGAATCAGCAAAATACATCTTTTGCTGACAATGAAGCAGCAGCTGACAGGGAAGCCGGATACTCTACTGAATTGCCGCAATGTCGTCCGTCGGTAGTAGCAATTTGAAATTGGTTTGAGCTAGATTTAGATGATTCTTTGAGAGTCAATCTTTCTTCTGCAGCTACTGCTTTCAGACGATACCGCTCCGCTCTTGATCCGACAACCTGTCCCAGTACAGATGCTGCGATCGTAAATGCCATAGCTGACTTGGGCATCAGTACAGATTTCCTTAGTATAGCTATGAATGGAACTGCTGCATGAACAGCTGCAAACCATGATGGTGAAAATTTTTCAGTGTGTTCTCTCCATATTCCTAAAGGAACATTTGCAGCCATTCCCAGCATCCCGATCACAAGAATTTTTGCCTGCAAGGGTTGCGGCCGTAGATTCTTTGCAAAAGCAGTTCGTGCTAAGGCTGCTCGGGCTGCAACCACTGCAGGTGGGCATTTAAATTTCATGCCTGGTGGGGGTTGGAAAGCTTTTGCAACAAGTGGTAAGACATTACTGACTGCTCGATACGATTTTGCAATAGGACAGTTACCACTTTGCAGCCATTCATTGCCCATTGCTTCATGATTAGATTGCCCCCCCTAAATAAAAACACGAAAAAAATGCTAAATCAATGAACAAGTTATTTAAGACTGTAATCTTGAACTTTGACCTAAAGTTCTTCAAGAGAACCGGTTAAATAGTAGAATTAGATTATTTACCTTTGAAGAAGACTCCTTCTTGGATGAACTGTGATTTTTCTTCTGATTACCCCACTTCTTAGAAAATGACTCAAAGCTGAATGGACCTCCAGGTCCAAAAGATGAAAGACTAATGGTGGCTGCCTTTGCAGCTAAAGGATTTAACCCCACTAGGCTTGGTTTTCGCTCCACTTCCTCAGTGTGTGAGAATGATCTTTCAGAAAGTGGGACTACACCCTCTTGTCCATGGAATAGCCTGAATGCAACTTCGAAATTCGGACCATCTTCAAAGATTGGACCTTTTCCTTTTTGTGCCTGGCAAAAGAAGTTGGCAAAAACACAACCTGAGTTTCAAATCTGTACCAGAATTTAATGTGAGACATTAGATTAAAGAAAAGGAAAACAAGTCAAAACTTGTGTTTCTCCAACCTAAAGAAGCTTCACATCCCAAGAGAGAAAGTGATTATTGAAACACATAAGGGAAAAAAATCCAAGGAGATAACTTACAGGCATTTGGAAAGGAATGGATGAGGAGAAGGAAAAATTAGTTGGTTCATTAATGTTTCTCAAAAATGGACATCTAAGCATGTCCACTTGAGAAGGTACAGACTCCTCATTTAATCTGCTGAAGAGAAAATCCATCTTAGTAGGGCAGCAAACTTTACCTGCACATCAATACCGAAGTGCAATCAGAGAGTAATCCAAACTTTTTCGGATGCGTACCGGATAAATCTTCGAAAAATTCAAAGATCTAACTTGGAGTTATCAAACTAACCACACAACATATAATCTTGAGTGTTTAGAAGGAAGAAACCAGGTGGTCAACGTTCAATCTTGAACAAAACTAAGGGAAAGAACATATGGATCATTATGATATTGGTCTTTTCGATTTAGTGCGGACAGTATAATTATCCAAAACATTCGTCAAGTTCTCTATCGGCTCAAACTTTTACTCGATAACCACACGATCGAGAAATCCACGCACATAAACTCAGATTCAACAATTGACCATGCAAAATCTCAACGCTATGAAAACTTCGAATCAACGAAATTGTAAACATCTAAATCAGCAAAAATCCAATCTTTCCCATGAAAGGCCATTTAACAGTAACGTGTGGGCCGATATTGAAACTCAAAAACCAAAACCCACATCAGAATTATCGATCTAAAGTCGAAACAACGACCATAGTTACATCAAAACCAACATACCAAACCGTACCTTCTCTTTCGAGCGAAAAATGGAGAGGTGAAGAGTCCAAACTAGAGAAACGTGAAAATGGAGAGAAGGGAATCAAAATGAGTTGGTGAGAACCAAGCTTGATGATGACAGGAAAAAAAAACAAAAAAGAAAGACAAGAGTGGCCGGCGTCTTCGTGCTGACCACACGCCTTTGTGAAGTTGTCAAAGTTTGAACAACGTGGGAACAACGAGGTTTGTTTTTGTTAGCTCAACAAAATAGCAATAATGGAGTAGTTAAAAAAGTACATGTATATGGTTTGGCAGTTTTTTTTTTGGCTTGGTCAACCAATATATTTGTTTCTCTCATAATGACCATATCTTCTTTATCAATTATGATATTTTTATCACGTTTTATTAAATTTTATTCACACATTTATATGTATCTCATATAAATATATAAATAAGATTTAATAGAATAGAGTTAGAACAAAATAACTAGAACAGAAGATTTGATGTACTTCTCTATACTTTTTTTCTATAATAAGAAATTTAAAATTCTTTTTTGATACATAAATAAACAATTCGTAACTTGAATAAATAATTAGGTCAATTAATAAATTCTTAAAATTTTAAAAATTCCAACATTTAAATTCTTTAAAGAGACTGTTTACATTATTTGAACCTGTAATTTTATGGTTATAAAAGAGCAATTTTTATCAGTTATTTCAAAGCTTTCCCTCTATCTTTCTTATTTACAAGAAATATTATAGAAAAAATTCAATGTTATCAAATAGAAAAGATAATTTAGATATGAATTTTATTAATTGTAGGTAAGATGAAATAAAATCTAATTATTATATTACTTAATATTCTCATTAGTCTTAATTATTTTATCTCTCAAAATTTTAAATAATTTTGATATAAAGAGAAAAATGTCAAAAAGTCATACTGTTAATGAATTGATTAGTACTTACTTGAACAGATCAGAGAAGATGTAAAGAATGGCAATAAATGCCACAAGCTTTAGTTATCATAAACAGAGTTCTACAATACAATGCATGGACAGCATTAAAGAAGCAATATATAAGCAATTTGCCTTTAAAATAGTTTAAACATAATCTATTCCATGTCTTCCCGGTTTCTTCTAGTCCTCTTCAACTTGTCATCCCTCTGGTATGGCAAACATGTTCCTTCTATTCAATCCCATTACTCTCAATGAGATAAGTCCGATCATATCAGAGTCAAAGGCCACTGCATATGTCAGGATTTGAAGAGAATAAACCATTTGTGGAATTATCAGGGAAGAACAAGTTAGCCAAAGAACACTCAACCCAGCAAAGATCATCCATGGCATAGGCTTCCTATGAGTTCCCATGTCATTTTTAATTACCTGAAAAGGGAGCAAAGTAAGGATTAAAGACGCCAAATCAACCTTAAAAGTGTGATGCCAAAGATGTTCACTAAAAGGCAAACCCGTGTTTGCCTTTTTTCTTTTGCTTGCCATAGCTCTCAAGGTTTTCATTATAAGAGCCCATGCCCAATTTGTTCAGTACTTTGCCTTTCACATACAGTTCCCCTGCAAGAAATGGAATCTCCAAATCTGATGTAGTTTCATTATCTGATCTTCAAATATTATACTAGAAAAAAAGCAGCTTCCCTTGAAGAAAAAAGTGCGTGCATAAAAGGGAAAAGCAAGTATCTCTGAGCTCAAAAAAATCACAAACCCTTAAGCATTATCCAGGAAGAAGTCAAACTATGTTATCATAGTACTATATCCCGTATCAAAAAAGTACAGGCTCAGTACTTCTCCCGATGGAAAACATCAGAAAGAACATTTTTTATCTGAAATAACGTACGAAATTCAACAGTTCCTTACTGATCACAGCAAACAACAAAGCTCTACCATCAGAAATTCTTGGATCATGTAACATGAATAAACAGAAAACCCTGTGATGAAAGATATACAAGTAAATCTTCCTTCTAAGGAAAAGATTACCAACTACAAAACACTACATTGTGATTGTGAAAACACAAAGCTATGAACACCAAAAAAGGATGCATACCGACCTTGAGACGGATAAGATAACACAGACATGGGGATGAAGTCTTTAGAAATCTCCATGGTAGGACTGGGGTGGATTCGCAGAATCAGTGCCAGTCATTTCCATGGTTAACTGGACACCCCTTTAGAGTAATCACTAGACAAAATCTCCAAACTTTAAACCCTCAAATTTGCCAAACCTATTAAGACACTCTTTTCCTTTAGCATCATCCACAAAGAGTAAAAAAGATAAAGAAATCACAACAATAGCCAATGAATCATTCGCATGATTCATGTAAAATCCTACCCCTCAGTCGCTATGATCCGAAGGCACAACCTTTGAACAAAAACTAAAACTCAATCAATAAAGTCCATAGCCTAAAACCATTGTTTGGCACCTTGAAATTAATACAAAAAGGCCCACAAATCGAAGAATGCAATAAATAACAGTAAGAGAAAGCGAGAGAGAGGGATAGAATACAGAATCAAAAGAAGGGCACTTCATTATCCACACGGTATTATCAAATTCCGTCATCTCCATGAAACCACCGAAAACGGCGCCAAAGCCGGCGGCATTGTGGTCGTTGCTGGTTCTATGACAGTGGTTACTATTGCCAGAATCCTCCTCCATGGTGGGAGAGAAAAGGACAAGAATAAAGCAATGGCCTTTGTAGTAATAAGTTTGGATGTGAAGGCCTTATTTGCAAATTTGGATTCTTTATTCGGTTGGTCTGAAAGCCCCACAAATCGAAGAATGCAATAAAGAATAGTAAGAGAAAGCGAGAGAGAGAGATAGAATACAGAATAAAGAAGGGCACTTCATTATCCACACAGCATTATCAAATTTCGTCATCTCCATGAAACCAACGAAAACGGCGCCAAAGCCGGCGGCATTGCGTTCGTTGCCGGTTCTATGGCAGTGGTTACTATTGCCAGAATCGTCCTCCATGGCGGGAGAGAAACGTACAAGAATAAAGCAATGGCCTTTGTAGTAATAAGTTTAGATGCGAAGGCCTTATTTGCAAATTTGGATTCTTTATTCGGTTGGTCTGAACTTGGGTTTAGCGGATCGGGTCGGGTTGCTTTGTTTGTATGCTTAGTACTAGGAGAAAACATCCTCGTATAAACCCTAACTAACCCTTTCGATTTCCCTCCGGAAGTTGCCCTTCTCTATTATCCCAGTTCAATCGCTCCTTAATCTCTAAATCTATTCGTCGTTTCTTCTCCTTTTATTGATCTCGTCCCCCCCATTTACTTTTATTCTTTTTTGGATTTCTCTGACTTCCCGGTCTGCATTTAGTTTTTCCGATTCCATTCCTGGTAATGTTTGTTTTCCGTTTATCTATCGACTACACTATCAGATGTTCCGATGGCTATTTAGGGTTTTGTTTTACTCTTTCTCGAATCTTCCTCTTCATAACAGATTGGGAAACAAGAGCCGCCTCTGGCTGGAGGCAGTCGGCTGAACGTCCTCGGAGAGCTTCTTTGATTTCCTGCTTCAAGGGACTCTCAAACCAGGTAAACCCCTCTTCATCTAAATCGCTTCGCACATTTAGGGCTAGTCGTTCATATCCTTGACTTCTCAATCGGTGTGTCTCATCAGTGACCGAGTGAAGGAACACTCATCATCCACATCTGGCGTTTAACCTCCTCCTTTTAATCGCGAATCTGCCTACACAGGTAACATACTCCACTCCACTTCGTGCGATTTATAAGATTCGGGCTTTCGCCAGTAGTTTTCGGATCCCTTCTAACAGTGCATCCTTCTTAACACAGGTGTATTTGAAATGGCTGGACCTCAAGAAATAACGGCTACCAGTGAATTCTTACGGGTAATCTTTTCCGTTTCATCTCCACTCTATTTCGTCAAACTAATAATTGTTAAGTGGTTGATAGTCTTCTTTTGCAAGTTTTCAGCTGCAGTCTAATTTTGCTAGAATTATGCTGTATTATATATTTTGTTTCTTTGGTCATGTGATTCAAATTCATTTCCTTAATTAATTTTCATTTTCATTACAGGGTACTCATATACAAACACTATTGATACAGAGATGCTTTCCTATTAACCGAAGAAACCAATTATTATGGAGAAAACTTAGAACCACACCCTCAGGGGGGATAGCAAACCGAAAGGGAGTTTCAATCAGATGTTATGCGAAGGCCACGGCTGTTATTGCTGGAGGTGTGAGCAACACAGTTGATGAACAATCTAGCTTTGTTGAAAAACCTGTCGATGAAGTTCTCCATTTTTATCGTGTCCCTTTAATGCAAGATAGCGCAGCTCTTGAATTGCTTAAATCCGTTCAAATTAAAATCTCAAATGACATTGTTGGTTTGCAAACCGAGCAATGCTTTAATGTTGGTCTTGGGTCAGAGATTTCAAGTGAAAATCTTGGGGTTCTTAGATGGCTTCTCCAAGAAACTTATGAGCCTGAGAACTTGGGAACTTGTAGCTTTCTTGAAAAGAAGAGAAGAGAAGGATTGAATGCTGTGATAATTGAGGTTGGGCCTAGGTTGTCTTTCACGACAGCTTGGTCTGCAAATGCTGTATCAATTTTTCATGCTTGTGGATTGATGGAGGTGACTAGAATGGAAAGATCTAGAAGATACTTATTATTCAGCAAACGTGTGCTGCAGGATTATCAAATAAAGGAGTTTGCTGCGATGGTTCATGACCGAATGACAGAATGTGCTTATACTCAGAAGTTGACATCCTTTGAGACTAATGTGATTCCAGAGGAAGTTCAATATATACCTGTTATGGAAAGGGGGAGGAAGGCATTGGAAGAAATTAATCAGGAAATGGGGTTGGCATTTGATGAGCAGGATCTGCAGTACTACACTAGGCTATTTAGGGATGATATCAAGAGAAATCCATCAACTGTGGAACTTTTTGACATTGCTCAGTCTAACAGTGAGCATAGCAGGCACTGGTTTTTTACAGGAAAGATTGTCATAGATGGACAGCTGATGGATATGACTCTTATGCAAATCG
This sequence comes from Erythroxylum echinodendron, assembly GCA_027575705.1. NCBI lineage: Eukaryota > Viridiplantae > Streptophyta > Magnoliopsida > Malpighiales > Erythroxylaceae > Erythroxylum > Erythroxylum echinodendron. The sequence continues at coordinate 32,613,416 of JANZXR010000003.1, forward strand.
TTAAGAGTACTCTGCAAATAAATCCCAACAATTCTGTTATTGGTTTTAAGGACAACTCCAGTGCAATCAAGGGCTTCATTGCAGAACAACTGCGTCCTCTTCAGCCGGGTTCGCCATGTCCGTTAAGTGCAACTGCTCGCTATCTGGATATTTTATTTACAGCTGAGACCCACAATTTTCCTTGTGCAGT
>JANZXR010000003.1:32613705-32632452 GCA_027575705.1 Erythroxylum echinodendron
TGAATTAGATAAAGCAGCAGAAACTTGAATGTGTTTCAGCCCTTGACGGATACTTTCGTTTTGAGACAACTTGTCTATTATCTTTCTTCATTTACAAAGTCGAGTCATTTACAAATAGAGGTTGAAGGTGTACGGTAATTTTCTTGCAGAATTTGCCAGAGACCAAGAACTTTCCGTAAAAATGGATTCAGAGATCACTGGTTCACAAAAGTTTGAAGTTCAAAGTTTTTTGTTTGAGTTGATCTTTAAGAAACGTTCTACCTCTTTAGCAAATTGTGCGACGAAAGTTTTGGACACTTCAACTTTTATTAGTAGATGACTTTTAACCAAGATAGAAGATAAGGAGGCTAAATGGAAGAAGAAAATTTCAATTATTAATATCAATTCTTGCAAGTTAGTATCTGCATATATACAAAATTTTAATACTTAGTATTCTGTATCTACTCCATCATATATTTTTAGATGAAGTTTGTTTTAATATATATACAAAATTTTTATATTTTCTGTATCTTTCACTACTTAATCATATTTTTTTAATTAGTTTAATGTCCCTAATAAAATTTCTTTCAAACGATATCATTAAATTCATTAAGAAAACATTATTTGAATAGGATATTATGTATACATGATGAAACAGTCTTAATAAATGTTTTAACTATGAAAAAGGTAACGACAGTTTCTTCATAATTATATTATTACAATTACATATTATTTATTAAAAAAAATAATAAATTATGAAGAAAGCAAAACAAATAAAAATTATACACTGACCAGTCACCTCGCAAAAAAAACTCAGTTTTTTTGAATTTATTGTTGAAAATTTTAGGCGAAAGCTCTAAAGTAATGACGCCCACCTGACAGTCACGGTAAGTACTTTTCATCCCACCGTCCCTTTCATCTGACGGCTCTCATTTTTTACGCCTCACCTCTCACTGTCACGCGTCGCCTGTGACTCATGTCATCCCTTTTTCATTTTTTGTTGCTGCTGGTTGTTGATTTCATCCCACCGTCCCTTTCATCCGACGGCTCCCATTTTTTACGATTTACCTCTCACTGTCACGCCTCGCCTGTGACTCATGTCATCCCTTTTTTGTTTTTCTTGCTGCCGGTTGTTGATTTTGGGGGGATAATCTTAAAATCCAGTTGGGCCCCATTTTTGCAGTGGGGTCCACTTGAAGAACAACCCTAAGTAACCCAGAGTTGTTATCGTTCTTCCATTACCGAAATGTTGGCGACATTTGTTCTGTCTCTTCAATTCTGATCTCTTTATCACAGAAGACGTCTTTTCATGAACTGTTCTGTGGCTAGCTCTTTCAGAGGATGTTTTAAAACCCCGTTCATTTAATAGGTAAAAACACTTCGTAAATTCCTTGGTTGTTTCTTGGTTGATACATTTGTTAAAAGTTTGTTTCTTTTTTCATTTGGAGATGATTCTTGTCCTTTTTCCTTTCTGGGTTGTTTCTAACTCTGAAAATTTTTGAGCTGGGTCGTGTGCTCTTTCAAGATCTTGCCAATTTGGCATCGGGGTCAATGACCATCTATTGATCAGACTGCATAATGGTTAGAAGTGAATCTATATGTACCAGGCTTGATTGGTTTATGTTCCTTTCTTACTTAATCGGAAATAAAGCTCCTGAATGTCGTTAATGGAGGTGGTTGTTACAGATCTGTGCTATGGCTTCGATCCTATTCCTGTGAAAGTTTTGACCTTCTCTTTTTTCGTAAACATGTTCTGAGGGCTGAAGTATTAATTTCGTATCATTACCTTCAACTGTTTCGTCCCTAATGGTAGTTTCCCCAGTTTTGAGCGATTGAACGGTCAACAGGGTGTTGTCTTATCTATTATGTTATGCTTCCAATGTAACAGTGTTTGTCCTCCTCATTTCTTTTTGTCTTGTGACCTGCATTAATTTGGGATTCAATTTTCAGGTTTAGCTTGAGAACGCTTAGTCTTTAGGCGATGGGGAAAAAAGGAGGTTGGTTCTCCGCTTTGAAGAAAGCTCTCAGTTCCTTCAAGGTATGCTTATTATTTGCCTATTTCTTAGTTTGTTGATATGTTCTTCGTGTCATTTGCTGTTCTTCAACTTTTTTGGTCGACTATCTAACCTTTTTGTTCCACTAGAAATCAAAATCAAGCTAGAAGCTTTCAGATAAAGAAAATGAGAATGGGGTTGCTTCCTTTTCTGAAGACACTACTTCATTTGGAGTTCGTGCTCCTTCTCCTCCTCCTCCACCACCATCACCTTCTCTTCCATTAGAAGGTGTAAAATTGAATCAAGCTGACAATTGGCAGAGCAAACATGTCTATTCCGTGGCAATTGCCATGCTGTAGCTGCTGAGGTTGTTCGTCTCACAACTGTTGCACGCTACTCCGGCAAATCAAAGGAAGAAATAGCCGCAATCAGGATATACAGCATTTAGAGGATACATGGTACATAACATCCTACATGCTTAAAAAACTTGAAAATTCATGCTCACAGTGGTTTCTTGTATAGAGAGAGGTAATTTAGGACTTACTGTAGTTTGGTGATCCTGTTTTTGCTTTTCTCACGAGAAAAGGCTGGAAATAAGATCATTTTAAACTCCATCTTCTGCACCATTCTTGGATGTGAAAGCTGTATTCAGTTAAAATGTGACTACAACGTACTCAGATCTCTTACCCATTGATAATTTGATGCTTCATGAGTTACATTGGTTGGTTGCAACTGGTCAAGACTTTTTATAGGCAAATCTCTGGTCTCCTTTTGAAACTTTTTGAGTGATTTAGATGTACACTGTAGGATGTTAAGGAACACTAGTTGAAATGTAATTATATCCTCTTTGTACCATTCTCTAGGGAGTCACGAGCTACATTTAATAAATAGATTCTTGCTCTTACTCCCAGGCAAGAAGAGCATTGCGGGCTCTGGGAGGTTTGGTGAGGTTGAAGACATTGATACAGGGGCAATCTGTGAAAAGACAAGCCACAGCCACACTAAGAGCCATGCAGACTCTTGCTCGTGTACAGTCTCAGATTTGAGCTAGAAGACTCAATGTCAGAGGAGAATGAGGCCCTCCAACGACAGATCCAACATAAAAATGCTAAAGAGCTAGAGAAGATGAGAACATAGTGCACGTCAATCTCCATTTGTTTAGTTAGTATCCTTTGCAATTTCTTCTGTTACTCCCTTATATACTACTACCTAATTTGTTGATTACTTATGTCAAACAAGAGTATATGGCTTCTATTCATCCAGTCCTTTTTGGTTCTCCCTTAGGTTGTTGTAGACTTCTTTATTAATCCAAATCCTTTTCAAGGCTTGTTTCTGCACCATATATATATATATATATATATATATATGCACTAGTGCTGGATTGTGATGAATTCTACCTTTTCCTGTTTTTTTTTTTTTCTTTCATTTTGAATATTTCATTCCCCTCTGCATCCAAAAGTACTGTATAAACCCTCATGAATTGCTCAAGAAAAGTCCCAATTCATCAAATATGACACCATTAAGTTAGCGCCTTTAAACTAGTCTGTTCGTTCACTTCCTTTTAACATCAGCTATCGACACTTCTAAGAGTTAAACATTTGAACTTGCTTCATTCTACTAAAATTAAGCATCTATTTCTCTTTCTATGTGACAGGGTTTTGAGCTTGTTTTGCTTATTAATGGATCCCTCAATTGATAATTGCTTTTAACAAGTCTTTCTTCTTACTATACTAAGTAGTTATTGCTCTATTTTCTCCAATCTTTGCGTTTCAAAAGGGAAAAAGACATTCTCCCATTGCCTCAAAAAAGTGTAAATTTATTTTCTATTAATGGTTCATATTTTCTACCTTTGTTTATGCAATAGATTGGAGATAACTGGAATGATAGCACGCAGTCAAAGGCGCAAATTTACTACACAAACAAGAAGCTTCTTTGAGAAGAGAAAGGGCTTTAGCATATGCATTCTCTCATCAGGTAACCTTAAGATTTCATTAGTTTGTAATTAGTCTGTGAAACTCAATTAGTTTGACTAGGATGGTGTCGAAGTCTACATGTTTATCTAAGTGTCGTAATGGAATCAGGAGGAGGTAGCTTATTACCCCTTTTATCCCATAGTTCCTTTTCTAGGAATTGTTTTTTTGTTTTTTAGATGAATGATGCATGACTTTGGAAATTAGTTCATAATCTACACTTTTCTTGGCGGAGACTAAAGGAGGTCTGTCTCCACAAATATGTTTGATGGGAATTTGAGCGAACATTCTTATCTACATCTTCGTAACGTAACGTTGTAAACTTCGATATTTATTGAAAGTTCTATCTTATATATGCTGCAGACCCATAGGTCATTATATAGAGCTAGGTTACATAATGGTGGTAGTCTCCTAATTTAGGAAGACTCCTTATTAGAAAATATCCCTAATATAGCTAGATATTAGGGATATTACAGCTAAAGATAATCTCTAAGAATAATCAAGGCACTATCTACTATTATGGGATTGTCTACACGCCCCCTCAAGTGGTGCAAAGATGTCTATCATGCCCAACTTGCTAACTTGCTCTTCAAATGGTTGTCTTAACAACCCCTTTGTGAAGACATCTGCTCTCTGTTCTTTAGTAGGAACAAATGGAATACATATGCTTCCATCTTCCATTTTTTCCTTGATAAAGTGCTTATCAACCTCTATATACTTTGTCTTTTTCTGAAGTACTGGATTATGTGCAATATTAATGGTTGCCTTATTGTCACAATACAACTTCATGGGAGGCTTAACTTCCAAATTGAACTCAGTCATAACTCTTTGAAGCCATAAGACTTCACACACTCCTCGAGTCATAGCCCTGTACTCAGCTTCTGCATTACTCTAGCTACTACATGTTGCTTTTTACTTCTCCATGTTACCATATTTCCCCATAAATAGGTGCAGTAGCCTGATGTTGATCTTATGTCGGTTATTGAGCCAGCATAGTCTACATTTGTATAGACTTCTATGCTTCTTTCTTCCTTCTTCTCAAAGAACAATCCCTTACCAGGACATCCCTTTAGATACTTCAAAATTCTGATAACAGCCTCCAAGTGTTCTTCATATGGTGAGTGCATAAAGCTCACTGCAAATACTATATCTGGCCTTGTGTGAGATAAGTAAATTAGTTTACCAACAAGCCTCTAGTACCTGTCCTTACTTACTGGAACCCCATTTTCGGGTTGTCCAAGTTTTTTTCCTGGTGCCACTGGTATATCACAAGATTTACAGCCACTTAAACCTGTTTCTTTTAATAAATCCAAAGTGTACTTTCTTTGAGTCACCACAATTCCCTTCTTGGATCGAGCTAATTCCATGCCAAGAAAATATCTAAGCTACCCAAGTTTTTTACTTCAAATTCCTTCCGGAGCTGAGCTTGTACCTTCTCTATCTCCACAAGATCACTTCTAGTGATTATGATATCATTCACCTACACTATTAGGACAAGTTATGATCTGATTGGCCTTGGAAATACCCCTTACTTGTTACGAACTTGGTGAATCTATCAAACCAGGCTCTTGGGGACTGTATCAGTCTATATAGGGATCTTCTAAGTTTGCACACCTTGTCTCCAAAGCTTTTCTTGAACCCAAGAGGTGGTTCCATGTATACTTCCTCTTCTAAATCATCATTCAAAAAAGCATTTTTTACATCTAGTTAGATTAGAGGCTAGTCTAAACATACAGTCACTGACAATAGGACCCTGACAGTGTTCAATTTTGCCACTGAAGAGAATATTTTAGTGTAGTCCACCCCAAATGTTTGAGTGTAACCCTTTGCCACCAACCGAGTTATGTCTTTTTATCGAACCATCTGCATTGTATTTAATGGTAAATATCCACCAACATCCAACTAGTTTGTTCCCTCTTGGCAGATCCGTTTTCTTCCAAGTGCCATTCTTTTCCAAGGCCTTTAACTCTTCCAAAACTGCCTCCCTCCACTCAAGAACAGCTAGAGCATCATGTACATTGTTTGGAATTTCTACCCTGGTCAGTGTGGAAATAAAGGCAGAAAAAGTTGGAGACAAGTTTGCATTAGAGACAATGTTAGAAATAGGGTATTGTGTGCATGATTTTTTTCCTTTTCTCATTGCAATAGGAAGAAAAATGTCACCAAGAAGATCATTTGAGTTACCTGGTTGTGTACTATTAATTTCAGTCTTAGATGTTGAGGGGTTAGGATTCAGATTTGGAGATGATAATTGGGTTGTATCAAAGATTACTTCCCTTACTTCCCTGTTATATACTGCACCGTGAAATATTCTCTGCTTTTCACTTCCTATTTCCTCCTGATTTTCTATTTCCTCCCCCTGACCAGTAATCTTTTTTACTGTCGGTCCTTCTAGGTTCAATATCTAAGTTTTTTTTCCACTAGACCTCTCATCTTCCTCACTTAAATACTCCCCCTTAAGATGGGTGTGACTATCATAAGGTTTACCTTAAAAAAATGTAACATCCATAGAGGTAAAAAAAATTTCGGGATGTTGGATCAAAACGCTTATATCCCTTTTGGGTTATATAGTATCCAACAAAGATACATTTGATAGCTCTAGGATCTAGTTTGGATTTCTTGGGATCATAATTATAGACAAAAACAGTGCTTTCAAATATTTTCAGAGGGACAGGTGGGTTCGGTTTTGTGTTAGGAAAGAAGGAAGTGAAGGTTTGTAATGGGTTTTGGAATTTTAATGTTTTGGAGGGAAGTCTATTGATCAAAAAATTGGCAGTGAGAAGTGCTACTCCCCATAGGTATTTTGGGACATGAGTTTGAAAGATGATTGCTCTAGCTAACTCTAAAAGGTGTCTATTTTTGCATTCAGAAATTCCATTATGCTATGGGGTGTAATTGTAGGAGGTTTGATGGATAATCCTTTGCTATCTAGGAAGTTATTTAAGGCCAAGTTCACATACTCCTTCCCGTTGTCACTTCTTAACATTCTAATCTCGTTTTGAAATTGAGTTCTAACCATGTTATAGAAGGGCACAAATGTGGCACAAATATCTGATTTATCTCCCAAAAGAAATACCCATGTGACCTTAGAACAGTTATCAGTGAAAGTGAGGAACCAACGCTTTCCATTAGGTGTTTGAGTTCTAGAGGGACCTCATAAATCACTGTAAATTAACATAAATGGCTCCGAACACCGGTTTTTGTTAATGGGGTAATGATTTCTATGAAGTTGAGCTAATTCACAACATTCACATTGAAAACTAGTACTTTTATTGATAGATAAATGAGGTAGCGCACACTTTAGGTATTGTAAACTAGGATGTCCTAACCTATAATGCCACATCATTATTTCTTCCCCCTCTTTGCTGACAGTAATGTGACAGCTCCCTTCTTCATGTTTATTGTCTTCTTCTTGCAAGATATATAAGTCTCCAGTAACCTTAGCAACTCCAATCATCCTTCCCGATTCCAAATCCTCAAACATACAATGAGTCGACCAAAAATTAGCTTTGCAATTCATATATTTGGTTAGCTTGCTAATAGAAACAAGGTTATACGATAGATTGGGAATGTGAAGAACATTTTTTGGGGTTAAGGTATTTGAAATAGGGACTGTCCCTTTTCCTGCGACTGAAGCTAAGAAACTATCTGCAATTCTAATTTTCTGGTTTCCTACACACGGTGATTAAGAAGAGAAAAATTTGGAACTACCAGTCATGTGATTGGTGGCTTCATAGTCAACTATCCAAGAGTAGAAGGGTATAGAACAAACAAAGGCTTTTGGAAGGATTATACCTGACTGGACTACAGAACAAGAAGGTTTCTTGGTATTCTCAGCTAGAAGGAACGTGTACAGATGATCCAGCTGTTCCTTTGTGAAAGGAAAGGTCCTGGTTGAGCTGGAGGTATCCTGGTCATGACTGGATTGGTTTCCAGCTTGCAAAGCTTTCCCTTCTCCTTCTCTACTAGCCCTTTTTTCTTCCAGTATGCTGGTTTGCCATGTATCTTCCAGCAGGTATCTTTTGTATGGCATGGTTTTTTACAAATATCACACCAAGTTTTTTTGCTTGTTTTTACCTTTCTCACCCTCACTATCACTATTCTTTGAGACAAAAGATGAACCTTCATTCTGGAAATTCATGCTATCATTTTTTTTCAACATGACACTCTTCCTAGCTTCCTCTCTTCTGACTTCAAAGAAGACTTCTCTGATTGATGGTAGTGGCCTACGCCCCAAAATCCGTCCCCTAACTTCATCCAATTCTGCCTTCAAGCCAGCAATAAATACAAATACTCGTTCTCTGTCAACTTTCTCTCTATATTGGGCTGCATCTTCTGGATTTTTCCACTTTGTTTCCTTAAATAGATCCAACTCCTGCCATATTATAGTCATCTCATTATAATATACAGTCCCACCATTGCAGCCTTGTAGTTCATAGAAGAGCGTGTGGCTCTGATACCATGTAAACTTCAATATTTATTGAAAGTTGTATCTTACATATGCTGCAGACCCATAGGTCATTATATAGAGCTAGGTTACATAGTGGTGGTAGTCTCCAAATTTAGGAAGACTCCTTATTAGGAAATATCTTTAATATAGAAATATCCCTAATATAGCTATATATTACGGCTAAGGATAATCTCTAAGAATAATCTCTTAATCAAGGGACTATTTGCTATTATGGGATTGTCTACAATCATACCAAAGTTCTTTTCTTTTCTTCCTCTTCTTTTTATTTGTGCTAAGAGACTTGAATTCTTAATCTTGAATCGAAAACCCTTTTGATAGAGCTCGGGGAGATTATTTGTTCTCTGACTTTAGCATATGATTTAGTTGTTGTTGTTAGTCAACTTTGTGATATTTTGCTTTCCTTGTTACATAACTAGAGAATAGAATAACTAATTAATTACTCTTCTTAATTATTAATTAATCTTTCTTAAATTTCCAAATAAACTTGCCCCTGTTAAAGCCCAAATTTTCTTTTGTTAAAAAGACGTTATCTGTACATCCCTATATCTCTCTCTTAATGAATTTGTTTGCCTCATTTTTGATAACGTCATGGTATTTCACTCTGATCACCAAGTGAATTATTGAAAGTTATCTTTATTAAGTCAATGAGTATATAAACTGATCTTCTTTACATTCTTTTTTCTCTTTCTGATATCAAGCAGGTATTCCCAGAGGTCCCATGGTGCTTACCGTGACTTCCAAGTGGATGCTATTAATTTAGAGATTTCCCCTAAATTTTCCTGCAACAAAGCCAAAAAAACTGAGTTTGTTCTGCGAATTGACCGGTTAGTGTATGGTTCTTATTTGTTTTGCTTTACTTCATAGCTTGTCATTTTTTAAATAAATAACATGCAACTGACATGATGTAATTATGAACTGCCATTAGTTTTTTCAAAAATGTTTCTTATGAGCTAAACATTTACTACTAGTGTTATCCTATCAAGATAATGTTTTCTTAATGACTTTAATTTCATTTTATATGAATATCTTTAATTCAATGCCATAAATTTGCCAAACCCCAATGAGAATGTGCGCATTGAACTTAAAAGGTTTGGCTTTGCTTAGCTCTTGATCTCATGGCAGTAGAAATGGCTCTTTGTGTTAACTCATAGAGTGAAAAATGGTTGTCTAGGGAAAGTTAATTATCTTCTTGTTTGTCTCCTTTTGTTTGTGAATCAAGAAACGGGTGGACATGTTTTTTCTAACTAAGATTACATGAAGCCTTGAATGCTCTCTCATATTTGCTGACAATTATCCTGTTACTTAATGCAAGTTAATTGACGGAGTTGAGATCAATAAACAACTCTTGGAGAAATTTCACAAGTCATTCTTTCTATACCTATTAACATCTACTAATAAGTTCTATATGTTTGTTTTTGCACTTCATGTGGCACGATTGAAAGAAATTTTAAGAGTGTCTTTGGGCCAACTAAAAAAGTATGATCGGGTAGGTGAAGGATACTAAAAGTATGAAATTTTTGTATATATATATATTAAAACAAACTTCAACTAAAAAAGTATGACTGATTAGGTGTACAATACTAAATGTATGAAAATTTTGGATATATACTAACTGAAAAAATTGCAATTGATAGTTGAAATTTTCTTTTCACATTTTCTCTTCTTCTCTTTTGACTTGCTTGATTTACAAAGTTGAGTTATCTATAAATTGAGAATGAAGGTGTTCAAGAATTTTCGTGCACGGTTTGCTAGAGAGATAGGACATTCGGTAAAAATGGACTTAGAGATTACTGTACCGTAACTCACAAAGGCTCGAAGTTTAAAGTATTTTGTCAAATATGTGGAATGGATTGTATAAATCAAAACAACCTATAACAACATATAAGTGAATTTTATTCCAGGTAAAAATTAAAATTAAAATTGAATTATTTATTTATTTTATTAATTAATATGTTGAATTCTTTTTGTTTTGTTTTGTTATAGACATGTTATAAGTGACTTATTGGAAGAAGAAAATAATGGAAATAACTCATGAGAAGCTACTACTCAGATGGATGTGGATCAGTTTCATATTAAGTACTTTTTAAATATTTAATATTTTCTCTATCTTTGAAATGTATTGTTCTTCGAAATATTAGTAACTTTTTTGATATTTTGCTTTGGCTTTTATATAATTATTTAGTGAATAGAATAATTAATTAATTATATTTCTTAATAATGATGTACATCTCTAAGTTAAGGATATCCATTTTGCAACAAAATGCAATAGAATAAACATACCTTTGCTTGTTTATTAATTAATTAGTTATTTTATTCACTAAATAATTATGAATTAAAGCAAAATATCATAAAAGTTACTAATATTTTGAAGAACATTACATTTCAAAAATAGAGAAAATATTAAATATTAAAGAAGTACTTAATGTAAAACTCATCCACATCTATTTCAGTGGTAGCTTCTTATCAGTTATTTCCACTATTTTGTTCCTCCGATAATTCACTTACAATATGTCTATGACAAAACAAAAAAAAAGAATTTAACATATTGACTAATAGAATAAATAAATAATTCAATTTTAATCTTTACCTGGAATGAAATTCGCTTATATGTTGTTGTAAGTTGTTTTGATTTGTACATCCCATTCCACATATTTGACAAAAAACTTTAAACTTCTCGTCTTTGTGAGATGCGATTTAGTGATCCCTCAGTCCATTTTTGCAAAACGTCCTACCTCCTTAACAAATCGTGCAGGAAAATTCTTAGACACTTTCAGCCTTTATTTATAAACGACTCAACTTTGTAAATCAAGCAAGATAGAAGAGAAGAAGATAAGATGAGAAATGAAAATTTCAACTATCAATAGCAATTCTTTCAGTTAGTTTATATACAAAATTTTCATACTTTTAGTATTGTACACTTAATCGGTCATACTTTTTTAGTTGAAGTTTATTTATATATATATATACAAAAAATTCATATTTTTAGTATCCTTCACTTACTCAGTCATACTTTTTTAGTTGGTTCAAAGATATTCTTAAAATTTCTTTTAATCGTGCCACATGAAGTGTAAAAGCATTCATGTAGACACCGACATAAACTTGTAAGAAGATGTTAATAGGTACAAACTTGTGAAATTTCTCTGGGAGTTATTTACTGATCTTAACTCCTTCAATTAACTTGCATTATTGGTCAGACGTCTGTCTTTTGTGGATGTGATGAATTACAGGTGCTATGAAGCAGGATCCCTATGGAGGCTTCGGTTGCTTGGCTTATGCAGGAGTGGCTGAGACTTCACACCCAACGTCATTTTCATCTATTAGAAAGGCATTTATCTGAATCGCTGAATACTGGTAGGAAGGATAGGTTGACGTGGACTTTACATTCCAGTGGCGTATTTAATAACAGGTCTGCACATAACTTACTTGTTGAACCTTGTGTAGCAATGCCATGGTTCGAAATAGTGTGAAAACAGGTTCTTTGTCCCAAGGCTGTCATTGGTCTATGGTTGGTGATCAAAAATAAATTAAGAACTAAAGATAGGTGGTTTGGGTCTTATAATCTCTTTTGTGTTTTATGTAAACTTGTTAATGAGATGCGCAACCATTTGTTCTTTGAATGTAGTTATAGCAAATTGGAGTGGAGTAGAATTTTGTGTTTAATTCAGCCCCCAAGGTTTTCTTTTGTATGAGATGGGGTATTGGAATCTATCATTCGATGTACGAATTTCGGTTACAAGGATGGTCTATTACTCAAGACTTCCTTCCAGATAGTTATCTACTATCTTTGGCAGGAAAGAAATAGGCGAATCTATATGTAGGAGGAATAACACCACTCTGATTTTACGACAATAATTGTGAACTTGATTAGAGAGACTGTTAGCTCACAAGAAACAGAACAGTATCAGCCAGGAGGTCAGATCATGTTGGTTTATCTAAACCATTTGTGGCAATGGTTGTTTTGCATAGTGTAGTGTAGGTTGTTTTGACTGTTGGGATTCTGGTTGAAGATTGTGTACAAATTTTGTTTTGATGATATAATTTCTTTTAAATTCTAAAAAAAAAAGAGTAACAGGATAATTGTTGGCAGATATGAGAGAGCATTCAAGCCTTCATGTAATCTTAGAAAAAACATGTCCACCTGTTTCTTGATTCACAAACAAAAGGAGCGAAATGAGAAGATAATTAACTTTTCCTAGATAACCATTTTTTACGCTATGAGCTAACACAAAGAGCCATATCTAGTCTCAATGTAACAAGAGCTTAGCAAAGCTAAATTTTTTAAGTTCAATGCGAACATTCTCATTGCTGTTTGACAAATTTATGGCATTGAATTAAAGATATTCACGTAAAACGAGAATATTGCATATTTCATGCTCAGGGTCAAATTATTGTTTCTTTTCGAAGTTATAAGGTGTCATCATAACTATAGCTTCCTTGCACTCAAAAAAAGGTGGAATCGCTCATTTTAGATGTCCCCATATTTCAGCCCGACAGAGTAGTGGAGGAGTAAATCACAGTTTAATCTCACTCAATCTTTTAGAGAGGGGCCTCGTGTTTGGTGCGTACAAGGAGTCACTATATTGGATGAAACTTTCACATTGTCACTACCAAAATTCAAACTTGAGACTTTGCTCTGAACAACTTCCCTGAATGCCAATTCAGCTACCCGTGCAAGCATGACTATAACTTCCTTAACATCAGCCCGAGGTGGTCGTATTTTTTCAACAGTGCTGATACCATAAGAGGAACAAGTTCGGTTGTCTTAATCCAGAAGCAGGGCTAGAAAGGAAGTGCAGTGGCTGGAACTCATTTGGTCGAGACTGGAACTTGTGAAAACAAACTTCAGCACCAAGTTTAGACATGCATATAGTTTGCTACGAGCCTTCGCCTTTCACTGAACAGAATATAAAAACAAACTAAGCAGAGTGTCGCATTCTCCTTCTACATGCAACGAGTTTTACGTGTGAATTATAGGTGAACCCGGTGACCTTACAATAGAAAAGAATCAAATGCAAAAAAGAATTAGACAACACTCTACTTGTACACAATACCAACCAATTCAGAATCAGGGCTAGAAAGGAAGTGTCATGGGTTAGAAGTCTTCTTCTATCTTAACTCTAATTGTGAAAAGACAATTTAACTTAAATTAGGAAATTGAAATTGATTCATAGTTAATCTGTGAAAAAATAGTCCAACTTAAATTAAGAAATCTAAATTGGTCAATATTTAATTTAAAAAAGTTAGTCTAACTAAAATTAAGAAATTAAAATTTATTAGTATTCAATTATTGTCTTCTCGTAATAGTCCTTTTTTTCTCTTTATTAACTTTAATCTTATATAAGTCAACAAGTAAGTTAGACCTCTTAGGAGTGGTCGAGTTGGTGAAAGGGGAGAGGGGGGAGGGGCGCATGGAGCCAAAAGATCCAGTGTTCGAATTTTTTTACCTACAATTTTTCGATCGAATCTGTTGTACAGAATTTGCCTAGTGTAGAATACCCAGTTGATATGATTTGCAGACTATTTTGTCAATTTAAAAGTTTACCTAATACGCATCTAAAAGATAATAACTGTGTGTTCCTCCATTTCAAAAACAAAAGACAAGCAAGCCGGAGACCCTTTTCTTTTTTCTCAAGGCAATATAAATGACGTATAATATAAATGGGTGGAATGAAAGGACTTGGTTGTAATTATCAAAATTTGAGTATTGATAATGCAGTGTCTTTAGTTTATTTTATTAAGAGTATATAAACTCAAAGAAGAGCAACTATCATCAATTAACTTTCCGTTAATTTCTTCAAATAAAAATGAGCATGGAAAGGTCTCCTGCAAATTGATTCAAGTCATATGCTTTTTCTCACTATTGTTAGTAGGGGATATAATTTGAGTAGGAATGATAATCCTTGCTTTGGCACGCCGGGCTCGATTTGAAATCAACAAATTCAACTCGAGTTGATTGGACTTTGAGGTGTGTTTGTAATTGTAATTTCGAACCTTGATTTTCAAAATAAAGAACATCAATTTAATTTTTAACACTAAAAAATATATTCAATTGAACTTGACTTGAAGTCAATTGAGCTGGAGCTTAGGTTGAGAGTCATGATTTAGATCAAGTTTCAAATTAGGCCTGGACCTAAACATCCAAGTTTTGAGTTAAGTTTAGGTTCACCAAATTTGATTCCAATCCTACCCATTATCATCATTGAAATTGAGACTACACTTGGCAGTAGGTCGGGTTTAGTCCAACTTGATTCAGACATTCGCATTTTGATTGTCCCTCAAGCTTTGTTTTTTTTTTTAAATTAGGCCTTAGGTTGAGATTGAGCTTGGGCTACCCAAGTTCAAAACCCCAAAATTATAAGGAAAAATATGTTGATTTTACTTTTAATTTAAAAAATAAAAAATTGAACTGAATCAAACTAAGTTAAACTTCAAGACTGATCAGGTGATTATAAATTGTCTGACTAAGCTAGAGCCTAAGCAGGTCCAACTCATTCTCATCTCTAATTAAAAGAATGATTCGTAAACCATTGTGGAAAAGAGAATAAGGCAAAACAAATTTCGACCATTCATGAGAAGCATTATATATTCTATGTTCCACTCCCTAAGGTAACTTAATTCTGATGCTATTCATACTACAAAAGAATCCTAGAAAAAGAAACGGTCCGAATTCAATCTTGCTCAAAAAGATATTCGTATCATAAATTGGTAAGTTCCTATATGCCTTACTATTCTTTGCTTGCCTTGCCTTCTTCTTCCTATTGATTCAAATGCCTTCTATATATATATATATATTCAAATGCCTTCTACCATATCAATCTGTTCGCACTTTATATATATCAGTTAATAAAATTTAACTAAAAGATAAATTCTAAAATTTTAACATTATAAGGGTTTTTTTGGTAATTTAAAATAATTAAAAAACTTTTTAAAATGAAAAAATTTATATAATATTTTAGTATTTTTTATCTGCAGACTTTAACAGCAATTTAAGTTACAATAAACTAATATAAATTAATGCATGCCCTTTACGCCCCGTCATTCCTAAGAACACTTTCCCCTTACCGTGGCTACTAGTACAAAGTTAGCCAAAGCTTTTTCCTCGAGTCCTGTCATGATCGCGCACTCAATGAAAGAGCTTTACAAGCAACAATGTCCTTCTTTACTCACGCGATATTGTTGGATTGGGCTTTCGTCCATTGTCCAAGATTCCACACTGCTGTCCTTTGTGAGAGTCCGGGCTGTGTCTCAGTCCCAATAATTTTAAATAACAAAAAGTTCTTTTGAAAATGAAGAAATTTACATGATATTTTTATATTTTTTACCCACACACAATATGACGGTGGCTTGAAGGTAACAGTCTAGGCTCAACTCAACTTGACCGAAGTGTAACTAATTTCATGTATTGAATTTGAATTAAACTTCAATTGAGTTTTGATTAAAGTCAAGTTGGACCGAACTCATTTTGCCAAACTTAGTCGGTATTGATAAGATGAAAATTTGGGGTTTAAGAAAGTTCATCAATGAATAAGAAGTGTAACTAATTAGTAATTCTGCACACTTATTATATAAGCGAGAAGGAAAACATGAAAAAGGTCACAAATACATAGAATTAAGAATCTTTGAGTAACATAAAATAAAGAGAAAAGCATTGCCACCCATTTCAGAGGGGAAAAGAAAAGCTGAGGAAAGATAACATACCAAGAAAAAGAAAAGGGAGCTACACCAAAGAGAAAACATTCCTAGGTTCTGATCAGGAGATCATGTACCGGTTCAGCAACACTCTGATTGGGTTCTTAAACCTCTTCACTCTCTTATCATCCATACCCATAATTGGAGCAGGTTTATGGATGGCAAGAAACAGAACAAGCTGCGAAAGTTTTCTCCAAACCCCACTTCTTGTTTTAGGATTTGTGGTGCTAGTAATTTCACTGGCTGGCTTCATTGGAGCATGCTTTCGTGTTGCATGGGCACTTTGGCTCTACTTAGTGGTCATGCTGCTCCTTATAGGGACCTTGCTGGGGTTAACTCTGTTTGGTTTTGTAGTAACAAGCCAAGGTGGTGGCAGGGCAGTTGATGGAAGAGTTTACAAGGAATACAAGCTTGAGGACTATTCTACATGGTTAAGGAAAAGAGTTCAGGATCCTGAATACTGGTCCACGATCAGGAACTGCATATTGGGTTCCAGAACTTGTGGTCAGCTGGCTTCTTGGACGCCATACGATTATCTACAGAAAGATATGTCTCCAATACAGGTACACCAACTGTTTTTTTTTTTTTTTTCACATACTTGACCTTTTTTCGTAGGATCATGGAGCTAAGCTTTGTAGTTTGTTGGTTATGGATTTTGTTGGTTCAGTCTGGATGCTGCAAGCCACCAACTTCATGCACCTATAACATGGCGACACAGACAAGTCAAGACCCGGATTGTTACAGGTGGAACAACGCACCAAATCTGCTCTGCTACGAGTGTGATTCTTGTAAAGCTGGTGTTTTGGAGGAAGTGAGAAGGGATTGGCACAAGCTATCGGTTCTAAACATCGTCATGCTTGTGTTCTTGATAGGGATTTACTCTATTGGATGTTGTGCTTTCAGGAATACGAAAAGGGCTGAGACTGATTATCCGAATGAAGAGAACAGGTCCAACAGGATGACCAAGATCAGACCCAGATGGGATTATTATTGGTGAGTTCATCAAACTTCCAATCCATTATCTATAAGTTCTTTATTGCAAGTATTAGATCCTGGACAACTACTGCTAGTTGATAAGTTCTTTAGACTTATCCTAATTTTTTCCTAAATTTACTTATAATTCTTTATTAAAATTAAACCCAATATTATCAGAACTAATTTATTGAAGTTTGATGAATAAACATCTATGAATTTAGATAAGATAAATAGTAATTCATGTAGTAATTCAAATATATTTGTATTAGATATAAATTGAAAGGAAATTTGAATCCTTTGTTAAATGTAAAATCATTACAATTTATTGATCTACCATGAAACTACTAAAAGAGCAATGGGAACTTACTTTTGCAGTTGGAGATGGTTGCATGACCAAAGAGAAAGGCTTTACTAAGAGCAGACAGATGAGGAGGCCCTACTACTTATAAGGGATGGCTTAAAGAAGAGACAATTCAGATGGTTTAAAGATCACGACTTTCTTTTACAATCTTCTTTGTTTTCTGGTTTAAAGATCACGACTTTCTTTTACAGCCTTCTTTGTTTTCTTCCTCGCTTTTTTTTCTCATTATACAAAGATTGATTTATATCCAAAGATCATACCTTGCACCAGTGTTGTCTCTCTCTTTCACTTTACTTACTTTTGATGGTAGCTTTATCTTAAAGGGTGCTCGGTTTACATCGACTTTGTTACACAGCACATCTACATGTCTATCGTTTTATGGGGTTGACTTGGATAAAGCTACAGAAACTTGAATGTGTTTTCAGCCCTTGATGGATACTTTCGTTTTGAGACAAATTCAAACTTTAGGTGAATGGAGCCCGAGCTGAATCCATTGTCAATATTATTGTAGGGTCAACCATTTTATCGTCAAAGACGTAAGCCATTTGGGCTGTCAAGCCCAGACACGGGCTAGCCCTATCCCCTTAGATTTGAGCTTGGCTCCAAACCTAATTTAGTTGAGTCTATTATATTATAAATTTATTTTAAGTGAGAGAATTTAATTTTTTCAATTCAATTTATCCATTAAATTAATATTAAAAAATTGCTTGATGTGGGCCATATTTCTTAGAAATTAAAAAATGTCTCTCTATCAAACAATAAAAAATAAAAGAAAAATCGTTTGCAATAATAATAAGAAAATATATTTGTCATTTTAAATGTATAAATTTAAATTGATTGAAATTAAAATCGATCTTTATAAATACAGTGAACTCTAGTAGGCTAATTCAACAATTGAATCAAAAATGGGCCCTTTTAGCTAAGCCGCATGGTCATGCTCTTAAAATACGTTAAGGTATTTTTAATTGTAGGTTTATTAATAAAATGAAATAGAACTTAATATTATTTTATCATTTGAGACGAGAATTTATAATATAATAGAAGGAGATAAAGGCTCTGTTTGGCAATCCGCTATCAGCTGTTAGCTAATAGCTGATTCTATCAACTGATTTGATTAGAGGATTGCATTAATTGTTTGTTAGAGATGTTTGGTAAAATTAGCTGTTTAGTATTAGCTGTTTATGTGTAAAATGACTTCTAAAGACATGACTTAAAAAAATACAAGGAAAAACCAATTGACCTTGTCTCTGCAAATTTGATTTTTAACTCTTCCCATTAGTCTAAGCATGTTCAATCATATCGACGATG
>JANZXR010000003.1:32632552-32643705 GCA_027575705.1 Erythroxylum echinodendron
GATGATAAATTACTCATATTTTATTTATAATACATATTTTATAATTAATTGTTAATTAATTTTATTAATAAATAAAAATTATATTTTTACAATTTATATTAGCAAAAAAAATTGTAAAAAAATGTAAACTTGCTCTCTTTTTTGTTACATAAGAAAAGGTATGATTGAGTTTTAAAAATAAATAAGTAGCTGATTCAATAAAACGCTCCTCTACGTGAGCGTTTTGTTTTTTGGCTGTTTGAAGACAAACAGCTACTGATTCAGCTGTTCTCCAAACAGCATTTGTAACTATTTGAAGAGTCAAACAGCTGAAGCATGCCAATCAGCTAAAAACATAGCTTATTGGCAGCTTACCAAACTAGGCCAAATTAGAAGATAAGAGTTTCATATTACATCACATTTTATTATAAACAGTAAAAATCCGATTTTGAAAGTTTAGGATGAAACGTAAAATGATAAATAACTTTACACTATATTATATTATAAATTCTTCATCAAAATAACATTTTACTATATATTGTTATGAATCTTTTCATATTTTTTAAATAATAATTTTCTAATATTTTATTTATTTATCTTCTATTCTATTATAAAATATTATATTTTATTAAAATTTTTGGTCCAATCAATCATAACACAAGAAAGAGGCGTAATTCAATAAAAGGGCGTTTCTATTTCCGCGAAACTCCTTTATTAGTTTTCTTTCTCCAGAAGAGGATGTAGATGCCACAAAAAGCGCCTGTCGATATCTCAAGTCTTTTCCAAGTATGAATTTACTTATGCCGTAGCGTCTCAATAATTGACTTTGGGATCCAGTCCAGCGGCTACGGTGTTTGAGAGTTGCGGCTAAGACTCTCCTCTGTTTCCTATTGTTAAACTTAAACCCTTAAACATGGAAGCACTTTTCAACAGACTTTCATAAATAGCGTTAGCAGAGAAGTTAGCTAATCGACTCCCAATATCACTTGCCATGACTACGACCGGCTATTTCTTCTTGATCACTAAATGAAAATTTCTTAGAACCAACCCTGTTCATTTTAAGGTGTGTTTTAATCACTTGTCATTTAATTTTATTTATATATTTATGTAAATTTTATATAAATACGTAAATAAAATTTAATAAAATAAGATAGGAATTTATTAATCAAAGATCTAATTTCCTTAAAATAAGGAAACTAAGGATTTATATATATATATTAAAAATTTTGTATCTATTTTTATATATAAAACTTGTAATATTTATTATTCGAATGTGATGTGTAATAGATAAATCATGTGATTATAATTTATAAATTACGTAATTGTGTTCGTTTCTATTTATTTTATAAGGGTGATAAATGATAAAAATTCTTGATATATTTTCAATTACAAATAACTCTCTTCTTTGTTTAATAATAAATTATATAATAAGTTAATAATTTAAAATAAAAATTTAATTGATTGATATTAATATATTTAATGAGCTTATACTCTTAAATAATTATATTCTATAATCATTATTTTCTAATTATATTAAATAAAAAATCGATTAGAGTGGAGCACGACAAAGATCTTTTACAAGTTTTCAATCGTAGTAATTTCTCTGCTTTTGTTTGAGAATAATTTATTTAATAAATTAATAGTTTGAATTAAGTTAAATCATTTCTATTATTTTATATAAATGAGAAATTATAGTATTTTCTATATGATCTCAATAAATTATTTAACAAATTAACAAGTTTGACTTGTATTTAAGGTGTTTACACTTTTAACTAGTTATATTTTGTAATCATTATTTTCTAATTATATTAAATAAATAATCGAATATTTGTTTTGTTTGAATGAAAGAAAATAAAGATGTTGGATATAATTTCAATCATGATAAATTTTCTTTTACATTTAAGAATAAATTATTTACAAATTAACAAATTAAAATTAAATAATAAGATAAGATCAATTTAATTGGTGTTAACATATTTAATGCATATTTTCTCTCAATAAATTGTTATATAATTGAACTTGTGACCCGATTCATAGCTTGAAGGGTCACGAGCGGACTGAGCTAATTTGTTCTATCTTGTATTTTTTTTAAAATAAAAATAAAGTTGTTTTTGAAATAATGGTCGGATCATGAGTCGGGTAGGCCTGTTTTCAGCCTAACCTTCATTGTTACCCGTAATTTGCCCGTGATCCGAACAACTCGTGCCAAAATTAGATCTACCGGCCAAAGAGTGAGATACCAAAGCCATGAATGCTTACGTTTTAGTGGTCTTCGTCTTCTAGAGGCTGTCGTGTCAAGAATACTGAGGTCCATAAAAAATAGTAGCGTGCATGAAACTGGAAACGGAACACTAGACTTTTAAGGCCGAGACCAGTAAACACACTAGGACTTGGACCGGTCAAAATCCAACTTGTTAGTTAGATAGAAATGCAAAATTAGAAACCATTCTAAGGAGTAAGGACTTGACAATTGTCATGACCCTATCAATAATAATAATAATAAATTATAAACCATTCTAAGGAGTAAGGACTTGACAGTTGTCATGTTTCTAACAATAATAATAATAATAATAATAATAATTATTATTATTATTATTATTATTATTATAATAATTAGATAACTTTACTTATTCTGAAAATGTTTTTTATTATTTAAATTAATTTAAAACATATTAAAATATTAGATGATAACTTGATAAGGTCTTTTATTATATGTCTGGAAAATTATGTTAAGGAGATGATGGTATTATAATTTTTACGGATAAGAGAGATAGACCTACTTTGTAGTTTAAATAACTTTAGACAAACCTATTGATCTTCAAAATTTTCAAAAAAAAAAAATTCAAGTTTTTAGTTTTTCAGAAAAATCCCTTTTTTAAAACTTCAATTTAAAACATCAACGAAACATATATAATATAAATATCAGAGGTAAATTAACCCAATATTATTGATATGATAATACAATTCAACTCTTAAGTATAACCTGAATCAATTAAATTTGGCTTAGATTGTTAATTTAAGATAATTATAATAAATTATTAATTTGAATCAAATTTAATTAGTTCATTTTAATTTTAAGAGTTATGTTGAATCTTCGTTTAAATGACATTTGGTTAGTCCATGTTTGATGATTATATTGAGTACATTTTGTCAATATTTTTTAATTGAAGCCTAAAAAATATTTTAAAAAACTAAAAATTAGATGGGTTTTTTTGAAAAATTTCAGATTATGGAATTTAAAAAAAAATTAAACTACAAGAGAGGTATGTGTATTTTATCACAATTTTACTAAAATATTTATAGAAAAATATGATAAAAGGTATTTTTAAAAAAAATTAATTTATATGTTTAAAATAATCTCTCTCAATTTTTTAATTACCTAAGGTTGAAACAATAGAAAAATGAAGCGGGTAATAACACTTGGATGAGTTTGGACTTTTGTGTAATCATTGATTCTACCATGATGACTTAGTAGTCTTATTATCAAAACGATTGGAGCAATTAAACAAACACCGCTGGAGTCCTTTTCCGGATGAAGGGGGAAAAGATATACAAAAATAATAGCAGAATGTTTGACTATATTTATTTCATATTTTAGTGAAAATTATATTCTAATCCGTTATATTTTATTTGTTTTATTGGCTTTTGATTTTTGAAAATATTTATTTAGTGTGAAAATTATAAAACTCTGTTGATGACGACATCCGCAATCGAAATCTTTATCAAATTATAATAATAATTCGATTTACTTTAATAACACGTTTTATTAAAAACCAATAAAATTATTAATCAATTGTTAAATTTTTGTAAATTAATAAATTCTTATAAATTAAAATAAATCAATTAATTTCATTTAATGATCTCTTTTGTAATTAAGCTTCGAATTCTTCGATAAGTAAAAACAATTTCTTTTAAATATATTTAATATTTAACCAATTTTATGGCGGTCTAATTTCGGTTGAATCTTTTAACCTTAAACCTCTTGTCTTACTGGTTTAATTTTTGGTCCAGTTTTTAAAACATTAGATATTGCATTTTTGAGTGTGACAAAAAGAATTAATATTCACTTAAAAACTTTAATTACTGATTAATAAAATAATTTACTTAAATTACATATCTTATAAATTATTGCATTCAACATACAATTTTTCTAATATACACTAAAGAATAAAGATCGAAGATTCCATCATTATAAAAAATGAATAAAAATATTGTTTCCAACTTCCAAGTCAACAATTGGATGAAAATATACTCACCTAAATAACCCAGTCAAATATAATGAGATGTACTATTAATAAATTAAACAAAAACATAGTTTTGTTCTTTAGTCCTTGGCATTTTCTCATTTTGTTTTATGCCCTTGTCCATAAAAAAATAGAATAGTATTTAAAATTTTAATATTGACGAAGAAAACAATTATTTAAATAGTCCTTGACATTTTCTCATTTTGTTTTATGCCCCTTCTGAAATGAGATGTACTATTAATAAATTAAATGAAAACATAGTTTTGTTCTTTAGTCCTTGGCATTTTCTCATTTTGTTTTATGCCCTCGTCCATAAAAAATGAAATAATATTTAAAATTTGAATATTGACAAGAAAACAATTAATTAAATACGTAAAAAAACGTTAATTTATTAACTAAAATAATGCTATTTTAAACTACACTCTGATTGATCTTTTTAGGTTTAATTCAATTAATTTGGATCTCATGTAATGACTTTAATTCTGTTTAAATTGGGTCGAATTTTTTTTAGTATCCTGAAATTAAATCAATTTGTTAGATTTTTTATCCTTAGTTTAGGGTATGATTTGTCATTATTATTAATGGTTTTCTCTAATAGTAATTATTAATAATTTAATTATTAAAAATTTTATCACAATGATTAGTCTCTAATTTTTTGTTTTTTCAATTGTTTTTTCAGGGTCAGCGAAAGGGGATAGAGTTGAACGGAACACGCTTACTCTCTCTAATAGTATGCTCTTTGACAAAGTCAAAGTCTTTGTTCTTAGTTTCTTGTATAATAAAGCGACAGTTTCTTCTGTAAATTTGTTATAAACTTGAGATTCTGCAATTCTCAACCATATTCCTTCTGCTCTGTTCTTGGTTGAGTTCGTTAAACACTTCTCAGTGATATCTCAAGAGTTCTTTTTTCCTTTTTTGGCCTCTCCAGAGCCTACATCCATTAAACTTTCGCCATGTCTGATGCCAATAAAGCTCGTTCCTTGGAGGAGACACCAACATGGGCTGTTGCAAGTGTCTGCTTTGTGTTGCTTGCCATCTCCATTGTCATCGAACATCTTATTCACATCATTGGAAAGGTAATCGACACGTCCCGTTAGAGTTTAGGATGATTAGAGACTTATCTGACAAGAATGTTTAAAGCTGATGAAACTCCCGCAGCCATGAACAACTCCTTCGAGGACTAATTCTGATTTTCTGTAATTCTTTTACAGTGGCTTCAAAGAAAGAAAAGGCCAGCTCTAGTAGAAGCTCTTGAAAAGGTCAAAGCAGGTACAGATAGCTCATATTTTGCTAAAAATCATTCCTTGTCAATTTCAGAGAAAACTTGGGATTCATTCAGAAACTAACCGTTTTCTGGTTTATTGTTCTTAATGCAGAACTCATGCTTATGGGATTCATATCCTTGCTCCTGACTGTATCCCAAGGATTTATTTCTGATATTTGCATACCAAAGAGTGTGGCATCAACATGGCATCCTTGCAGTAAAAAACAGGAGAGTGAAGAAAATGATTCAGACAAGAATCGTCGGAGACTTCTACAGTTCATTGACATGGATCCAATTCCTAGGCGCAGTTTAGCAACATCAAAGTATGACAAGTGTGCTGAAAAGGTAGTTACAAATACCTGAATGGGCTCAAAGTGAAGTCAAAAGAACATGTCTGATATGAAATTTGTCAAAAGCTATTATATCCTTCCCGAGTTTTCTGCAGCAACCCAGAACTTAACGTCAGGTTTTGCCCATGTTTTTTTCAGGGAAAAGTTGCATTCGTATCAGCGTACGGTATCCACCAGCTCCACATATTCATCTTTGTATTAGCAATTACACATGTCCTCTACTGCATAATCACCTATGTCTTGGGAAGTTCCAAGGTAATGATCAGTTTCTACTCTTTTCAGTGACCTCCTTTTTCTCTATCCCTCTCATACACTTCCTTCTTGGACCTTATGTGAAATTATTTCAGATGAGAAAGTGGAAGAATTGGGAGGATGAGACAAAGACAATGGAGTATCAGTACCATAATGGTAATTAGCTATTAATCTAAATACTTTTAGAGTAGTTTCATAGTTAATCAGTGAATTACCCCACCCCCTGTTTTTTTTTCCCTTCAGATCCTGAGAGGTTTAGGTTTACAAGGGACACATCATTTGGCAGGAGGCATTTGAAATTATGGAGTCGATCACCCATTTTGCTTTGGATTGTGAGTACCACAAACAAGCACTGTATATAACTAATCTGGTGTTTATATAATCACAATACGATTTTTTTTCGCTTGGAACTTATTGTTCATGAGAGTGATTTGGCCTTCAATTCTCAGGTGTGTTTCTTCAGACAATTCTTTGGTTCAGTTAACAAGGTTGATTATCTGACACTAAGACATGGATTTATCACAGTAAGTAAAGGCATATAGTTTCATCAACAGGCAAAATCTGTGATCTTGATAAAGGAAATCTAATTTGGAGTTGCAATATCTTATTCCCAGGCACATTTAGCTCCTGGAAGTGAGAGAACATTTGACTTTCAGAAGTATATCAAAAGATCGCTTGAAGAGGATTTCAAAGTAGTTGTTGGGATCAGGTTTGTTTACTTATAACTAAAACCGTATACATTAAAGAACGTTATTCGATTCCAAGTTCTAACCTTACCTTGCATATAATGCAGTCCGATTATATGGTTCATTGCAGTATTGTTCCTTCTGTCCAACACATATGGTAAGGCCTTGTTTTCCTGGAAAATTATGAGATTTATACATTACAATATACAAATCAAGAACTAATTTGTGTAATCTCTTGTTCCGACAGGATGGTACGCTTATCTATGGTTGCCATTTATCCCCTTAATTGTAAGGACCAATTCTTCAAACCTTTAAAAATGGCAGGTCAACTACGTAATGGGATTCAAGAGCTCATATGTGTAAATTGATAATCTGCAGGTAATCTTGGTGGTGGGGGCTAAGCTCCAAGTGATCATAACCCAACTCGGTCTAAGGATTCAAGATAGAGGAGATGTGGTTAAGGGTGCTCCTGTGGTCCAACCAGGTGATGATCTCTTCTGGTTCGGACGCCCTCGTCTTATTCTCTTCCTGATCCATCTGGTTCTCTTTCAGGTACTCGTAAAACTCCTGTTCTTTAATCCTATGAATATTGTAATAATTTCCCTCTTTTTGATCTGATAGTTCACATGTTTTCTTTCTTTTCTGCTGCAGAATGCATTTCAGATAGCTTTCTTCATATGGAGTGTGGTAAGGTTTTTTCTGTTGCAGAATGCACCTGAGAACTTTCACTAACTTCTATGTCTTGATTATGGTTTTTTTTCCCTCCTTCTGCAGTACGAATTCACCATAAATTCTTGCTTCCATAGCCGCACTGAAGATATCGTCATCAGAATCACAATGGGGTGACTTTCATCTTTAATCATATTAAAAATTTGTTTTCCTGCTTTCAGATTCAGTCATCCCTGACAAATGTAACTTTTCAGGGTGATCATACAGTTCTTATGCAGTTACGTAACAATGCCTCTCTACGCTTTAGTGACCCAGGTGAGGAACTGAATCAGATTGAACACTTAAGGGAAAAAGGGAAAAGATCCCTACTTGGTTCCTTGTTCATATGACATTATTGTTCTCAATGATCTGATCTTACAGATGGGTTCGAGGATGAGACCAACAGTGTTCAACGACCGAGTGGCTACAGCACTTAGAAACTGGCACAAAACAGCAAAAAAACATGCTAAACATGGCGGCAGAAACTCAGAATCTCACACGCCATTGTCAAGCAGACCAGCAACTCCAACACATGGCATGTCCCCTGTTCATCTCTTGCAAAACTATCGTAGCAGTACAGCTCCTGACAGCTTACAAGCTTCTCCCAGGAACTACAGCTATAATAAACCTGATCACTGGGACCCTGAAGCTGTGAATCCTGTAAACGACCATGAAGCCTATGACCCTCAACTACTTGAAAGTCCTGATTACAGGGACAGAGACATGCCAATCGAAGATCCAGACTCTATGAATCTGCCTCCAGTCCCTCCTGCCATCCGTACTCAACATGAAGTAAACATCAGTTTGGCTGAGTTCACATTTAGAAGATGAAAATATGATTGAGAGTATAATTTACAGGTTAGAAGGTGTAAACTTTCATATGTACATTTTCTTGTACATGAGAAATTAGAATCCGTCTGTAGACAATAAAGAACCTTATGTTTTGGAAAGATTGTAACATCTCAAGCACAAGTCCAGTTCACTTTTAGGATTGTTTCAAGTTCTTGTTCCAAAAGGAATTAGTCAAGAATCGATTAATATTTAGTATGTATTCTACGTTGGTCAATCCATAGAGCATCAGTCCAAATAATAGGTTCGTATACACAAGGTAATAAACCCAAACTTCTCCATGTGTCTCCTAGTGTGACACATGGTGCGAGGAGGCAACACCATGTGTGCAGGCCGTCTTCGGGACTGAAGGAAGTCATCCGACTCTCTGTCTGCATTCGCACTCTCGCTTTGCACCAAAACTTAAACCATACCAGTTCAGATTGCACCAACGCGCCTAGTGATTGTAGTTAGCGTCTCAAAGGAACCAGGCATTGCCGCCATTGTTAACAAACTCTTCTTCTTTCTCCTCTGCTAAATAAATTACTTTCTTTTCCTCTATCCCTCATCTGATCCTAGCCAATTAGGTTTTCCACCATTCTTTTTCTCATCTCTCTTCTCTATCCGTCGGCAAAATTCATCAAACAATCAGGTGAGCATCTTTTCCCCGTCTGTTTTACTTCTTTTGTGATGCTCTCCTCTATGTTTTCTTGTCTGTTTTGAGTTAACAAAGAAAGTTTTTACTGTCGATTCTGTTACAGTGCCAGCAATCTTGTTTCTGTGTTCTCTTGGTTGACGAAAACTTATGTTTACTACATGAATTAGCCTTAACATGTAATTTGGTCGCTACCATGTTCTTTTATGAGTTTGTTCCTCAGGTGGATGTTGTGGATGCTTTATGAGTTTAATTAAATTTATTATGTAAAATCCTTCATAAATTCGGCTTTTTGGTATAACCTTGCAGTTCCTTTACAAGTGTGCATCTAGAAGTGGTGTTATTGGTGTCACTCAGCCGCGTTGCGTAGCTGTTCTTGCCACTGCTAAGCGTGTGGCTTTTGAGCTTGGTTTTCATCTTGGAAAAGAGGTTGGATTTCAAGTTAGGTTTGACAGGAAGATTGGAGATGGTTGTTTGATCAAGATGGTTGTTTCATCAAATTTATGACCGACGGAATCTTACTCCTTGAAGTTCAGGTATTCACCGAAGATCGCTTATTTTGTATTTTTGTCGTGATTCCAAGTTGTCAAGTTTTGCTTCTTTTTGGACTGGTTATGAAGTGTTATACTGAACTTCGACCTTTTTACCAGATTTACCTTGTTTTTTCTTTGCCTTTATGTTGAAATTTGGACGTTAATCATGCCAATATATCATTTACCATCTACAGTATTCAAGTGATGGAACTTTTTCTGTAGATAAGTAGATTGTGTCCTGATTAACTGAACACTTTGATTTTATTTCCATTCTTGGAGATCTATGATTTCTACACTTGGTTTCTGGAAAGTATAGTAAACAAAATATTTTCGACATGTTCTGCCTTGAATAAAACAAACATAGGAAATAACATAGTATTGTAGGATCCAGCATTAAGTTCCGTTTCAGTTTCCAACATACTGGAATTTCTCTTGCCTTTTACTGTGTATTGTTGGTATTCCCTGCAGGATGACATTCTCTTGAGGCGGTATTCAGTCATAGACTTGGATGAGGCACATGAAAGAAGCTTGAATACTGACATACTTATCAGAATGCTTTCTCGTGTGATTTGTCTCCATCAGGTAACGTTTCAAATAAATTTTACACTTCAGACAATATTATGGTCTTTTTTGCTTTCTTATTTGTACTTATTAGACATAATCTGTTGCTCCATGCAGAAGACATACGGGGACCAGCAAAAGATGATTCTTTCTGGGAAACATATAGATCCTGAAGGGATGGTATTTCCTCTAAGACTTATTCTGATGAGTGCCACCTTGCGGGTGGAAGATTTTGTTTCTGGAAGAAAGTTGTTTCAAAGTCTTCCCCCTATAATTAAAGTTCCTACCAGACAATTTCCTGTAATTTTTAAAAAGGACAGAAATTGTTGATTAGCAAGGCATCTGCTGCTCAACGTGCAGGAAGAGCTGGAAGAACAGGGCCCGGTAATTGCTATTGTCTATATGCGTCTGCAGTCTTTAATAACATACTTCCTGAATTCTCTTGTGCTGAAACTTGTAAAGTTCCTGTTGAGAGCATTGTTCTTATCCTGAAATCCATGAGGATTGATAAGGTACTTTTTCTGTATTTTTTCTCGTTTCATACTACTGTTAAATCCGACTTTTAGTTGTTGATCTTGTTGGTTATAGGCTAATTTGCCATGGGTGTCAATTTGAACTTGATAAACTAGAAGACCATGTGTTAACCTTGTAGAATAAGTCCTAGATTTTCAGTGATGGAACTAAATGTGGCATGTAAACTTGACTAACAATAATGCCCTGTGCTAACCTGTACATTCCTGATGTCCAACACATATGGTTAAGGCCTTGTTTTCCTTGAAAGTTCTGAGATTTATACATTGCAATGTACAGATCAAGAACTAATTTGTATAATCTCTTGTTCTGACAGGATGGTATGCTTATCTATGGTTGCCATTTATCCCCTTAATTGTAAGGACCAGTTCGTCAAGCCTTTAAAATAGCAGATCAGCTGCAAAATGGGATTCAGGAGCTCATATCTGTAAATTGACAATCTGCAGGTAATCTTGGTTCCAAGTGATCATAACCCAACTCGGTCTAAGGATTCAAGATAGAGGAGATGTGGTTAAGGGTTCTCCTGGGTCCAACCAGTTGATGATCTCTTCTGGTTCGGACG
>JANZXR010000003.1:32643805-32678348 GCA_027575705.1 Erythroxylum echinodendron
AATTTTTGAATAGATCATCTAGCTTATCTTGTATGTAAAACATTGATCAACCTGAAGTGTTGAAGATCATTTTATTTTCCTAGCAGGATTGTTTGTCTTGTCAAAGAACTCTAATGGATCATGGGGTAGAGGAGTGGATGAAGGAAGAGATTTATCTTTTCAGCTTGCAACTTGCCGGAATTTATGTGTTATGCCTAACCAGAATTTTGCAGGAGGGCAATCTGGGGTTGCTGATTACGTTTTGCATGACGTAATTGATGCTAGGGTAGATGGTCCGATAACAGATAGCATAGTTATCTGCGGAGATGGGTTGATAACTCTTGTGGATAACCATGATGTGAAGGCAACATCTCAGGGAGTAAGATTGCCGAATAATGAGGAAATTGCAAACTTTCAAACCAGACGTTGAAAATGCAGAGCAGACGTAAAAATATGAAAAGAACGGAAAGAATCATATGAACAGAACACCACAGACGTAAAATGCAGAGCAGTAAACTTCACCAAACTTAGCATATAGTTATTATATATACAGCTAAAAACATCACACAGTTTATAGGAATGAAGGGATTGAAGAATTGAAGAAGCTGTTGTTGTTTTCCTCTGACCAAAGTTCCAAACTTTATCAAAGACTACTAATAACACAAAATGTAAAATCGGATGGTTGATGTGCCTGTTACCTGACTGGCGACGACGCTCCTCCACTGCTGGCTGGAGACGGTGCTCTTTCCCTGCTACAATGATTGCCCACGCCCAACACAATTTGTGTATTTTCCTGCTTGTTATTGTCCTCCCCTGTATTGTCTTGCTTGTTAGGGTAGGATAGGGTATAATTAGCATTTTGAAAAAATGTTTAAAGTATTTTAATTAATATATATTTATTATTTTACGTTTTATTTTAATCCTTTTAAATTGACAAATTTTTATTTTTATTGTTTAAGATATAATGGGACATAATATGAAACCCTACTCTACGAAAGCAGAACAACCTTAGCACAAAACTAAGAAAAGATCAGAGAATTGTAACGTTGAACACTTATAAAATTAAAGGGTCGGTTTAATGAATCTAAAAGACAATCATACCAGTCCAATAATTTTGGATTGAAACGAAATTGCTGTGAAAAGGTAGGTGGAAGGTTAAAAAATTGTGAAAAAACTTTTATATGTATCTTCATTGTTTCTTGTTCTTTGTTATGTTCTTCATTTCGTTGTTCTTGTACCCGTTTTGGTTTCTTACTGTTTTGTTCTTATACACTGCCTAACGGTGAGCAGCAAGACTGCAACAGAGTATGGGACATTTAGGAAAGATGGCCTCAAGGACCATTGCTTGCACTACCACAAGGAGAGAAATACAAAATCTTCAGCAAAACTTGTGGGATGGGATGCGTCAATGACAATAACTTGCAGCAACACAGTGAACAACAGTCCAGCAGGTAAGTTATTGTCTTTGGTGCAGCCCATCTCACAAATTTCACTGAAAATTTTGTATTTATTGTCTTTGTGATGGTGCAAACAATGGTGCTGGAGGCTGTCTTTAAGATATGTCCTAACATTTTCCGGTTTATGGCGCTTACAGGACCAAAAACAAGAAGATAAATCATAGTCATTTGTGACAGTGAATTGAAAGGTTTTCGTTTTTTTTTCCTACTGAATGTAGTCCTTTCTCCTTTTCCGGATTACAAAATGATGGTCCACAAGCAGTATTATGGTGTAGTATTCGAGAGCTGATGTGTTTGACTCTTTTTGCGGGAGAATGTTTGGAACACTATACTGTCACATGATTCTGACATCAGTTTGTACATTTACAGTCAATTCTGACACTTGTTATGCAAAACTTGAAAACAATTGGCATCATTTGTCTGCTCCTTAACAGATTTATGATAAATTCTACTTGTTTGTCCCTGAATCAAACCAAGCTTACTTTCATTGCACATACTATGAGTTTATTATAGTTATAATCAGACCATCCGTTCTTACATGTTGTCCGGCATGAATGTTTCTTTAGTGTCTTATTGTGTCAGACAACTTCAACAAATCAGATGGCAAGATGAATACAAATGGGTGTTTCTGAAGTAAGGAGAAGCCATCTCTAGGTAAAAAATCTTTCATTATAGTTGTGTTCGGAGTAATAGCAAGAAAAACTGTTACATATTTACTCAACAAAGAGTCATAATCCCAAATCCTGCACAATCTCGGAAGTTTATAATAAGAAATTTTGCATCTGTTGCTGATTCAAAACTGGAGTTTCCCAACTGATTACACATTCTCTGACTCGTCTTTTTTAGATTCTTCCAAACTCTTGGAAGCAGCCAATCTCTCTTCTAATGCTCTAGCACCTCTTTCTCTGCAAGAGAGACATCAAATGAAAATGATTTATTCTCGCCACCAATGCCAGTCATTTTTACAACACTATAAGGTAGTTGTCATGCATGTTCAATAGCATGCAGCTGTTCTCAATTTACAGATGACTAAAAACATATCATTCATGTAATTAGTAAGCCATGGGTCATATATTTGTACGTTATTTCCAATCATCTTCAAGCAAGTCCTACTTTTCTTAGCTGAAACACAATGGTCTATTATTACTTACTTCAATACACGATTTAATCCCCACCAGAACCAACAAATATATTCATTAGGAATATTACCTCCTCCTAGATGCCTCAATGGGGTCAGAACCAGGCAATGGAGCACCTCCCAGTGTGTGACCTTGGCCTTCAAGAGCAGTTTCGCGTCTTCCACAAAACATCCGGTGGAATATTGATGCAATAGGATCGATGACAGGTCTGCAATAACAAAATGCAAGAAATGGAAGGACTTAGCCGATATAAGAACTCACAAGCTGTGGGACTGATGCATTTAACAACATATTTGAAGTACCTAAGGAAGTCGGGGAAGAAAGTAGAGAGTGCAAAGTCATCACTTGGATCACCCCTGAGCTTTGTTTCTGGTTTCCCTTGTAGATATCTCAAGTAAAGCCAACTCAAATATGTGCCAAATATTATAGTTGGAAGATATGTCACTGGTTCCGCTGTAAAGAAGCTTAGAGCAACAGCTATCAAGAGCATGATGGACGGAAACCACTGCATAGAATACACAACACCATAATTTCTTCAAATTTCAATCAGATGTTAATTATTCAATACTTAAAGAAGAGTATGTACCTTTGCCTTTATTCTCAATAACGAAAGCTCTTGGTCAGGTATAATTTGCTTCATACCAACCAAGAAACCAGACAGGACTCCTTGAAAGCCAGAAATAGGCATATAACTAACACAATAGAAGAAGGAAAAAAAAGTAATCAAAAACTTCATAAGTTACATCAAGGAAAAACACAAACCCAAACAAAATATACGAGGATGCAAAAAGAACGAACCAAGGAAAGGAGAGAAGAAATTTATGGATGTATAAATTGATCAAAAGACACTGATCTGGATCAAACTTCCACAAAACCTAATTAACAGCCATAGGTAAATAAGTCAAATAACAAAGTTTCTAGTCTCTACCCAATAAATTTATTAAGCTCAACTTATCATTTTCTTCGATTGACCTTGTTTCAGTTAAAAAGGACATCATCATGCAAGGTGCAGAAGAGGCGAATTTTAAAGAACTACTAGGCAGAAGCAAATAGAAAATACGCACAAAAAGTTGATAATCCATACTTACAGATAAGTTTCCTGTCTTGTTATATAGTAAAATGAGATGGCAGTTATGAAAACACACATTGAAGTAAGAACGTTGACCACAATGATGAACTTCAAGAACTCCTTAGATCCCCATACAGGTTCAAGGAGCCTCCCCATAACCAGGAGACATAAAATACTGATGACCACCTAAAAGTATAAGCAAACTCATCAGACAAAATCAAGTGCCAAAATTCCCATGAATGTAAAACCAAACAAGGGCCAAAAATTTGATAGTGGTTTTTCAGTACCCCATAAAGAGTTTGTTCAATATAACCAGCAGTTAACAGGTTCCATCCAAAAGGAATTGTCCTGCAGAACAGAATAGAAAGAGTCAAAAGCAGAGAAACACTGATAATTTCTCCCATTCATTCTCTTCTTTTCTCCAACCAAAAGCTTAGGAAAATCACAACATACCTAGCAGGAATAAGAGCGAGATAATCGAGTGCAGAAGGGAAAATCTGAATTAAAGCGTGACCGGCGAAGAGAACCACCGCCAGGCCCTTGCATAGACGCGTGAATTCAGAGAACGATCCCAGTCCCTGTCATTAATAAGAACAAAAACAACAACAACAATCAAAAAACCAACTTAAAGATTGAATTTTTCGGAAGGATCCCATTGCTTTAAATATCCGCACATTTGCAGATCTTCAAAGAGAAAAAGAACCCATTACGTATCACAGAAAGAAGCAGTTAAAGATCGAACATCTTTTGCAAAATTCATTCCTTTCACATCCTTCCAAAGAGAAAACGATTCCACAACAGATCATAAAAATAAAGCACATAAAGACTGGGTCTTTTTTGGAAAGATCCCATTGTTTTAACATTCACACATTGGATCGTAAAGAAAACACAAAGGAGAAGGGATCATTACTCCAGGAATGGTAGAAGAGCTCATAATTGGTGATGGATTGTCTTAATTAGGGTTTTTCGCTGACAGAACTAGGCCAAATGCAGCAAGTACTGATCCACCGGAGGGAGACTTTGCTCGATGACAAGAGAAGGAAGAGATTTGCCGTTGTTTTTTTGGGCACATTTTATAGAATACGACATGCCGTACGTCCTCTGCTGCTTTAAGTCGTTGAGTAATAATCAACCAATAGATGATAACTATTTATTCAATATGCTTTTTAATTAAATATTTAATACTATGCCTTTAGTTTTAAATCATTTTTATATTTTTAAATGGATGCTTAGAGACAACGAATATTAAGATATCATTTTTGTTTGATATTTTTAGAAGGTTTTACATTATTTAAATAAATTTATAATCATAAAAATTAGGGGTGACAATTGGACCTAAATTAGGTTTTTGCAATTGAGCACGGGTTTAAGTTGCCTAAGCTTGGACTATCAGGCCCAAACCTATTCGAGATCTAATTCTTCTGAATAATATCGTCAGGACTTAGACTGAGTTGTGTCTCGGATTAATCTAAGTTTGATTAGCCCAGATCCGAACTCAATTAAAAAAAGAAGAAATTTTATATTTTTATTTTAAAAATTAATCAGGTCAGCCTATTGTCATCCCTAATAAAAATATACTATTGAGAAATTATTAATTACAAATCCATAATTTAAGTTAATTTTGATTTATATGAATATATATTAATTTTTTAATAACAAAATTAAAAGACAAGTTATAAAAATTAAAAAATATATATTAAACAATTTAGCTTAATAAATAAATTGTTATCTTAAATTAAATTTAAGAAACCAATTTTTTTAATGAGTTTCTTCTTTCAAAACAACCAAATTGTTTTTATTAAGTAATACCAAATCAAAATTTATGAGAGCTAGACATTGATACAATTCATTTTAGATATTGATACGATCCATTTGGTGTTTAATACAATTGTAATAAGAACATCCAAACGTGGAAAGCATTTCAAGGAGCCAAAATCAATCAAACTTTCTTTTAATTATGCAAAATTATTCGAATTAATTAAATTTAAATTTTCATTTAAATAATTTGTACATTATTTAAAGGAAATTCTTTTAATTTATAAATTTAAAAATTTTAAAAATAAACAACATTATTTTAGAGTAATATAAAGTTAGTATATTATTATTTTTAATTCTAATTACATCGATTATGATTTATTTAAAAAAACTTGTGATTTGTTTAGAAAATATAAAATGTACAAAATTATTTATTTAAAATAAATAATTTGCAAATTAGTATACATATTCAACAATCTATTTAATGTATATTAAAAAATATCGAGGAAATTATAAAATTAAAAAATAATATTGTTGGATTGGACCTTGGCCAATTGAAAACAAAATTATGAAAATTATTAATGTTTTAAAAATTGAAAATTAAATTAATAAAATAAGTTAATATTAAATAAAATTAAAAAATTTAAAAATAATTAAAAAAGATTGCACTTAAATATAGAAGAATTTAATATTAAATTAGAAAAGATATTATTATGAAAACAAATCAGATAAAAAATTAAACGGTTCAAAATTTTTATTTGTTGAACCGCCCATACCTATTAGATTTTTTACTCATTGGTAATTATATATAAAGAAAAAGAAAGGGATCTTGATATTTTTAGGTGGCAATTCGACCTCCACCACATATACAAAGGATATTCCACGTAAGCAAGTAAGTGGATTGGCATATCCTACGTGGCCCAATAAATAATCCTACGTAAGTTACGTTAGCCAATCAAAATCTACGTATAGATTTGCTTATATCCATCTCTCTCTCTTATTATTCCCACTTCACCTAAACAACCTCCATTTCTCTTTAGAACTCCAGGAAAAATGGCTATGGCTTCCAACACATTGATGAGCTGTGGCGTTGCCACTGCTTTCCCTTCACTACTCTCCTCTTCCAAGTCCAAATTTGCTTCATCTGTTCCACTTCCAGGTGTCAATGGCAGCTCCTCTCGTGTGGCCATGTCTGCAGATTGGATGCCTGGTCAACCAAGACCTCCTTATCTCGATGGTTCCGCTCCTGGGTAAAAACAAACGTGTCTGGTTCTTTTAGTCCACTGACGTTGTTCGTGTGTTCGGTTTCTTAAATGTTCGTTACATGTTTGTTTCAGTGACTTTGGGTTCGACCCACTTCGGCTTGGTGAGGTCCCTGAAAACCTGGAGAGGTACAAGGAATCTGAACTCATTCACTGCAGATGGGCTATGCTTGCTGTTGTAAGTTCAAGTGACTCCTTTTTAGTTTTCCAAGTACTAACATCCATTAATCCAATTTTCCAAGTTCCAATGACTCTGGAGATATGTAACGACCTTCCTTTTAAGGTTTCTGTCAAAACCTGGAACATGAAAATGGTAATCAGAAGACATTGCAATGGTTGTGAAAAAACTGATCTATCTCCTGTATTGCGTGCACATTGCAGCCTGGAATTCTAGTACCAGAGGCTCTGGGATATGGGAACTGGGTAAAGGCTCAGGAGTGGGCTGCAGTTCCAGGTGGTCAAGCCACATACTTAGGACAACCAGTTCCATGGGGAACTCTTCCAACAATTTTGGCGATCGAGTTCATAGCAATTGCCTTCGTTGAGCACCAACGTAGTATGGAGAAAGACCCTGAGAAGAAGAAGTACCCAGGTGGTGCTTTTGACCCTTTGGGTTATTCCAAGGACCCTGTCAAGTTCGAGGAGTACAAAGTCAAAGAGATCAAAAACGGTGCAAAAACCTTAGAAACCCCAGTTCAGTTCACATGTTCTTTTAAGGATTAAAGCACTAAACATGTATGAAATTTTTGGTTCTGTAGGTCGTTTAGCTTTACTGGCATTTGTGGGATTCTGTGTGCAACAATCAGCTTACCCTGGAACTGGACCTCTGGAGAACTTGGCAACTCACTTGGCTGATCCCTGGCACAACAACATTGGAGACATTATCATCCCAAGATCAGTTTCGCCTTGAACAATTCCGATCTTTTTTATCTGCTCGCTTCTTCACTGTAAAAGTCCCATGTAACTGTTTTGTTTAATGAAAACAGGTTTCCTATGTCCTTGTATTGGCATCGAGTGAAGTACAATTGACTAAACTTATAGAAACATATAATAATCCGTAAACATAGTAGTTGATTCCTATTTATACAAATGATTCGAGATCTCCACTTTTAATAGTTGATTCAAGTTTAAAAAAGTTCTAAACTTTCTATTAAATTCAAGTTTATTTGAGTCGAATTCGGATTGAAAAAGTTTAAATTTAGTCTAACAAATAGGTTTGAAGTTTTTGAATATATCTAAAATTGACTTGGGACTTAGTCCAAAATCCATAGTCATTACTAAGTTACATTACAAGCAATGTGTTAAAAGTCTCTACTTCAAACTTCATATTACATCATGAATGGTAGATTAACTCAAGTTCAGATCGATCGGCTTAGTAGTTAATTTATATTTATATATCTAGTTTGAAATCTGCACTTTTAACAGCTGATTCAAGTTACTTCAGTCGGATTAAAACTGAGAAACTTCAATCTTACAGGCTAATTTTAACTTTTTGAGTAGTTGATTCAAGTTTGGTTAGATCAGATTCAAACTGAGAAAATTTAACTTCAGTCTAATAAACGGGTTTGAACTTTTTGAGTATGTCCGAAACTGATTGGGATCAAACCAACCTAAAAACCATCGCCATTGCTATAGGTTGCATTACAAGCAATATCTTAAAGTCTTTAATTGGAACCGCTCGGTCATAAAGTTCTTTTCACCTGGAGCCTTAAGTTTCAGGATTTTGACCTTTGAATTTAGAGCCAGAGTTGTTAATCTTGAAGCCAAACCACTAACTAAATCACAACTTGGGGACTTCTTAATCGTCTGATGCACCAGAGAATGTGCCTATTGTCTCCATTGACTAAATCTTACCTCCACTTCGGATGCTTTTAAAAAACACTTTTTGCAGGGTACGGAAGTACTATCCGCTTAACCCCATTAATTTACTTTGAAAGCTCTTTCATGGAAGGGACCATTCTGCTATTATTTCTAGATTTTGTCCTCAATTATCAGATACAGAACCATAATTCAACAAAGTTTTATTATGACAGATGTGTCTGCAATTACAATAAGTTGTAATAACACACATTGATGGGAGCTGAAAGTTAGGAAACATGTGCATGAACAGCCCACGTTCTGGTATTTATGTTTGTGAATTATTTAACTTTGTTCAGCTGTATGGTCATAAGCAGATGATGTCCACTGGTTGGTAATGAGAATACTCTCTTATTGTATCTTCAACCTGATATGGTTTACAATTCTTTATTCACCAACTTGACTCAGAGAAACAAAGTTTCAGTCCTGAGGGCCTAGTTAACGTTAACCTGTGTACTGTCCTGTGTCCTCTTAGTGACAGCCTGGTTCTGCTCAACCTTTCAAAGGAATTACAGCACAATTTCGCCTTTAATTGCACCTGGAATCATTCCTTAAATCGCTATCCACAATTTAAAACCTTGCATTTTCATGGATTGATATGCTAAAGAGTTGGGACTTGTAGTCAACTAGAGCTACAGGGACTGAAGCAGTTAGGCCTCCTGATTTTTAAATTACAGTTATTTGGATTAACTAACTGTACGTTTGGTTCAGACAGTCACCTTCCTTTGACTTCTAACTGTCTGAAATCTGAATCTGTAATAAAAATGTCCATAACCCTTCATTGACCATCACAAGTTCCTCAAACAATCTCCAACTACTATTCTTATGACAACGGCGTTGTCATGAAAGTCTCACCATTCCTGTCTGTTTCTCTCCTCGTCGTTCTCCTTCTTGTGCTTCCATGTCTGCAGTTTACGGCTTTTGGGTACGGGTCTTCGGGTCCGATAGCAGCTGCATTTGGAGAAAATGGGTTCTTCTGCGCAATTGATGCTGATGGGAAACAAGAGATCATTTGTTGGGACAAAGGTGATAACTTTTCTGCCTCATTCGCGTCAGCTCAATTCAGCTCTCACCCACCGATGGCCTCTCTGTCAGGCGGGGAGGGGCTTATTTGCGGCATTACGTCGAACACGTCTCAGGCATTTTGTTTTGATTTGTCGAACCCAGGTACAAATCTTGTTCCCAGATCTTTGCAGGACAATTCTTATTCTCAAGTCGCAGTAGGTAGAGATCACGCTTGTGCTATTAAAGGATATTACTATTCCGGGTCAGAGTTTGGGAATGTAGATTGTTGGGAATTCAATGGAACTTCTGATTCCTTTCGCGATTCGCATTTTGAGAATCTTATGCTTAGAAGGATAGTTTCTGGAGATGGGTTTAGTTGTGGCATTAGGGAGGAAGGTGAGGCTGTTTGTTGGGGTCCCAGATCAGCTAAATTAGGAGTTTCAGGTACTTCTGTCGATTTTGTGAGTTTAGCCTCAGGAAGAAGTTCTGTTTGTGGGGTTTCTAATGCATCCAGTGAAGTAAA
This sequence comes from Erythroxylum echinodendron, assembly GCA_027575705.1. Taxonomy (NCBI): domain Eukaryota; kingdom Viridiplantae; phylum Streptophyta; class Magnoliopsida; order Malpighiales; family Erythroxylaceae; genus Erythroxylum; species Erythroxylum echinodendron. The sequence goes on from JANZXR010000003.1 coordinate 32,653,852, forward strand.
ATGCTGGGGGGACAGTAATGAATTTGGTGTTAATCTGGCTCCAAACCAATTCGTGAGTTTAACGGCAGGTGCACGTCACTTTTGTGGAATTCGTAGGGACAATCATGAAGTCGAATGCTGGGGAACTGTCGATTCGTCTTCGGTTCCAAGGAGTTCTGGATTTATAGCTGTTGCTTCATCAGACTATACTGTTTGTGGGATTAGAGAAGTTGATTTGGTGCTTGATTGCTGGAGTGTTCGCAGGCAATCATCACCAAATTATAGCCCACCTCTGCAGTTATGCAGTCCTGGAGTATGTTCTGCAGGTTCCTGCCCCATTGGGAAGTTCTCTTTCAATGCAAGCATTCTGAATGAGCCAGAGTTAACCAATCTATGTGTTAGAAAGGAGTTGAAGATTTGCTTGCCTTGTGGAACAAATTGTTCGCAGGGCTATTTTCAATCTAGTACATGTAGTGAAAATGCTGATAGGGTATGCACTGCTTGTTCCCTTTGCCAGAACAGCTCTTGCTGGGATGTTTGTGGGCTTCCTTCTTCGGTGAGGGCTCATCAGAAGCATCAGCAAGATATAAAGAAACTAGTGATCTTCATTGGCTCTTTCGTGTCAGCTTGCTTGTTAGTTTCAGGTGGATGGTTCATTCTTCCCAGGAAGAAGACTAAAGGTGAAGAGAATCGAAAATGTTGCTGCTGTTTTTGTGTGGGAAAGCCAGTTGCAGAGGCTGATCCTGACCCCAATCCGCAACCTGTTCTATCTTTAACTGCATATGTTGGGGATGCACAAGTGTTCCGTCTTTCGGAACTGAAAGATGCCACACATGGTTTCAAGGAATTCAATGAGCTTGGAAGAGGGAGCTTTGGTTTTGTTTACAAGGCTGTTCTTTCTGATGGTAGGCAAGTGGCAGTGAAAAGGGCTAATGCTGCCACAATAATTCACACTAACAGTCGTGAATTTGAAGCAGAATTAGATATTTTGTGCAGCATAAGACATAGTAATACTGTAAACTTGTTAGGCTATTGTGCTGAAATGGGAGAGAGGTTGCTGGTTTATGAGTTCATGCCTCATGGCACACTTCATGACCATCTTCATGGTGACCTTTCTCCTCTAGATTGGAGCTTGAGGTTGAAGATATCATTGCAGGCTGCAAGAGGATTGGAGTACCTTCATAGTGAAGTGACACCGCCCGTGATTCATCGGGATATGAAGACCTCAAACATTCTGTTGGACTCTGAATGGGGAGCAAGAATTGCAGATTTTGGACTTCTAAGTGCCAATGACAGGGATTTAAATGGAGATATGGAGAGTGATGTGTACAATTTTGGAGTTGTTCTGCTAGAGGTATTAAGTGGACGGAAAGCATACGACCGGAATTGCACACCTGCCCGTGTGGTCGAATGGGCATTGCCTTTGATCAGAAGAGGAAGAGCAGCTGCCATTATCGACCGGAATGTAGCTCTACCTCGAAACGTAGAACCTCTCCTTAAACTTGCAGATGTAGCTGAGCTTGCTTTGAGGGAGAATCCCAGTGACCGTCCAACAATGTCTAATGTGGCAACTTTGTTGGATCAGATTATGACAATGGGATTGACATTATAAGACCTTATTCTATTCTATCATTCATTCATCAAGGTTCATTCCTCAATCTCTTGATTCCCTTGTAAATTGGAGCATACACAATTGCTTTACAATTATGTCCAACTTCACATCATATTTGTATCATCATCACTAGCCCCTTCGCAATGAAACTTTAGAAACTTGTGACTATGATCAGCCACCGTTTGTGCGGTTTACCTCCCTACTCGGTAGGCTTTTTGAATATCTTATATTACGAGCAAGCGGGCATTTTCGGGCCTTCTCAACAAAACTCCTTGCAAATCTATAAAGTTGGTGTTCATTGGGCTGCTTGTGATCATTCCCTGAAGGTCCATAAAGTTGGTATTAATGAAGAGTTGATGTAAAATAGTGAAAATGGTGTCAAAGCATCTTCGTAAGGCTGTATATTATTAAATCTTACCAAATTTAGAATATTCAAAGACATGTTTGGTTATTATTGAATTTTCTGAAATTACGGGCAATATTTCTTCTCCAAAAAAGAAAAAAAGAAAAAGAAAATTCGGATGGCCTTATAAAATATAAATAATAAAGGGTCATATGTATTAATTATTATTTTTTTGTTTAGCTTTTAAATTTGAAACCTGTAGTTCACTGAGACACCATACACATGGTCCTTTGTTTTCCACTGATCTATCACATTCAGTGTTTGCCTGTTAAAGAAGCCAAGTGTCATGTCCTTTTTTTCTTTTTTTGGGTAATACCAAAAATATATATTTTTATATATCATTAAGTAAACAAGTAAAATTTGTAAATTATACATTTTAAATAAATTATTTAATATTTTAAAATTAAATGACAAATTAAATTTAAGTAGTATTTACAAATTTAAATGTGTTTTTACTTCTAACTTTTAGGTAAATTCTAAGAATTTTTTATTACTATTTGAAATTATAACCTTTTATATTAAGAAGCTCTTAAAAATTTTATTCTAACAATTAAATAACTCAGAAAAATAGCTATTTTATAATGATTATAATATTAAAAACAAAGGGCCTCTACTTGCCCATCAACTCCTCTGTTCTAGCTACTCTGCTTTAACTCTATTTCATTAAATCTCATCCATACATTTATGTGTGCAAATCCTATAATAAGGTAAAGTAGAGGAGATCATAACTCTTATTTCAGTTATAGTGTTCCTATTATGTTATATTAAATCTCATCTCCACATAAATATATGGATGAGATTAATCGGAATGACTAAAATAATATTATTTTTTAGTTTTTTAAAAAAATAATAAGGATAAGTTGAGCCAAGAGCAGCCTGAGCCCGATCGGCCTATTAACATCCCTAATGAAAATTCTATTAAAATGAAAAGTCAAGATCGAAAAGACTCAAATTATCGCTAGTTAAAGCTAATTTTAGTCAAAATACTTAAATTTGATCCTTATATATCATGACTTCCGAATCATAATGTGGATTTATATGCAGGTGAATTTATTTTAGTAATCAATTGTCTTCCTGCAATGAATTATTTACAGACTCAATTTGTCAAATATTTAACATCTAAAATTGAAAGAAGATGTTAAACATACGATAATCAACTCAATGTCGAGTTCACATTAAATATTATCAAACAATATAAAAATTGATTTGGAATTGCATTTAGTAGTCCCTTTTTTATCCTAATTTGTATATTTATTTACATATGTTGTCTTGTAATGATAATTCTTACCATGTTTTATATGTATTGTATTACCTAATTTTATATGTTTAATTATACGTATTTATTAATATTTTGTATTATCATTAATTGGCACTACATGTGGGTATATAAAAAATAACATTAGGGATGACAATGAGTCAATCCTCCCAAATTTTTTTAAACAAATTTCTTAAAATTTAAAATGTAAAACAGGGTCCTTTTTTAATTGAGTTTAGATCAAAGCTGCATATACTTAAGCCTAACGCTTCTAAGTAAAACAATATCGTTTTGTTTAGAAGCACTGAACATTGAGTTGGTCTGGGCCTAAGTTTGAGTTATGGATCGATTAATTGAAAACACCTAAATTTAGACCCGTGAACTGACCCATTGCTATCCTTAAATAGTATCTCTACCATGTAGGGATAAAAATACGTAGTATTAGATCTCTTCAGACTCCGTATTCCATAAAAAATCTTATTAGGTACTGTTAATTTTTGTTTTTTATATTTACTTTATATTTTTTAAATTTAAAAAATGGGCTTTAAATTGAATGAAACCCTACGACCTAGTACTCTGATTGTCATGCTTTTTCTAGTCATTCTGAATAACCTACCTTCTTGCTTGCAAAAGCACAAACCGAGTCTAATCTAACAGCTTTTTTCTTCACTTTTCTTTGAAAACCTCAAAACTTGAACAAACTGAGCATGTTTTTTAGTGGAGCCACGACAAACATGTAATCCTTTTTTTTTTCTTTATTAAGAGGCATTTGATATGTTTAATTATTTCAAACCATTAAGAATGTATGATAAATTAGCTTGATTTCATCTCAACTCGATTAAAAGTCTTAATTAAATTTAAATTTAATATAAATTTGGTGAATTTTATAATTTAAAAATTAATAAAATAAGTTAAATTAAAATCAAATAATATTTTAATTTTCAATTCGAACTCACCTCTTTCGTTACTTTTCTTTACTTTCTAAAACACTAATTTATTGTATATGCAAATCCCTACGAAACTACAAGACAAAGCTAGCTAGCTAGCAACCAAGCTAGGGTTTCGACATTCACAGCACCAACTCTTCACGCTTTGTACACATGATCTTACAGTGTTTTGATGTGAGCCAAGAACAAAGTAGGGTTTCGAACACACAAAAGAGCTGACTAAGAGAAACGGCGGGGATTATACATAGAACTACTAAATGCTTCTCAAAAGTAGAGAAGAATAACATAAAATGTATGGGAAAGAGTACAACATCCCTAACATAACAACATGCGTGTCTCTTTTTTTTTTTCTTAGCTTTTCTCGAGGAGTAATGAGTATCTATGTATATATATATATGATACACAACCATATACATACAGAACAAGTAATATAAATTTTGTATTTTTTAAAATAAATTTACCTAACGTCAGTTCCTGGTCTCTTGGAATATGTGTGATGAACTTGGTTGGCCATTGTACAACCTAACTGCAAAAGGGTTTGTAATGAAGAAGTTCTTGTTGTATAATCCTATCAAGTCTTCCGTTAAGTTATTATTATAATATTATGATTAAATCCACTATGCTTAAGTTGTATAAATTAAGCAAAATGTTAATTAAAATATTTTGAAAAGCCCAAATGTTGTTAAAATAATTATACTAAATTAAAATGAGAGTTTAGACCATAACAACGATGTTGAAATTAGACGATTATTTAAGGTGTTAATTAAATTATTTTTGAAATTTTGAGTTTATTAAAAAATTATAATAACTTAATTAAAATGATAGTTTAGGCTATAATTATAATAATGTAATATAGAAAAATAAAAAAGTTAACGTAATCTATACACAAAGATCTTTTTTTTATATACATTAGATATCCCAGCTTCGTTAGACTAATCCTAAACTCCTAAGATCCCACTCAAGAGTCTTAGAGGAGGTAAATTTGGACCTCCAAAGTCTCTCAGGTTCTAATGTAACTTGTACACTTCTGCGCACAAGAAGTCATCACATATTAATCGGTCAGCTGCTGATTGATCACTGATCCTGCTCAGCATCAGGTTCTCATAAGTCTCAAGTTTCTTAATAGTTCCAACTCTTACATTGCCGCTGGAAGCAAGACATCTACAACTGATCCGACCAAGGAGCATGCCCAGGAGATTGGAGGATTATCAACAGGAAAAATTTCCCCTCTTCTCTGTTTGTTAGTGACTCGAACTCAAGACTTCCTATAAAAGAGAGCCTTAAGTGAGGAGTTGAAACTAATTAAGCTACTCCTACTTATCACAAAGCTCCTTATTTTGTGAAGATCTGAGGGAGGGTCATAAACAAAGAAGTTGTTTCTTTGACTTAAACTTGTAACCTAATGATTACAAAGGAGTAACTAATAAACTCACCCTCAATAAATAAAAGTAAGATGATGATAAAAATATTTTGGGTTTATTAAAATTTTGATAATAAATTAAAATTAAAATTCACATTCCAATCACAATACTATGATTTAATATTGAAACAATTGTTCTTTATAAATTAAGTAAAATATTAATTAGAATTTTTTGAGATTTCAAATTTTCCAATAAATTAAGATAAGTGTTCGAACCATAATTACAATATTATAACGATTATAGAATAATTAAGATGTTAATTGAAGTACTTTAAATTAAAGAGCTCTCAAGTTTATAAACCTTTTTTTTTTAAGGATGAAACAGATCAGAAGAAGTGCGGAAGCTGGCTGGCACATGACAGGTCTGAGACCTGCCTGCTCTCATCATCACAATATGTGGGTTGTGGGTGAGTTTGTGAATATATGTGTGCGTGAATGTGTTGTATCGAGTGTGCAGTTCGAGGTGTATAGAAGAAGAGAAAGGCTACAAAAATGGCCTGTCAAGCTTGCTTGAGTCCAAGAAACTGAGTTCTATTTGTATTTTGCTTACTATACATACATGTATATTAGAATATATGTATCTATGTAGATACAGAGCATAAAAGGGTTTGCTTAGGGTCGGATCACGATAAAGATGAAGATGATCAGTAGAATATCAAACCAAGAGAGACACTTAGATACATACAAACAGAGAGGAAGACCCGTAAGTATAATCTCTGACACAACGATTCCCACACATGTTGCTTCCAACACTATACACGATAAAAGATTTTTAAAAATGTTTATTCTTTTCCGATTTTAATAAACATCTTTCAACAATCTTTCCTTTTTTTCTTTTTGGATCGTTTACCATTTTCTACATACAATAATGAAAACAAATTCGACCACCTTCTTCTTGCAGCCTTTTCATAGACACAGAAGGAAGATCGATCCCTCTCTCTACTCACCTTCTCACCACTTTCTTTAATACTCTTTTCTTTTTATGTATATTTTATCACAGGCATGCACACATCACTTCTTACACAGGTTTTGTTGCACTTCCAAGTGGACCTACTCGGTTTTTTAAGTATCAAACCACCAATTCGGCAGGAAAATAATGAAAATCTACAACCCACTAATATTTTAGTTTATTTTTAAATTTTCGGTTTGATTTAATTTAGTAATTTTTGTTGTTAAAAATTAATCAGTTTATTAATTAGTCAACTTTTTTTAAAAAAACTAATCATTTTGTAAAAATAAAAATAAACCAATTAATTTTTATTTAATTGTCTCTCTTTTAATTAAATTTTAAATTTTTTCTATGTGTAAAGATAATGTTCTTTAATCATTTTTAAAAATTTCTAATTTCAATATTTAACCAGTTTTATGACATTTTAATACCAATTGAATCTTTTAAATTTTAAATTTTTTATCTTACCGATTTAACTTTCGATCCGATTTTGAAGACAATGTTAAGTGTATCATTTGTTGGTGTATTGTGATTATTAAAATCTTGATCGAATTGAAGAGTTTTTTTTTATTTGGGTTTCCTTTAAGTTCATTTGTTTTTTAGTTTCCCCAATGACATTTCTTATCATCAATTCTTGTCCGTGAGCTTTAACTTTTATGTTGGTTTTTTGCGAAACAAGCATATATATGCATAGTACATACTTTTTTTCTTGCTAGTCTTTCGAATGAGATCAAATCTTCTGTTTCGGTTACGATGTTTCTATCATATTCTATTAAATCTCAGTCGCACATTTATATGGATCTCACGTATATATATGAATGAGATTTAATATAACAGAGTTGAAACAGAATAGTTGGACCAGAAAATTTGATGTGTTTTAAGTGTTAATATTTGCTTAGTTAAATTTGTTAACACTCGAGCCAAGTTTCAGATTGTTCATATTTATAAGATTCTAATATGAGTTATAATTTTTTAATTCATACTTACTTCAAAACAAATAATTAATAATTCATTTTTAATCTTACCGTACGAATTATAGTTATAATTACAGTTATATTATATTTTATTATTCAATTTGCTTGTAATTATATGTATTGTGTGTGATTTCAAAAACTATGGACATAATATATGACAATAATTATCAATGGGAATCTGACAAAAAATAGGATTGGAAATTTTCATATGACAAGAACAGTACTGTCGACTTCATTTTGGAAGGCGAAGCATATAGGTCCAAAAGAACAAGTTGAGAACAAAGAAACCTTAAGTACAAAGAAATGAAATGAGACAGAGTCCTGTCAACTCATCCACTAGCAAAGACAACTTATAAGTGGAATTTTTTCTTTCAGTGATGATTATTTAATCTCTTACTAGTCTTGACATGATATACGATACAATCGTCCGCTAATTTAGGGCTTTATGCACAAAGCTAGTGGTTTATTTTATCATCAATTTTTTGTTACTTTTCAGGAGCCTTTTAGACCATGAGTTACTCCTCTTTGAGTTGCTCTTTCTCAAATTTGCATTTTGATCATATATCTTCTGAATAATTCGTTGAAACTTGGGAGCAACCGGTAAAGTTGCTCATTTGTAACTGAAATATTACATATTTGAATTACAAAAACGGACTATTTGTGAAAATACAAAGAAAAGGTTACGTAAATTAGATATGATTGGCGTGAGTAATTCAGCATTCTCATCTCTTAATTAGAGGTCTTAAGTTCGAGTCCTGAGAATGGAGAGACTTGTTTGACCATTACTTTACCTCTTACAGGCTGACCCGAAACGAGCGAGAATTAATTTGGGTATGAATGACTTAAAGACGTCTTCCTATAGTTAAGATCCTTCTAGGACACCTCGTGGACTAATCAAAAACTAAAGAGAAAGTTACGTAAAATTGATGTCCCTCTCCCAACTCTCACAAAGAAAAGAGCCTAGTGTATTTGACTTTTCGTTGACTATCTTCTGATTAATTCATGATGGAAGAAAGAATTCAATATTTTCTAAAAGGTACTCAAATCAGCAACATAATTGATCCAAATCATATTAATATAAACTTTTTCAGTGAGATTTTCGGAAATTTTAGAAAATAAAACATCATGAGAGTTAAATAAGTGGTATAACAATTTACTGGTGCAGTGCTAAAGGAGCTGTAATCTAAGTTAGAACAACGGAAGGTTAAATATTCTTAAAATTATTTTTATGGAAAAGAATTTAATTATTTATTATTGAAAATTTGTGTTATAAATAAGGGTAAAAGAAAAAAATATTTCTTATGGTTTAAGAAACTTTAGAAAAATCCTCTAAATTTTAAAATTAAGGAAAATTCTTTTTCTTAAATTTAGATAAAAAATAACAACGAATCACTTGTATTATGAATATCATACATGAACTAATTAAATGTTATTGACATAACACCCCAACTCAATTTTTTAATCAGATTCAAACTAATTAAATTTCACATAAATTAATAATATAAAATAATTTTAATAAATTATTAAATTGAGTTGATTTTAATTAGTTTTGTTCAAATTTAAAAGTTGGATTTAATCATTATATAACGAGCATTTGATTGGTTCATATATGATGTCCGTCATTATTTTTTAATCAAAATATAAAAGACAGGGTTTTTCTAGAATATTGAAAACTATAATTTTTAATTTCAAATATTAGGTGGGCTTTTCAAAAAATTTTAAATTACATAAGAGATTTACATCTTTAACCTTACAAATAACTTAAAAATTTTTAATATTAAAAATTAATTTCCTAAAAAATATAAAAATTAAAAGGTATAACATGAAGAAAAGGCAAGGTATAAATGTGAAGAAAATTTATAGATGAAGTCAAAAGGATAATGACATGAGGAGATAGGCTTAAGGTGGCCTTTCATTCTTGACTTGGGAGCATATCTTTGTCTCTTATATTAATATAGACCCGCACAAGGGTGTATAGGTGTTGAATGGCTAGGGATCAAAACACCTGTTAAGTGTATATCAGCTTCCTATATGTCATTCTTTAGTTTTTGGTCCTCAACTTGGTACCATATGTGCTTTGAACTTTCTTTCATAATCATACAAATAGTTCCCATAAAAGCTAAATCATCAAATCTTGCTTTATCAAAGATTTTGTAGATCTTTACTTTAGTTGGGTCCCAAAGCTCTTACAAAGTAAACCATTTCTTTTCAAATTCACTTCTAAGTACTCATTTGGGTTTATTCACTAATTTGTTGCTTAGCTTGAAAGGAATTATTACTTTGGGTTGATTTAGTAATAAAAAAAGTGTTATAATTGATAATAATAAAAATAAAATTTATTAAATAAAAAATGATAAACACCATTTGTTAAATTATAATTAGAAGTAATTAACTTCACGATCATTACTAAATGAACATAAATGATATCTTTTTCTAAGATTAGTGATTGATCATAAGCCTTCGAATATATTCCTAAAAGATGACAAATTTTCTCTTTCAAAAGTAAATATACAAGTACTATTTTTTAAAGAAGTTGTCATCTTTTTTAAGTTTGATTTTAAAGTAAAATTTTGACAACTAAGTGTTCGACTCATTGAGAGATAATTGATTTAATTATCAGTAACATCAATTATTTAGTTAAAAATATTTGATAAAATTAAATATTTAGTATTAACAAATTACAATACACATTCGCAAATGGAATACCAAATTGCAGCACTTCCTTGGTTTATATGTGAACATGAAGCAACATGGTCTTGAACTTCATATGCCCTCAAAAATCCATCCAAAGAATCTATGTTTTCAGATCTGAAACGAAAGACAGGGAGACATACACGACGAACCTGACAACTTTTGTTTTTGATGTCAACCCTAAAATTCCATTGGTGGCCCTTCTTAACCAAAAAAAAAAAAAGGAAGAAAATATAAGATTCTTACAAAGACACTGACTATTCGTAGAACATTCAAAAAATAAGACTGTAAGAATCATTGAAAAGTTTTGGTTACATGGTCGTGTGACAATTGCAAATGGAGGTATTGATCGAACAGCTGGCTAGCCAGAAGAATCATTCATAATGTAATCCAAAAGTTACTCCAAAATAAGAACAAGACACGTATCCAACCAGAAGAGGAAACAAAACCTATGAGATAGAGATAGATCTTCTTCAGATTCCTCAAACATTGTTCATGGTTTTACCCAATTTTTTCAAAGCTAGACTCAAAACTAAGCTCATAACATAAAAAATTTAAAATTTAAAAGGATTAGCTTATTTGCTATTATACTATCATATAATTGGTTAAAGATTTAATAAAATTGAAGAATTTAAAAATTAATTAAAAAGACTTTTTTCTCTTATAAAAAAATTTAAAGTTTAATTAAAAAATAAGATTATTAAATAAAAATTAAATTTGGGTTTATAAAAATTGATTAGTTTACGAAAGTTGATCAATTAATTAACGTAATTGATTAGTTTATGAAAATTAATCAATTAATTAATAAATTCGTCGATTTTAAACAATAAAAATTAACCGGAGCAAAATTTTCACCATTAAACAACTTAAATTGATTTGATCTTTAAAAGATTAGTTTTAACTAAAGTTATTATTTACCTTAATTACCATTATCATAAGCATGATGACGTATCATATGACCATATACTAAAGATTTTTAATATGAAAATACTCATAAATCAGTGAAAATTATAAATTACATTATTTGAGGAGGAAAAAAGAGATTACAGAAGGAAGTAATAAAGAAAAAGATGAATAATAAAAATGATGATATACATAAATTGTTTTTTTTTGGGTTCCTTTTTTCACTTTGTCTTAAATAAAAGGAGAATAAGAGAAAGTAGAGATAGAGAGAATCCATGTGTTTCCAAGCACTCCCAGACAAAGTGAGCTTCAGAGGAGAAAAGCAACCTTTGCTTTACCACCTAGAAAAGGAGATTTCAAAACCACCACGTACAGAGGGTTAGCTTAGGAAATTGAGTGGTTTAGTAACCCAAGCCTACACTCATTTCCTGTCTCTCTAATGATGATGATGATGATGGTGGGGGTGGGGGTGTCTATATTTAGTTGCAAGCTTGTGGGTGCAACCATGTCCATATCTTCACACCTTTTCCTTCTTTTCCTCTCAAAACAGCCCCATAAATTTAGCCAAACCTCCATAAGTTAGCCACTGGTTTGCTTGTTTTGTGCCAAATCATAAGGGTTTTGTGGGGCTTGAAGCCTCCATTTGATTATGACCCAGTTTCTGCTTTCCATAGATCCCTCTATTTAATCTCCTCCATAAATAAAAATTCCTCTCCTCCTCACCTTCTTCTTCAATCCCTTTCCCTCTCTCTCTCTCCCTCTCTTTCTCTCAACCCTACTTCAAGATCATCAGACGATGATCATCCTTCAAGAAGATGATCTCTAGCAGCTAGTAGTTCCCGCACATATGCATGTCTAGCTAGAGTTTTCATGTATTCATTAAAAAAAGAAGTACTCATTTATATGTTTATATGTGCATGCTATGTATTATTATATATCATGTATACAGATCGAATGTGCCTGGCTCCCTGTATGCCATTTGCAGAGCTCATCGGACCATCTATGGCCTCCGTGGATGGCGTATGAGGAGCCAAGCATATGTTCCCATGTGTATTAGCACATGATATGAACATATTTTGCAGGTTTATCTTCATCTTATTATAGTTTAGCTTGTTGTTAACTTTGAAGCCTCAAGTTTTTGTATCGTAATTCAGGTACTCTCGCGTGTAAGCCAAGGTACTTTTAGGTTGATGCTTATCTTCTTACCATTTTCTGGGTTCTTTTTTAGGGTTTTTGATGATGATTTGATGTTTCTTTACAGAGAATATTATCGATAGTTGCTTTCAGGAATAATTCCTGCTTCACCTGATGGTCTCGGTCGCTCACGCTCAGGCTGAGGCTGAGGCTGACGCTCAGCGCAGGTTATTACTTTCTTTAAGATTGATTTCCCATCACATGACAAGCTTTTCTTCTTCTTGGAAATGGAGGTCCTGTAAGAAAATTAACACATACCCTTTTCTTCTTTTCTTTTTTTTTCTGACAACCTAGGAGTTACATTATATGTCGCCTATCCATCTTGTAACCTGCTTTATCTAATGGACAGCCCAGGTGATTCATGGTCACAGATTCAGTGTCCGTGAAAAGCTTTTTTGCCTGAAAAAGAGGGGAGAAAGAAAAAGAGACCCATAAGCTCAGGGTCAAACCCGAAAGCACACAATCCAATATGTGATATCATGAGCAACAAAAAATCTCTGCAGGTCTTTGTAGCTGTCGATATCAGTTTCATTAATTAGTTCAAAGTCACATAACAAACAATTGTCTGGATTTGATCGAAACGCGGTTAATGTAAGGCATTTTGATCTATAAATCCTTGACTTTTCTTCTGTTTCCCAGTTCTATATAATGATACACATATATAGTCCAAGTAGCTCATTTCTAGTTCAGATTGAACGTAAAAAGCTCCTGAAACTGAAAAAGGAGCTGATCAGCTGAGCAAGTAGGGTAAAACTGTTGCTAACCGGAAGAGCTTCACATGTTTGTGTAAGATCAGAAACATGGAAACCCTCAACTTTGTTATATCATTACTTTTATAACACGCATTTAAATCTTATAAAGAAGCTGTTCTTATGCCTTAAAACCTTTCTGTAGAGGTGTTTAGCAAATAATTTATCAATTATTTTATGATTTTATTGACTAAAAGTTAACTTTTTTACATTTTAAAAAATTATTAATGTGTTTAGTTAACAGCTAATTGGTTAATTTATTTAAACCCAATAAATTAATTTTTTTTATTACAAAGGAAAGAAGGCTAACACAACACTAGCTCAGTTCTCTGCAATATAACACTCTTTGCAAATCCTTTTGGATAGTCTCCCTACTTTTCACCGGAGGAATTTGAAGAATGTGCAGTCTTGAACTTAAAAGCGATGCTAGATTAGCCGGTTGGTCGGTATTATGATTCTCTTTCATCCCAATCTTTACGTATTAAATCACGGATATCCAAACTTGAAAAACTATCCTCAATCAAGGATATCTTGGAGGCAGAAAGAATGTCCATTACATCTAAAGAATCCACTTCTCCTGTTACGTTTCATGCTAAGGTGAGATCAGAAAAAACCCTTCAATAAACTGATTTTTAAAACTCCCATAATAGTAGCTTTTAGAATTAACTGTTTGTTTAATAACAGTATTGTCTTTTATTTTATTCACTACTTTTTTCCATGTGTTTTCAAACAAAGGGGTTAATTAAATTTTTTAATCTTAGTTTACATTTAAAAAGATTATAATATTAAAATTTTGAACCACATCAAATTAATATTTTTATAATATAACTATTATATATTTTATGTGTCATATTATAATTATAAATATTTTTAATTTATTAAATAATAAATTTATTAATATGATGTAGCTCATTGTATCATTCATATTAAATATGAATTTAATGTCAGATTATTATTATTATTATTTATAATTTTTTAAAATCATACTTTTAAAAGTTATTTTATACATCAAACTAATATTAAATAGTTAATTTATCAAATATTTTTAAAGTCAACTAATATAATTAATTGTCAATTAATTGTTGATAAAATTGGTTATCAGGTAATTCAACATGCCGTGTACTAAACAGGCGTATATGAAAGCTCTATGTCCATGAACTGAGCTCACCACAGTCCTCACATGCGTAGGGTTATCTGCATATAAAAAAACCATAGGCCTAATCATCACAAGCCCCTGTTAGCTTGTTGGGAATAGTCTTTTCTCTTTAAAGTACTAATCACATAACCTTAAAAAAAATATTTAAAAATCTGTGTTTTTTCCTTCTTGGTCTTGGTCTTGAAGAGATTGAAGCGAAAGGAAAAAGGAAAAGCGTTATGGGGAAACTGAAAGCGTATGTGCGGATGTGTGTTGTTCCAGGAGCAGCATGATAGGGCTAAAGAACAGTGGACCCCAAACATCATTTCTTGTTTCTTTCTAATTGGCCAATAGGGAATATTGGTATACGGTCAAAGCAGGTCAAAAGGACATGTTGGTCAGGAGAAACAAAGGACCGCCTTTCAAGGTCTCCTGAAATCAATTGTGGGGATTTTGGGGGGCACCACTGCAAATTTCTCCTATCTTTTTTTCTCTCCTTTTTATACCTGATGATTCATAGCCATCAACTCATCATCACTTTTTCTGTGTTTTTTTTCAATTAAAAGGAAAAAAATCAAAAAAATTTCTAATCGGGACATTTGGCAATTTCTAATTGGTCGCAAAAAATGTATTTAATAGTTTATTCTAAGGAATCTAATCCAAAATTTATAATTTAAAACTTAGATAGTAGCATTATTATGATTCTTATGCCATCTAAGGAATTCACCATTTATACATATACAACCATTGAACATAACTTTGAAGTTCCATGAATTTATAAGATCATTTTGAGTTGATAATGCGATCTAAACAAGAATTCGTGTCTAAAAGAAAAAATAGTTCAGATTCTAATAACATCAAATCACTCGGTTGCAAGTGATTTCCATAACTAGAGAAGATGTAAATGTAATTGTGATCGTTAGGATGTAATTTAAAACCTCGATGTGTATTATAGTTAGATGGGTAGGATTAGTTTTGATCCCTTTTTCCCTCTCAACCATTTCTAAAAAGAAGAAACTGAACTTGCTGCTAAGAAGACTGGAGTCGTTTTTGGCCAATTTTGACATTCATAAAGTTGCTGACGAGTCCTGGTTTTGTGATGTTGCTGCTGAAATTGATCTCATTTCTCATCAGCTTAATTGCAGTTGACATGTTTGGTCGAAGCCCACATTTCTCCTGTACACAGAGCAGACCAACCTTAAGGAATCGAATCGCTTCTGCTTCTGCAAATTTTCCTTCTAACAATGGATCCACCAACTGCAGAAGCATGTCAGTCTTGTACATGTCCCATGCCTGCACCCACCATACAGTCCATAGAAATTAACTTATATGTTTAGAATTCTACGTACAACAATTTTCAAGGAGTAATTGAATAATGAAAGCTTAATTAGTTTGTGGAATTTAATTTTCGTAATTATAATGAAATAAAGACATTATAATTAATTTTTCCATTTTGTAAGTTTTTTATCGAAAGTATTTTCTCTTTTATATAATAATATATAAGTGATTTTAAATTAGTTATGTGATATTTCATTTTATAGGAGAGATAAAAAATATAAAATTATCATTTAAAATTATTTCGAAAGAGTTATGATAAAATAAAGATAATTATTTTTTTTGTATAAATTTTATTTAACTATTAAAAATATTTTTCTAATTTCTATGTATTATAATAAGAATACTCATGTATTAATGTAAATGTATAAATATTTGTGAATATCTTTTTTTTTTCCAACAACATATACCTCAAATTAATCAATCTAATGAATTTTTAGTTTTGTCTTAAACTTGCCAATTTGCATACATATGTAACAGGGTACCTTGTCTACAAGGAAGTGCTCTCCAAGCTCCAAGTCGAAATCAATGGCTTTCCTTCCACTGACAATCTCAAGAAGCAACACCCCAAAGCTGTACACATCTGATTTCCTTGTCAAGTGACCAGTGAGTGCGTATTCTGGAGCAAGATACCCTCTTCAGAACAAACCAAAACACCATTCAGTAACCTGTTACATATGTATGACCTGAAAGCTGCAAAGTCGTGGCAAAGAGAAATTTAGATTCAGGAAAGTTTCTCCACTTACAATGTACCGGCGACCCTTGTACTTATGCGACTGAGATTCTCTGGAAACAACTTGGAGAGACCGAAATCTGAAATTTTAGGAGTGAACTTATGATCCAGAAGGATATTGCTAGCTTTTATATCTCGATGAACTATACAGGGATTGATCTCCTCATGGATATGTGCGAGTCCTTGAGCTATACCGATCGCTATGTCTCGTCGTACTTTCCAACTTATGAACATATTGTCGAATGTTGTTGTGTTACGAGGATCTGAAGACTTTGTACTTAGGTTACGAGACAGATTGCCATTTTCCATGTAATCGTAGACAAGAATTCTGAAAGAACCATTGATACATCCACCACGAAGGTTTACAAGGTTTTCATGGCTAATGCTGGACATTGAAGCTATCTCGGACATGAATTCTCTTTCTCCTTGTTTTGATTCTGCAGATAGAACTTTGACAGCCACAACTTGCCCGTCTTGGAGTCTTCCCTTTACACCAAAAACCAAACCACAAACATCATTAACATATACGAGAAGTTTCAGATTCAAGTACGAGAATAAGACGGTATATTGTACCTTATAAACAGATCCGAATCCACCTTCTCCAATTTTAGTTGATGGATGGAAGGAATTGGTGGCAGCTTCAAGTTCAGAAAATGAGAAGTCATTAACGTTTTGAAGATCTGGCATACCTGTAAATCAAGATCTGTGGTCACATATTATGAAAATGTAATGAACTCAATTTGATACGACTTGATAGATTGAGCCATCAGGATTGAAAATCATTTCATTGGAAGAGAAGAGCATCAATAATTTGTTGCACCAACTAACTTCTTCCGACAAGATTGGACCCATTACAGAGACTTCCTGGCAGATAACCACTACATAAGCACTGAACAACATTAAATTCTCCATTTACAGATGCAACTTGACGAATATATAAGTGCAAAAACTGAAGTTGAAGAAACCTAGCAATTTGTCATGTTCATTTATCTCAACACATCAAACGGTGACCCCATTAGAGATAGTTTGTTAATATCTTACAGTAACTAAATCTCACAGTAACTAAACACACTTTAACCGTATCAAGTAATAGGTTAATCTTTCAACTTTGAACATGTAACTAACCAACTTCTTTTTCTTTTCTTTTTTTCATAAATTATAGTTCTTGCAGTCCAAACTCATAAGAAGTAAAACACAGTAAGTATGTTAAAGGGGGATCTGGGACCCTGAAGAGAAAATAGCTTCTCAGATTCTGCAACTTCTTGGACATGAATGGATGGAGAGTGTTTTGAATAATGCAAATAAACAAACAAACCTACGCTCGGAGAGCAATCATTAGCAGCTGAAATCTTGTACGAGGAAGAAGAGAAGCAGTACTTGAAGCTGAAGCAAGAGTAAGAAAACAACTTATTAACAGAAGAGCTAGAGGAGCTACTGCTTCGTGTTCTTATTCTTTTAATGACCCTCCTCAAGTGTGAAAAGCTCTCAACATCCATTTTCCAACAACTCAGTGCAATTCAGAAATTCAAAGTACAAGAGTATAGTAAAGAGGGAAGAGGTAGAGATGAGGTTAAGACATAGACATGTATATATACAAAAATGTAAATTATAAGGATTTGTCGTAAGATGATTCCAATACAGGTCACATTCCGTGGGGCGGCTCAGCGTGGTTTTATTGATTAAGTTGTTTCTTAAGAAAGTCTACAAGCTAGCATGTGTGTGCTATATTGACTTTCTCGATGGAGACCAAACTAATCACTATATTTGTGAACCCAATAATTGGACTTGGGATTTGGGTAAATTATAAGAAATGTACAAGTCTTTGTCTTTTATTAAATTAAAATTTGACGTGAGGATAGACTTCTTCAACTTGGTTTTGAGCAGCTTGAGTTTACATTAAGCCATTAAGTTTGGAATCAATTCTTTGGAACACTCTCTTTTGAGCTACTCCATTATTAATTTGCTAATTGAGCACCTTATCAATAGGATTTAAGAGAATAGTTCCTTAAGATCGCACGTAAGGATTAGAAATAACCCCTCCTCCTATGGTTTGACCATTATACAAGGAATAAGAAGAGGAACATACCAGTCATTAATTAGTTATACATCTCAAGCCATTTTTTAATAAAAACCAATTTTGGTAGGATTGAACAAAGAATTGAGGGTCTAATAAGTGGAGAATTAGATGAAATAACATGTAACTTTCAATTAAGTTGGATGTGATGAGCATGCATTATGCGGCATGTCCATTCAATGTATATGCTAGTCAAGCTTAAGAACAAGTCCTCTTTTAGTTGATCCCTTAGCAGCCCTAATGACCAAATCCAAGCCTTGTTCTCCTTATCTCTAGGAAGGACTCTCCTATGATATACAGTAAATGAGCTTTTAAACATGTATTTCACTTATTTTTTAAAAGACATTTATTAATTAAAAATTAGAATATTAAAAAATTTCGAAAAGGATTTTTAGTTAAACGTTTCTTAGCTAATTTTAGTAAAAATTAAAATATAATTTGCACAAATAAGCAAATTTATATGGCTAATCCAAATTAATTTTAATAAAAAAGGTCAATGTCACAGATATCATTGATATAAAAATAAATCCATTTCATTGAAAAATAGTAAGAGATTTTTAATCACATACAAAGAATTCTTAATAAAAATAATTTAATAGAAATTTAGTAAAATTTTAAATATTTTTATACCACAAGATACTTTCAAATGATTTAAAATAATAAACATAATTTTAAAAATAAATAATATGTTGCATAATTTTATTTTATTCAAACATTACAACATATATTAATAAGAAACAATCCTTAAATTTAATAAAGTTAATGTCTGCATTTAATTTGCCTAATTTCATCTCTTTTTTTTTCATGAAATTCATAAAGTTTCATTAGTAATTACAAGTTGGTTTTCCTCCAATGAAAAGGATAATCTCTGACCTACCTAACGAAGACATATCATTGCCTCCATTACAAGCTTGTCGTGCCCTTGGACTACAAGATGAGCTTTCAAGTCAAAATTGGTGTCTTCTTTTCCACACTTAAGCCTATATTTAATGCTATGTTTTGACACAGATCGAAGTCCTGACCATGTTAAGACAAAAATATAAGAATTCCCACGTTTTAAAATACCACAATTCATGTAACATCTTCAAGTTACGTTCGAAGAATCTTTGATCAGTAAGGTTAACTTCGTTGATATTATTATTTCAAGAGGGCAATTATTGCAATTTGGAAGTCCATTTTATCGCCTACCCGACTTTTCTAATTACCTACTATAGTCTTAGATAAAATAATTTTGGTAAATGAATACATCATCTCTAGAAGCCTACTGGATCCAAGTTCCTGTTTTTTTCTACCATATAACCTCTAATTATATTTGGCATTCGGTCGGCCGATTTCGGGTCCATCCAAACTTGATTCCGATTCGAAAATTTTATATTTATGTCTGACCTAAAATTTAGTTAAATTGAATTGAATTATTTGATCTTGGATTAATCGAATTAGATTTGAACCAGGATGTCATCTCTATCTCGAACTTATTGAGCTCGAAAGAAATGTTGGAATTGAATTTTTTTATACTTAATTTTTAAGGAGATTTAAGATCTTTATATTTGTAAAATTTTAGAAAACAAATTTTAAGAGTTGGTTTTGAGTTCAAATTTTATATACTTAGATTTTTAATTTCTGAATTACTTAATTTTCTTAAACATGAACTTTTAAATAATTATTCAAATAGTGATCATCATTATATTTTTGAATCTTTTAGAATAATTTATGGGTTATTATATAAATATACATATCTTTATTTAGTGTATATAAAAATAATATTATGATTTTTTTCATGAACTAAATTTTTTTGATTTCCTTTATTTGACATAAATTCTAACAAACAAACTAGATCCACTCACTTTTTGTATGGTTTTATAACTATGAATATTTTAGTGGAAATACTTATAATTTTGATGTCTAATTCTCACAAAATATTAGTTTGTGTGGCCCCTATTTCTCGTTTGCCCTTGGGATTTGTTGTCATAATTGAAGATCGTGATCAAACTAGCAAATAAATGCCTAATTTAAATTGATTAAATTTTAGTTTAAACTCGAATTTAAAAAAAAATTCTTTCTTCAAATAATATAATTTCAAATAATATAATTTTAAAATTATATAATTTGAATTTAATGAAATTTTATAATAATTTAAATAAACTCCTAAAGGTTGAGTTAGATCAAATTTGACTTGATATATTGTTAAAACTATTATTAATTACCATTTTTTGAACAATTTCTGATAAAAATGCAGTTGAACCTTAAATTTTTTTATTTCAATTAAATTTATTAAAATAAATATAGAAGATTTTATTTCTAAAAATTATTATTTTTAAATTATTAAAATATCTATAATATTAAAATATTATATAAATCAATATTGTATTAAACTTTTGTCCTAAAATTTTAAATATATACTATTATATAAATAATTATTACGTAGTAGTTCTATATAATACACATTTAAATGATAAAAAATATTAAATACTCAAAGATATGGTACTTTAAAATTCTTAATACTAAAAAGATTTAATAATTTATAAAATAATAATAAAGAATTATCATTTTTACTCTTAAATTAAAATACAACTAAAAATTAACCCATTTTGAGCGTATCATAAATTTAAGATTTTTTAATTAAAAAAAATAAGGAGTGAGCAAATTGATAGGAAGAGATCTGCGACAGATAAGTGACCTTTAATAAGGCGAATGATGAATTTATAGCACAAGATTCATTTAGTGAGAATAGCATCCCAATATTATAGAATGCATTAGCTTTTGTCATGAATTTTTAAAATTGGTAGATTATGACAAGCATATTTTAAGTGTTGTATGACTTTGGTTTGTTTTTTACTCCATAATGGTAGATTTTTTCAGCAACTTTGATAAGGATGACGTATAATTAGCCATGTGGGAGATAAAATCTCTCGTATAATTGACAATTCTAAAGAATTGCTGTATATGTTTAATAGTGAAATTGTCGTCAGGAAACTTTCAATAGTTCATTGACAATATATGGACCGAGCTGATAATATTTATTGTAGAAATGTATACCCAAAAATTCTATTTGGGTTGCCCTAATATAACTCTTCTTCGCTTAGAGAAT
The DNA here is from genome assembly GCA_027575705.1 of Erythroxylum echinodendron. Taxonomy (NCBI): domain Eukaryota; kingdom Viridiplantae; phylum Streptophyta; class Magnoliopsida; order Malpighiales; family Erythroxylaceae; genus Erythroxylum; species Erythroxylum echinodendron. The sequence goes on from JANZXR010000003.1 coordinate 32,675,293, forward strand.
AATTTTATGTTGTTTTGTGAGATTCAAGAAGGATTTGAGTAGGTTATGATATTCTTCATGGATATTAGAGTATAACAAGATGTCATAAATGTAGCCCAAAGTACTATAGAGAATGGACTTATAAATCTTTGTCATAGTCTGTTGAAATAATGAGAGAGCAACCTTGAGTTCAAATGACATAACAATCCGTTAATACTGGACATTCAGAATACAAAAGATTGTCTGATATTTTTTTTTATGATCAATTTCAAGTTGCCAAAATCCATCGTTAAAAGTCAAACTTGAAGAAGATGGTAGCTTCCTTGAGAAATAATAATTGAGTACTAATTTTTAACAATGAGAACTTATCATCTTGTAAGAAAGTATTAAGAAGTTTATAATTAATGATTAATCTCTTTTTTCTTGTTTAAGTTTAAACATTTTGTTGACATAAAAAACTTAACAAGCTTAATCAAATTTAGGAGGCTCCATTAATCCTTGCTGAAGAAAGATAACACATTCTTTCTGCGCGAGTTTTAAATTATCAAGATTTATATCTGGATGAGTAATCTTAACAGAACTGATATTTTCATTCTTCTTGAAAGAAAGACGAATAAAAAAATAAGGATTCTCTCGTAAACGATTAGAATGAGAGAACTATGCATGAGAATCTCAGGGTAATATTTGATATCTTAAAGCTTCATACGATGATATAAGATTCTTATAAGACAAGCCTTAAGCGTTAATACCAGGAAAAAAAAAAAAAGAGCTTGCTTCTCGGCAAACTTTAGTTTGTTGTCTCTTATCTCTAGCGAACGATCTGTTTATAAGGACAAGATCCGGCATTCTCGGGCCTCTGACCTAGTAACCCGTGTGAATATAAAAAATAAAAGAAATGCTGACTTCATCAACTTTTGCTGCTTATGGCAGGAACAAGATCGTCTGTTCCGTTTTTCCTATTCCTATTCTGTTCCCTTACACAGCATCCAGGGAAGAGGAACAGACGATCTCTTCCCCTTATGGCATGGGATCAATTCCCCTGTTCCCGTTACAGACCCCTGCGCCCGGCACGTCGGTGTCGGTGGTTGTTATATTACTAAAAAAAAGCAAAAGCACAACACATAATCCGACGATCGTACACTTCGAACATGCTCATAATTACAGCGTCCCAAGCAACTCTCTTCTTCACAACATGTGTCACTCAAAACTCTCTGTCTTGTTACTGTTCCGTTCATTTCGTTAGTTTGCTTCCAATTACTATGGCTTTTCCTTCTCTTGTTTCTGAGCCATTAAATGGCTATTCCTCCCTCCTCTCCCAGCCGTCTACTCTCCGGAAACTCTCCTTATCGACTGTTCAAGTTTCGCTCCGCCCTCGACAAATAAAGCAGCTCCGTCGGTCCCTGTTTTTTCTGACTTAATTTTGATAGTGCCCTCTTACTAGAATTGATAAAAATCTGTGTTGTCAGTGAGAAAGGTTGTAACTTTGTAACTCAAGTGACCTCATTGTCGTAATTTAGATATTGGGTTTTGGTGGGTTGTTGTACTGTGAATCTGACGCAAGAAATTTAAGATTAATTTAATCAATACAATTAATTAATCATAAGATTGTAACATGCTATTTTCAATAATAGTATAGATAAATACATGAAAATTGCGGAATAATTGAATTCATTGTTATTTTCTGTATAGCGAAGTGACAGAGACACAGATGATTGACTACTGCTATTCTAAATCCTAATCAGCAAAAACACTTACAGTTCTGAATGGAGCGACTATATTTAAGGTTGGCTAACAGTAGGGCCTCATGTGCATTGCAAAACATGGGTCAAGCCTACCCATCATAGCAAGCCCATGAACACAGGCCCAATGACATGTTAAAGAGATAATTAACAAGCCCAATTATCTTGACATCAAATTAATCAAATTAATTGAGATTTGCACAAAATTGTGTTTATTATACTAGTCTATAAAAATAATGACAAAATTATATCATTCTCCCACTTGGACAGCATGACTGACATCAATGAACAACAGAAACAAATCCCCGATTAATTATACAACAACATGAGGTCACAATAGGATGTCAAAGTAGAGCCAATAATCTCTCAATCATAAGTCCAAAAGAAGGTTACAAGTACCTCGACAATATAAAAATGAGACCTGATAGGAGTACTGATAACATATATGCAAGATACCCATATCTCGATGACCTAAACAAAATGTGTCATAAGGAAATGCACATAAAATGGTGATTCGTTTGTGCAATTCCAAACAAAATGGCCCAAGCATCCACCCAAGATGCTAGTTGAGATTTAAGAAAATATCTCAGAACAACAAAATGAGACTGGGTACAAAATGTCTCCAACAAAATGCTATATATATATATACAAACATTTAAATGTATCTGCGGAGTATATTAATAAAGTATATGGAAATAACAATAATAGCAATAATTATAAGCAACAATCTCTAGACTGAATAACAAAATAGTCAAATACAATGTTGCTATCAAAAAATTAACATAAAAGACAGACTCCCACTAATCCAAAGCATCAAAAGATCTAAATAGACCCATACGAGTTACATGACTCACAAAAACCTTAACAGTCAAGCCTTTAGTTAGAGGTTCTGCTACCATAAGATCGGTGGGTGTATGCTTTATACGGGTCTGAAATTCCTTAACCTTTTCTCTAACAAACATATACTTTGTATCAAAATGTTTTGAACGCTTGGAGTTTTTGCATATTTGAGAGAAGCTAACCACAACAGAGTTATCACAATATATGGTTAGAGGTCTGGAAATACTCTCCACAAGTTGAAGCTCAAAAATGAAATTCCTCAACCATATTGCCTGTCGAGTTGCTTCATAATAGGCCATATACTCTGCCTCCATAGTTGAAGTTGCTGTAAGTGTTTGTTTAACACTTTTCCAAAACACAGCACCTCCAGCAAGCATAAAGATATATTCTGATGTGGATTTGTGATCATCAGGGCAGCCATCATAATCAGAATCAGAATAACCTATCACCTCAAGGTGATCAGACATCCTGTAAGTGAGCATGTAATCTTTAGTACCT
>JANZXR010000003.1:32678448-32693706 GCA_027575705.1 Erythroxylum echinodendron
ATAGTATGCTCCTTTTGAATAAGAATGGAAATCAACTCATCAATGCTCCATTCATCTTTCTGAGCATGATAAGTAGTCCTAAGAACATCAAACTCAGATGGAAGAGATTCAAACACCTGCTAGATCAGATAATCCTCTCCTAGCACAACTTTCATGGCCTTCAACTTGTTATACCAGTTCACAAGTTTCATAACATGCTCACGAACACCACCCACACCGTCATACTTGGTCTTAGACAAAGAAGACAAGAGATTGGACTTTTTAGTCTTATCAAACTTCTGAAAATTTTCACCAACAGCCTTGAGATAATTTTTGACATTATCAGTTTCAGTGATGCTTTCTTTAATAGTCTTCTCTATTGTGTACTTAATTGTCATCAGATAGACCTTGTTAGAACACACCCACTTATCATATTTAGCTTTATCTGTAGCGGAAGACTTAGCAATGAGTTATGCAAGCTCATCCTCAAGGAGAGCAACATCAGCATTTGAAACGACCACAACAGATTCAAAGATTCAAGCCAGTCCTCATAATTGATCCCATTCAGCTTAATCAAAGAATTCAAAGCTGGAAATTGATACAATGCAGGGAGATTTAGCAAATGTATCAACAAGTAGCAAAATTGGGCAAACAACATAGCTAGGTTCTCATGCAATTGCAATCCTGCCTAAGGGTCCTAAATTACAACACAGATCACCCAGAACATTAAATTATATCCTAAAGCTAATATCGATAGGATACTGAAAACTTAAAGACATAATATAATGAATTAAACAAAGCATTAGAAACCACATTGATAAAGACAAACCGATAGGGTAAGTGCATTATTAACATAGTATCTAATGTATGCCCAATAACAATATCACAACAACAATTTGTAATAATTGGTCTCACGATAGGCTAGCTCACAATTATACAAAGTGAATGACAACAGTCCAATTGACATTCCCCAAGATTGTTCCCATATATTCAGTTAGCACCATAATTACAAAATTAATCATAGTAATCATATAATATAACATTATATGCATAAATTACATCCAAAATTAACTTTGATGCATAACTATATAATACTGAGAGTACACAAGACCCCACAAGCCCAAATAATACTAGGAATAAGTATAAAAATTTTCAAGAAAAAATTCGGAGAGTACATTATATTTTTATTAATTTTAAAATTCGGGAAAAATAAAAATAAAAGCTCTAGCATTCACAATATTTCAGGAAAAATACCATAAAATAGAATTGGGCAAGTGGAGCAAATAGGAAAATTTTTGGGGAAAAACTACAGCCGGAGATGGTCGCAAGCGCCTACACGCGCCATCAGCGTGCGTGGGTAATGTCCATCTAGGTCGGTCTGTGTCTTCCTCGCCCGACTGATTGGTATCTGGGTCGCCCGACCCGGTTCGCGACCCGGTTCGGATAAAACTTGATATTTCTCTCAATTTTGATCCGTTTTCAACAAATTTGGTGTCATTAGATTCAAAATTTTACGATCTATCAAAGTCTTTAATCAATTTCATGAAAAAAGCTACTGAAAAGGATCGAAAAATAGAAGAAGAACGGTTTTCGTAAGGGACGGTTCGGTTTGGTTCGAGTTCTGGTTTTTTAAAGAATAAACAGAAAATTCGACATACTTCTCACACGATTTAATACTAAATCGAAACAAATCAACAGTAACAACAACTTTCACATAAAATAAGTTAACAAAATAGAAAGCCTAACAAATAAATTATCATCTAATCTCGAAAATTACCCAAAAGTAGCAGTCACAATTAAGGTTAATAGGCACTGATACCAATTGCAAGAAATTTAACACGAAATTACATATTCATTTCATGATTAATCAACACAATTAATTAACCCTAAGATTGCAACATGCTATATTCAATAATAATATGGATAAATACCTGAAAATTGCGGAACAATTGAATCCATCGTTGTTTTCTGTAAAGCGAAGTGACATAGACGCAGTGGATTGACTACTGCTATTCCAAACCCTAATCAGCAAAAACACTTACAGTTCTCAATGGGGCGACTGTATTTAAGGTCAGCTAATAGTAGGGCCTCCTGTGTACTGCAAAACATGGGTCAAGCCTACCCATCATAGCAAGCCCATGAACACAGGCCCAATGACATGTTAAAGAGATAATTAACAAGCCCAATTATCTTGACATCAAATTAATCAAATTAATCGGGATTTGTACAAAATTATATTTATTATGCTATTCCATAAAAATAATGACAAAATTCTATCACCTGAAGCTTGAATTGCCATGTTTCATGCTTAGAACCAGCTCGATGAGGAAAAAATGGTGTTCTTATATTTGAAGGAGTAACAGATTCCCAGTATAATGAATAATGATTCCTGAGACAAAGTCAGATAGGAGCTGACCATGATTCTGTTTTTCCCCGCTTAATTGAATGCGAGCTACTTGTTTGTTTAAATCACTTAATCAATTCAGTTTCTGTTCCCACATCAGAGATTGTCTTAATTTTCCCTGTTTACATAGCAGAAATAAATGCAGCTGGAAGTACATTTGGAAATAATTTTCGTGTAACGACATTTGGAGAGTCTCGTGGAGGTGGTGTTGGTTGTATTATTGATGGATGTCCTCCTCGGATTCCCCTATCTGAAGCTGATTTGCAAGTGGAGCTTGATAGAAGGTAATTTTGTTCTTTTCGTGGGAATCAAGTTTGTTCTTCTATGATATCTTTGATAAATGCGGGTCTTCGATCTTTCTGTGGCGCACATTCTTCAAACTTGCAGGAGGCCAGGCCAGAGTCGAATCACCAGTCCAAGAAAAGAGACTGATACATGTAAAATTTATTCAGGTGTATCGGAAGGTTGGTTTTATGTTTCCTTCACTGTTCCTTAACACTTACTTGCACTTTGTGTTCCTATCGATGACTTACTAATGTTACATTATCTACAGGAGTAACTACTGGAACTCCCATCCATGTATTTGTCCCAAACACTGATCAGAGAGGACACGTTAGTAGTTTTGTGGCCTAGGATTTTGTTGTTCAAGTCTGTCATTATGTAGTAGAAGAAAAACGATGGACATTGATTAATTCATCTATGATATCCTGATGAGTTAAGGCAAATTCGTAATTTTAAGATGTCAATGATGCTCGGGATGTTTCAAAATGAGAAATTGGGACTTGCTATTGGTTACTTGTTTAGCCTAACTTTGGGGGATGACAATGCAATAGGCAAAGGGTGTAAATCGCCTCCTAACGTCTCACATTGCGACATGTATGTGCTGTATGATTGAAACACTTGTTCTAGATTATATTGTCCAGTTATAGTACAAGTTACTTTAGAGAGGTATCATGATATTTAAGAGATATTGTTGACAGTTAAGTATTATCTTGCAGTTTCAATGTTGCTAAATAAGTTCCAATTATTTTATGTTTTACAATTGTCAGAATTGCAGCGAAATGTCTATAGCTTATAGGCCTTCCCATGCAGATTGGAATTGTAACATGAAGTATGGTGTTAGAGTAGGTCAGGTAGTCTTTTTAGGCATCGAAATTTAACATATTTATCTCATCTGATCAATTCCAGCACTTCAGGAAGTGTATGTTCAGTGCTTAGCTAATCTGAACTTCATTGAAGGGTGGAGGTAGATCTTCTGCAAGATAAACCATTGGAAGGGTCACACCAGGAGCTCTTGCGAAGAAAATTCTCAAGAAATATGCAGGAACAGAGGTGTGTTTATTTCCTTTGATTCTCTATACTTTTAGTTGTAGGTGAAATGGGAGGCAGGAGAAAGGAGTTTGACACAAATAGTCTTGGAAAACACAGTTCCTTTTATGCTTAACTTAAAAAGTTTACTTACTTGATTGCCTTTGAACTGTTAGAAGGTTTTCTGTTTTTCTGTTTGCTGATGATTGCTAATACATTCGAGTACACTTGATAAACCTACTGAATGAAGCTGGATACTACACTAGGAAAATGAACCTAGTATTTTGTTTGTATATTATGTATTTTTCACTTCCCACATAAATTCAGTTTGTTGTTTCGTTTGGCTATCTATTGGCTACAAAGGGCCAGTAATTGATTTAATCCGGTTTGAAATTCATTTATTTGATTTTGTTTATGTCCTTTCTTTCTGCATTCAGATTCTTGCCTATGTTTCACAAGTCCATAAGGTTATCCTTCCAGAGGATAGAGTTGATCCTTACTCTCTTATACTTTATCAGGTATATATTTGCTGCTTCTGTTCTTTTTTAGTCATATATGGCTCTATGATAGGCCCCCAATTAAACACTGTTATAAGAGGAAGAAAGGGCACATGGGGGTGAGAGTATATTCTAGGAGGCAAAAGGGTGGGCTGCAGGAGAGGGGCAGAGAGAGAAGATCCTAACTAACTTGGCAGTAGTGGGGCCCATCAAGGGGATGTGGTATTTGGTGCCAGGAGGGTGAGGGTACAGGAGGGGAAGGTTTTTCTGAAAGGTATTGGGAGAGTGTTAGCCTCTCGAAAGCTAACCAGGTGAGGTTACTTTATTTCCTGCTATTTCTCGGCATTTCAGCCGAGAGTGGGGAAGGGAGAGCCTGAGACTATTTCTTCTTGTTCGGTTGTTAGTGCATAGCTAAGATTCTGCTGTCATATTTTCTATTCTGCTTAGAAGAGAAGTATTTCCACTATACTAGAGTAAATATATATACAGAATAGGTTCCAAGAACCTATCACTCTACCTGCACTATTTACCCGAATTTAAATCCTGAATCCTTCATAGATTGAGAGCAACGTTGTCAGGTGTCCAGATCCTGAATATGCAGAAAAGATGATTGCCGCCATTGATACCGTTCGTGCTAGGGGGGATACTATTGGTGGTGTTGTTACATGCATCGTTAGGAATGCTCCTCGTGTAAGTAGCAATGTTAGCACTTTCTAAATGTTTGATGGAGAGCCAGAGTGTTGTAAAGATTCTGCATGATAATTGATCACCATTGAATGATATTGTTCGTTAGGGGCTTGGCTCACCAGTGTTGATATGATAAACTTGAAGCTGAGTTCAGTAAAGCTCTTGTGTCATTGCCTGCAACTAAGGTATTTGAACTTCGCAGTGGTTTTGAAGGTTGGAAAAACTTGAATTTGACACAAAATTTAACTATTTAAGTGAGAACTCATAGTAATGATCCTGAAGTATACTTATAAGTGAGTTCTAGACTCCCGCATCGATCCGAATGAATCATTGTCTTGGTGGATTTATAATCCTTGCAGGTACTCTTTTGACTGGTAGCGAACACAATGATGAGTTTTTCACAGATGAGCATTGGAGAATCCGGACTAGAACTAATCATTCGGGTGGAATACAGGTTTGTCTACCCTGCATTCTCTCTTAATGATATTGTTATATGGTAGCGTACTGTTTGCTGAGTATCCAAATGAAACCGAGCAGGGAGGCATATCCAATGGTGAGATTATTAACATGAGAGTAGCTTTCCAGCCCACCCATTATTGGAGTAAGTTCTTCACCTTCCACTCCCACTACCACTCCCATTCTCACCTTCTTCTTCTTCATCATCTTCTTTGTTCTGATGTTTTCCAATTTGTCAGATGAAGCAGAGAACAGTGACTAGAGATAAGCAAGAGATTGAACTAATAACTTGTCATCGTCATGATCTTTGCATTGCCCCTCGATGTAGTTTTCTGTGACCATAACTTGTCACCCTCCAACATCGTATTTTGAAGCAATCTTTAGCTTGAATGGAGGTTGCTTCAGATGACTATTGATTTTTTATTGGAATGTCGGTGCAGCGGTGCCTATTGTGGAGGCTATGCCTGCTTTAATGCTTGTGGATCAATTGATGGCTCAATATGCTCAATCTTATCTATTTCCCATTAATATGGAGCTACAAGAGCCCTTGGCATAGCCAAAGCTCGACTTTCCAAACAATGTGGAAGTTTGATGCTTGAAAAAGTTTCTGTAAACCGTTTGTTATGCCCCGGATTTGGGATCTAGTTATAGGAAACGATTTAATACAAAATCAACTTGTAAGAATTGTGTTTTTGTGAGTTTCTACTTTTGTGACCTATTTTGATGAAAGAAACAAGGGCTCGTTAGAGGGAACCCTTCGATTTCGTAAGAACCAAGTTTGTGAAAAATTTTCCTTTCCATTCATGTAAACAGCGTACAAATTTATTAGTAAGCCAATAAACTAACTCCTATATTTTAGGCTCACGGTCAACATAACAACAATAGTAAAACTGATCACTAATAGGTAAAGCAAAAAACATGACCTTAAACAGAAAACATAAAATCAGCAGCTAGTATTTAATCAGCTTTGTTAGATATATGTTGTATATGTCTACTTATTTTATTTTAGTATATTTTTATAGATTGAACTTAACAGATTTTTTATTATCTTAGATTCAAAATAATTATTTCGATAATATTCTAGATAATATAGAATTCTATTTTAAATAAAAGTGAATATTGTGAAGACTTATAGTGACTTACCATCCGCTTGGTTTGTGGTTAGATTTGATAAGTTGAGTTCCCAGAGAACTTCAAAAGTGTTGAGGATTGGTAGAGGGGTAGAATCCTCTGTTGGGTTGACAGAAAAATTAGCCACTCTGTGGGGATTTGTTGGAACGAATGGTGAGGGGTTTTGAGTTCTCAAGTGTAAAAGCCCCATAATCGCCTTTGTTTATCGTAACTGTGAGCTTTCTTCATTGTCCTGGCAAAATCTTCTCAATTTCAAGAAAGTACAAGTTCACATATAAATCATACTAAAGATCATTTCGTAGTTATAACTCAACGAACTCTAAATAGTCCCTGGCATAGCTGCAGAACACCTCTACTGGCACTTTATTGTTATCATTATCCTCTTGCATGTCAACATTCAACGTCGAAGCACTTGCGTTCCAGCTGTGATTTTAGCAAAAGTTTTCGTGACTTGATTATGAGTTCTGCGTGAATCAGCTCATTGTTGTTGCGACGACGTTCAGATTTATTTTAGTGGAGTTGGACTTTTTAGGAAATTGATCTTCTCTTTTATCTCAAGTGTATTATTATTCTGTTATTAGTTGATTGATGACTTGAGTTATTTTTATTAATTACCATATTACTAATAGTTGTTTAGGAAAATCTTCTGTCGAGGTTAACACGAGTCGGTCGTGTTATTGGGTGTGAAAAACTTTCATGGGAAGTAAGGTTGAGAGATAGTGTCAAGAGGTGAATGGTGTCAGCTCAGTAAAGCCTTGGGTAAATCTATTGTACTTCGGTAAAAGAATTAATCTGGGTAAGGGCCCCACAAACGTAGGCAAGGAGTGCTAAAATTGCGTTACCAAATTTCTAGTGTCATCTGCTATTTTTCTTTTGATTGATTTTTGCTTTTATTTATGTCAGAGACGACCACGTAAAATTAAAAAGTTTGCGAAACTACTACTCCTACGATTTTTCAATTGGTATCAGAATAGGTCAGCGTTTCAGAACTTGGTAGTAAGTTGGTGCAGATCCTAGTTTTACGAACATGACTATAAGAGAAGGAGCATCAATTATCAGGCCACCGTTGTTAGACGGTTCCAACTATCCTGCATGGAAATCATGAATAAAGGTCTTTATTCAAGAACAGGGAACAAGAGCATGGAACTCGGTGTTATATAATTGGACACATTTGATGATTACTGACGACAAAGGAGAGATAGTTCTAAAATATCCATATGAATAGACAAGAGCTGAAGAAGAGAGGGCACTTGAAAACTCACAAGCAATGCATGCAATTTTTAGTGCTGTTGATAAAAGATGTTTCTCAATGATATCGGCTTATGAATCGACTAAAGAAGTGTGAGATACTTTGCAGACTATTCATGAAGGGTCCAAATCTGTGATAGCGTCAAAATTACAGATGTTAGCTGTGAGGTTTGAAGAACTGAAGATGGATGAAAATGAGACTGTTGGGGACTTTCATGAAAGAATGTGAGATATAGTAAATCAGGCACATCAACTCAGAAAGAAATATTCCGATTTGAAACTAGTTAAAAAGACGTTGAGATCACTACCTTCGAGATTTATTCCGAAAATTACAGCAATAAAAGAGGCCCACGAAATTAATGATTTGTCATTGGAGAAGGTAATTGGAATTAGGCAAGAAAGAAGCAAAAGATCGGCACTACAAGTTGAAACTGGAAAATGTATGAATGATACAGAAGATAAATCCGATGAGAATGAAGATATGGAGCTGTTAACACAAGAGTTCAATAAGTGGTTGAAAAGAATGAAAAAGGACAGACCCGAATTCAGATAATATGGTGGGAGTTCATCGAGTATCAACTTAAAGCAACAAGTCAAAGCTCAAAAGGGTGAAAGGAAAGTGAAGAGAATCCAATGTCATAAGTATCTGGGCTTCAAGCACGTTCATGCTGAATGTGCTAACACTTTGAAGAAGAGAAAAGAGAAATCTATAGAAGCACTTGGACTGAGAATGAATTTGGAAGTGAGTATGGTAATGAAGAAGAAATCACTAATGATGTTGCGTTAGTTGCTTTACATAGCAAAAGTCCAGTTACTTGCTTAACACTAACTGAGAAGGAAGTAACTGAAGACGTAAAAGGGGAAAAAACAAACAAATTCCAGAAAAACGCAAACAACTCAACTCAAGACCTAATATCAGATTATGACAGTGATAAAAGTGGGCTAGATGATAAAAAGCAGAATATGTACGAGGCTTATAAAGCTATGTATGAAAATTGGGTGAATACGTGTAGAAAGAATGAAAGATTGAAAGAAGAAAATCTCTCCATGAAGAACACTATCCAAGGTTTAGAAAAGAATTTGAAGTTGGCATTAGATGAGCTTGGTGAAAATAAAATGAAATTAATAAGTACCGAAAAGAGATTGAGAATATTGAATGAAGGCACGGAAAAATTAGAAAATTTAATGGAAATCGGCAAGGTTAAAGAGGATCTTCAAGGCATTAACTATAAGAGTGAGTGCTCCAAGGTGAATGATGAGAAAATTGATATACCCATATCTGTCCAAGAAGAAACATCGAGAAAGAATCGAAGATTTGTTCCCATATGTCATTTTTTTGGAGTTATCGAGCACATAAGGCTAAAATGCTACAAGTTACTGCAAATGTTGCTTCAAAGAAGCTAAAACCGAAGGACCCTGTATCCCTCATATAAATTTCAGAATCAACCTTTAATACCGAAATCCACTTGGGTTAGAAAGAGTCAAGGACAAGCACAAAGACTTAGTGAAGGAAAAATAAGAAAGTGTCCAGATTCACAGTTAGTTACTGCTTTTGAAGCAACTATTCAAACTAAGAATAAGTCAATTACTTTAGATAAAGAAATCAATCAGACAGTTAGTGACCGAGATAATGTGACGGGAAATAGCCCAGGTTTGAATTTCTTCAAGGGGCACAGGGACTGGTGCTTTACATTTTTGAAGTATAGTTTGATATTATTTATTAAAGAAAAAAGAAAAAGGAAAGTCAAAAAAATTGTTTTCTTTGGTTCTTCTTTAATTTTTATGTTGCCATTGTCGTCTCATCTTTTTAGTAGTTTGCATTGTGACTTCTATTTGGCTCCACCAAAGACTTTTTAGCTCTCTCATCAGTATAGGTCTCTCTCACAGACATGCATACCTCTTGTTGTTTTAAATGGTGGTAAATTTTCATCTTGGCCTGCTTATGATTCTTCCGCTGCACCTATTGTTGATTCTTATGATTCTGTGTTTTAACACTGTTTTATCCTAAGGGGAGACATCAAAAATTTTTTGGTGACTGGTCCATTCAGGGGGTGATTTCAAGGTATATGCATGACTATTCGTCTTGCTTTTTGTCATCTTTTGTCCCAAGGAGAAGAAATTTGGATGATTGGATTATTGTTTCTTTGGATGTTCTTTGGAACTTGATGTTGGATTATGTTGGATTGAGGGGGAGTTCATATGAATTGTGAATCTAATACTTATATGTCCAATTATGCTATTCAGAGGGAGTTTCTTATCTATGACAAATATGCCAAAAAGGGGGAGATTGTTAGATATATATTATATATATACTTATTTTATTTTGGCATATTTTTATAAATTGGACTTAATAGATTTTTTATTATCTTGGATTCAAAAGAATTATTTGGATAATATTCTAGATAGTATAAAATCCTATTTTGAATAGAAGTAGACATTGTGAAGACTTATAGGGACTTACCATTCGCTTAGTTTGTGGTTGGATTTGATAAGATGAGTTCCCGGAGAATCTTAAAAGTGCTGAGGATTGGTGGGAGGGCAGAATCCTCTGTTTGGTTGATAGAAAAATTAACCACTTGTGGGGATTCGAATGGTGAGGGGTTTTGAGTTCTCAAGTGTAAAAGCCCCATAATCGTCTTCGTTTATCATAATTGCGAACTTTCTTCGTTGTCTTGGTAAAATCTTCTTAATTTCAAGAAAGTACAAGTTAACATATAAATCATACCAGAGATCATCTTCGTAGTTATAACTCAACAAACTCTGATTAGTCCCTGACACAGCTACAATTCTGAACCCCTCTACTGGCACTTTATTGTTATCATTGTCCTCTTGCATGTCAATATTTAGTGTCGAAGCACTTGCGTTCCAACTGTGATTTCTGCAAAAGTTTTTGTGACTTGATTATGAGTTCTGTGTGAATCAACCTATTGTTGTTGCAACGACTTCTAGATTTATTTCAGTGAAGCTGGACTTTTCTGGAAGTTGTTCTTCTCTTTGAGTTATTTTTATTAATTATCATTTTACTAATAGTTGTCTAAAAAAATCCTCTGTCGAGGTTAACAGGAGTCGGTCGTATTATTGGGTGTGAAAAACTTTCACGGGAAGTGAGGTTGAGAGATAGTATCAAAGGGTGAGTGGTATCGGCCTAGTAAAGCCTTGGGTAAATCTATTGTACTTCAGTGAAAGAATCAATATGGGTGAGGGCCTGCAGATGTAGGCAAGGAGTGCTGAACTGCGCTACCAAATTTCTAATATCATCTGTTATTTTTCTTTTGATTGATTTTTGCTTTTTTTTGTGTCAGAGACGACCACGTAAAATTGAAAAGTTTGTGAAACTACTATCCCTACGATTTTTCAAGCTTCAACTCTGGAACTATTTGGGACTGCTCCACTAGCCAACTGCCACTTCTTTTCCATGTGTTTGACTTTCCAATCTACAATATACCTTCCCATAGAAGCGGTCCATTGTACTGTTGCCCATAACACCACCTTCCTCATTGAATTAGAGATTGTCCTCAAGCTCAAAGATAGGAAAATGTTACTTCAATGCACTAATATATTCCCAAGATGTAGCTGCCAAAGAGAGACCATTCAAATGAATTAAAGCTTGGGGTTGTTTCTTAAATAAACGACAGTCCAGGACAGCCAAAGGAGTTGGCTGGATTTCCCTATGGGTCAAAGTAGGTAAAGAAGACTCCACATGAACAGGAGTACCATGAAACAGTTTAAAACAATACACATGAAACACGGGTGCAATTTAGAAGTGGATGGAAGATCTAATTTGTAAGCCACACTCCTTACCTTAGCCATAATAAGAAATGGAAGATCTAATTTTGTGTACCATTTTAGTGCAAAACTGAGCTGATGATGGGCTGAACCAGGACAGTAGGAAAGTAGTGTAGGAGGAGCCCTACCATAAACAACCTCGAAAGGGGGTAGTTTTGGGAGAAGAATGATAACCAGTATTATAGCAATACTCCACATGGCAGCCAACGAAACCAAAGATGAGGTCAATCACTGGTAAAACAATGCAAATACATTTCAATTGTGTGACTAACGACCTCTGTTTGGCCATCACTTTAGGGATAATAAGTTGAGCTGAAAGCGAATTTCATCCCACTAAGGTGGAACAACTTCGTCTAAAAAGAACTTGTGAAAGTGACATCACAACCATTGACAATAGTCTCAGGTAAACCATGGAACTTAAAGACATTATAAAAAATAATTTGGTAACACTCACAGCAGTATAAGGATGAGCAAGAGCCAACAAATGAGCATACTTGGAAAAATAGTCTACCACTACAAAAATCACAGTTTTCCCTTGTAAGTTAGGAAGTCCTTCGATGAAACCATTGAGACATCTGACCAAATCTACAGTGGCACTGGCAAAGGCTATGGAAGACCAGCTGGATGTAAGTTTTATGTCTTATGTAGTTGACAAACCATACACTATTGTACGAATTGCTGTACTACAACTTTCATCCCCTTCCAATTAAAAACTTGAGTGATAAAATGCAAGGTCTTTTGATATCCATTCATGATGGCTATCATGGAGAGCTGAGAGAATGGATGGAACAAGGGGTGAAGTATAAATCCGTTTTTTGAAAAAAATCAAATCATCTTTGTATTCCCACAACCTAACCACTTCCTCGACCTAGATATTCTATATTAGTTGCTGCAAGCATTCAGATTACAATATCTCTTGGTGCACAAACTCAAACAAAGACAGTTACAGCATAAAAATAGTAGCAATGAGTGGTTCAGACTCCAGTTGTCTTGATAAAGTATCTACTACGATGTTATGACGAGTTGCTCGATACTCGACAGAGAAGTCATGACCCATTAATTTACTCAACCACTGCTGTTAAGGAGAAGTGATGATGCGCTGAATGGTCAGTTTTGATGAGGAAGTGACGTCCCCATAAAAAAGGTCACCAATGTCGTACTGCTTTGGTATTAAGCTACCTATTCATTATATTTATCATAGGAAAGGTAAAATTGGGAATTGATAAGTGTGGTATTATAACAACTGTCGGCAGTCCATATAAGGGAAGTCGTTATAGAAAATTATTATAGGAATATACCCTGTATTAGGAGAGTTCATTAGGATCTCATACTTATAAATAAAAAGGGGGAAATAAGTAAAGGGTAGAGAATTTACTAGATAGAAGAGAGAAGTGGAGGGGGGGGGGACCAACCTCTCGAAAGCTGGCCCATTATCTTATCAATTTTCCAGCAATATAATCAGTATATCAAATTCCTAACAAGTTGGTATTAGAGCAGTACTTGGGAAGGGTTATGGCCAACAAAGATGTGACCCAAAGGATTGACAAATTGGAGGAAGCAATAGGGGCCATGTAAGGTAACGTTGTAATGTTAAAAAACGAGGTGTAAGTGATGAGCCAACACTTAGAGCATTTGATAAAAATGCAAGAAGAATCTGCCAAAATAGCCTCATCTTCGGTGTTCAGGCAGGAGAAGGAGACCCATGTGACAAGTCTAGGACAGGTGGCCTACCAGTGGGAATGCATGGCTCATCCACTGTCAGTTCCAAACCTGATTTGCAATTTCGTAAATTAGAATTGCCAATGTTTAATAGGACAAATCCGGATGGGTTGATTTTGAAAGTGGAAAGGCTTTTCAGCCACCACCAGTGTACGAATCAAGAGAAGTTAGAAGTTGCCATAATAGGGATTTAAGGGTGACGCTTTACTCTGGTGTCAATAGGAGAATAAATGTCTAACCGATACAATTGTGGGAAGAGATGAAGCTCCTCATCCTCAAGCAATTCCGACCAACCCAAACCAATTCATTATATGAACAATAGATGGAGCTGCGGCAAGAAGGGGAGGTCCGAGAATACCGACAACAATTCATAGAGCTGACGACACCATTTGATAACATCATAGAAGAAATAACACTGGGTAGATTCATCAATAGATTGAGGCTGAACATACGAGCTGTGTTGAGAATCATGGATCCTCCTAACTTAGGTAGGGCTATGGATCTGGCCTAGAAAAATTTAAGATAAAAATAGGATTGCATATCGGGTATATGGGTATCGCAGGGAAGATCCTCGACATCCAACCCCTCACCTCAATCTTAACTCTCGAATGAATGTGGGTTATCATGGGTCAAACTCTATAGCTAAAGGATCGAGGAGGATGGCTGAAGAAGGGCCTGCGATCTCCCAGATAGGAGGAGGAATCTAGCTACTGACGGAATCGGAGATGCAGCGGAAGAGGGAGAAAGGGCTCTGTTATTTTTGTGATGAAAAATAGGGGCCTAATCATCGTTGTAGAAAGAAGGAGTTGAGTTTATTAATTACCTAAAATGAAGATGAGGAAATCGAGCAGCCTGCACCATAATTGGAGACAACTGAGGTTGAATGAGGTGTGGAGATTTCTCTCAACTCCATGGTTGGTTGAGATCACCTCAGACAATGAAATTGAGGGCAGCATTGGGAGAACAAGAAGTCATAGTGCTAATAGATTCGGGAGCCATGCACAATTTCATTGCATGGGAACTGGTTCGGCAGTTGCAAATTCCAGTTACCAAAATAGAAGAATATGGGATCACCATAAGAACTGGAAATGTTGGACCTCAAAATTTTTCTTGGAAGTTAGAACTATTATATGTGAAATGTTGGAAGTGGTAAGCTGGAAAATATAATTGGAACAAATTCACCGAATATACTTTGGTGTTTTAGCCATAACTTTTTATTTAGCTATCCAAATGAGGTGATTCTTAATTTGGATTAAACTAGAGAAATAGGGATACAAATTATCTTATGAAATAGAGTTCTAAGTCAGTCCCTAAGAATTTTAATTTTTGGATGGAAATTAAGCACATAATATTGTTTTAGTATAAGAATAGTTCAGAAGTGTTGGGATATAACTTTCAGATTTCTGAACCAAATTGAATGATTTTGGTGTCATTAGAAGACTAAGACGATGAGGAACATTTTTCTAGAAGGAAGTGTTACCTAGTTCCTTCAATTACATGATCAGAAAAAGGTGTTGATTTTTGGAAGAAGTTAGGCAATGACTTAAATAAATTTTGAGGTCTTGAGAGATTAATTATTCTATTTTTTTTGGAGTTAATTATTATGTTAAGGCGAGTAAGATTTTATGAAATAGGTAAATTGAATTAAATTGTTAAGGTAGTAAGATTGCTCTAAGGGTAATTTTGGCAAGTCACTTAAGCATTTAAGTTGCAAGGCATTTAAGGAACGGTAAAAGGGTCTTTGTCCAATCATTAATGGTAAAATTAAAATAAAAAGTGTTGTCTTGGTTTTAAGGAAAAAGAAAAACGTGATTCAAGAGGGAAAGAAGGGAAAAAACGAAAAAGAAGAGAGAAATGAGAGAGAGAGTCGGCATTTGGATAGAAAAGAAGAAGAAGAAGCTAGGGTTTCACCATTTCCTAGCTTTCAAGAGAGATTTTTAGGTGGTTCAAGAAGAGAAAAAGGTATAGGAAGAGAAGAGCTCTCATTAGAGCCAAGAAACTCTTTGATTGGTGAAGATTCAAGGTAAGTTCATGTGTAATCTT
>JANZXR010000003.1:32693806-32709116 GCA_027575705.1 Erythroxylum echinodendron
GAATGATTTCAAATTGCTCCATAATTGTTGTATTTGTGGCTTTTGGATGATTTGAGAAATGCTTATATGATTGGTATAAGATTTTGGTTGATAAAGTGTGAAATAATGATGGAATTAATATGAAATAGTTCATGCTTATGAAAAACAAGTTTTTCCAAAATATGCCTTTTTGGGCAATATGTTACAAGATATAAAATCCATGTTTGTGTGAGTTTGTGGTGTCCATTCCGTTGTCACGTGCACGTTGACTCTGTTAAAGGCCTCTCCCGCCTGCCCGCTAGTAGCATGGAGCTCCTTCAAGGACTCCCTCATGTTTACGACTACACAAAAATCACAATGTATGATTGTGTTAGTTCGTTCTCTTCACAACTACACAGGACCATTTCAAAGGAATGTGTTAGCTCGTTCTGTTTATAGACTACCCAAACCATTTCTGATGTGCTTATGTTCTTATGATTGTGACAAGTTTGATAAATGCACGATTCACGATATTTATGAATTTCTTGATAAGTTGTGAATTTGGGAAATATTTGTTACATGGATTTTTACAATGTGAAATTTTACAATCGAAATAAATATTTTAATGGCTTTTGCTTGTTTCTTGGTTATAAGCTTATTACCCATGAGCTTTTAAGCTCACCCCTCTTCGTCCCATCTCCAAGTGATAAGCAAGAGACAGAGTGAAAAAGAGTCAAGGCACTACTCCAGATTTGCATGCTTTGTTTTGTTTTGGAATGATTTATGTAAAACAAGACTATAGTTGTATGTTGAGCAATTATAGTTCAAGCATTTTATGTATTTTGAGATTTTGTGAAATATTGTATTATGGCTCGGAATGCCCATTGAAGTTTGTAAAACTCTTGTCTTTTGATGATAATGAAATATGATTGTGTTTTGCTCATGACTCTCAAAGTTTGTAGATTGCTTAAAATTTCAAGCATTCATAGAGGTAGAAATCTGTGTTTTGACTTCAAGGAAAAAACTGTACTGATCTAGGCTGATTTGGACAAGGTTGTCTTCTTATACGTTGTAGTTCATTCTTTTAGCTTTCTAACGATATAAAGTAAGAAATTTTTGGAGATCGGACTTGAAAGTTATGATTGTTACAAGCTAGTGATGTTGCATAATGTATGCAGGACATTTTACAGCTCTTCTATTTGATCTAATAGAATGAGAGAATGTGGTGTCTTGAAATGGGAAGAAGTAATGTTATAAGCACTATGGTTTCTTGAACTAGGAAGAACTAGTATGATAAGTTGGAGATGAAATGAAGATGATAAATAGGGTTGAACATGTGTAGAATTTCAGGATGAATGTGTATAGTTGAATGGTTGTGTTTTTAGGATGATGACCAAACATGGATGATGAATTGATTGTAAATGATTTTGAATTGGAATGGAAGTGAAAATGATGAGGAAAATGAATTAGGAATGTTAGATATGCATATGATGGGTCATGATAGCTTGTAAGAGTCGGAATTATGAAATTTAACCCGTAACTGTCCGTTAAACAGACTTGATGTCCGTTGGGAAGACCTTCTCGGGTGTTTCAGTGTTTCTGCCCAGTTCATGTCTCTTTGGAAGGACTTCATGTTCGCTAAGCGGATCTTCTCGGGTCTGAAAATGTCCCAGCTCAGTCTATGTCTGTTTGAAGGGACATTATGTCCGTTGAGCGGACACTCTCGGGACAGTTTTAATAATGTACAAATTTTGACCTCTATATGGTAAATTTTCGCTTCGGGGTCTTCACAAAAGTTGTAGATATAGAAGTCTTCTTTGAAATGGTATAATAATGGTCTCATTACAAGATTTCTAGAGAAAGTTATGTCAATTCTCCTACGATTGGTACAATATGATTGAGGATATAAACATAGTTTAAATGTTTTTGCCATAACTTGATCGTTCGACCCCCAAATGAAGTGATTCTTAAAGCAATAGTTTCCTAACACATTCTTCTATCCCTAAAACATAACTAGAGTTTTGTAGATACAATTTTGTTAAAGAAGTCAATTATGATTTTGGTGATTGACTAGTGTAGGCACACCACTCTTGTGGGAAATGGCAAATATGGGTATATAGAGATAACCCTCAAGGTAATACGCAAGCTCATGTCTTATGATGACTCCGTATGTTAGGCTCTGAAAATGGGGTTCAACAGATGTAGTATTAGAGTATGAACGTTGGGCTCTGAAAATGGGATCCAACAGATGTGGTATCAAAGCAAGAGTTAGACTCCGAAAACGAGGTCTAACAGGAAAGGTAGTGATGAGGGAGGGAGTTAGTTTAGGAATTAACCTACAGCTACAAGGCATAGAAATAGTCAAAAGCTTCCTTCCTCTGGAACTAGGAAGTTCCAACGTAATATTGGGAATACAGTGGCTAAAGATGTTGGGAGTGACAACAATCAATTGGAAATTACAGATTATGAAATTCCGCTTAGGCGGTAAAACAGTGACATAACAAGGAGACCCTCTTTTAGACGAACTCTAGTGTCCCTCAAATCGATGATGCCGACAATTAGGAAAGAGAGAATAGGGATTATAGTTGAGCTCAATCAAGTAGTCAAGGACACACAGAAGACTGCAGAAGTACCAAACTACCTTCGACCCACTATAAATAAGTATTAAGGGGTGTTTGAAATGCCAATCGACCTTCTACCAACTAGGGGGCATGAGCATTCCTTTGTGCTCAAGGAGGGAAGTTCACCAGTGATCATGCAGCCATATCACTATCCACATGTTCAGAAGGAGGAGATTGAAAAATTAATTCAAGAAATGTTGATGGCAGGGATAATCAGAGTAAGCAACAGCTCATTTTCAAGCCCGATCTTGCTGGTCAAAAAGAAAGATGGGTTATGGAGATTTCGTGTAGATTATCGGGCCTTAAAAAGGTAATGAGTCTACACAAATACCCAATTCATGTGATCGATGAACCGCTAGATGAATTACATAGAGCCCAGGTGTTTTCCAAAATAGATTTGAAGTCCACCCAATCGACATATACAAGACCGCCTTTAGAACTCACGATGGGAACTATGAGTTCTTAGTAATACCTTTCGGTCTCACAAACGCTCCATCAACCTTCCAATCACTCATGAATTTGGTATTTCGAACTTTCCTTCGTAATTTTGTCTTAGTTTACTTTGACAATATTTTGGTTTACAACTTCAAGGAAGAATCACATTCAGCGCATCTAGCTCAAGTATTGGAAACACTTCAACACAACCAACTCTTCATAAACAACAAGAAGTGTGAGTTCGGCATAATCGAAGTGGTATTTTTGGGTAATATCGTTTCTGAAAAAGGAGTAGCTGCCAACCCTACTAAAATTTAGGCTATGATGGAATAAGCAACACCTACAAACCTCCGAGAGTTGTAATATTTTTTGAGTTTAACCAGATATTATCCGAAGTTCGTGACGGGATATGTTGAAATAGCCCAACCATTAACAGAACAGCTAAAGAAAGATAATTTTAGGTGGAATCAAGAGGCAGAGCAAGCTTTTCAGAACTTGAAACAAGTCATGACAGGAGTTCCAATATTAGCCATGCCAGATTTTTCACAACCATTTATCATTGAGACGGATGCTTTCGGTTATGGAGTGGGAGCAATTCTTTTATAAAGTGAACAGTCAGTGGTCGATTACAGTCAAGTGTTAGGACCACTAGCTCGTGCGAAATCCTTATATGAAAAGGAGCTTATAGCGATTATTTTATCTATAACAAAATCGAGGCCGTATTTGCTTGGAACACATTTTATAGTACGAACAAACCAGCTAAGTTTAAAATTTCTGCTTGAACAGTGGATTGTCAGGGCTGATTATCAAAAATGGGTCACTAAGTTAATGGGATACAACTTCGAAATTCAGTATCAGAAGGGAGCAATAAATAGAGTAACTGATGCCCTTTCATGAAAGGATGGCCAGTTGGAATTTTCTGAGTTAGCAGTCCCACATTGGTCACATTGGAAGGAATTGCAAACTGAATTGGAAGCAGATGATTTCATCTTTAACATTTAAAAGGAAATTAGCTTAGGACAGCAGAAACATGAAGGGTTCTTCGTGAATCATGGCGTACTCCTTTATAAAAACTGATTCTTCATTCCAAATTCTACTCAGCTTATTCCAATAATCATGCAAGAGTTTCACAACTCACCAGTCGGTGGACACTTTAGGATAACCAAAACATATCAAAGGATAGCATCTGAAATGTTTTGGATTGGAATACGAAAGGATATAATCAAATTTGTCCAAGAATGTGTCACCTGCCAACAACAAAAATATTCTATAATAAATCCATCAGGGCTACTTCAACCTCTACCACTACCGTCCAAGGTTTGCGGTGAACTTACCATGGATTTCATCGAACGCTTACCACGATAAAAGGAATTTGATACCATTCTTGTAGTGGTTGACTGTTTAAGCAAATATGCACCCTTATGGGGTTATGGCACCTTTTCACCACAGTCACCATAGCAGAGGTTTTTGCTAAGGAAGTAGTTAAGCTTCGTGGTATTCTGCAATCAATTATTTCAGATCAAGACCAGGTTTTTTGAGCTTCTTTTGGAAAGAATTTATCAAGTTACAAGGAACCACCCTTAAACATAGCACTACCTACCATCCTCAAAAGGATGGACAAACCGAAGTGGTTAACCTATGTTTGGAAACATATTCACGTTGCTTTGCATCAGAAAAACCACGATCATGGGCTTGGTGGCTAGCTTGGGTAGAATATTGGTACAATACCACCTTTCATTTCTCTACCAAATGTACCCCTTACCAAGCCTTGTATGGAAGAGACCTACCTCTATTGCTACGGGTTGAAAGGGGAGAAGCTATGGAATCCATGGTGGAAGAAATCCTAGAAGATAAGAGATGCCATCCTAGATGAGCTACGCATGCATCTCATTAAAGCCCAACAGAAGATGAAATTATATGCTAATGGATCTCGACGCCATGAAGAATATGAGGTGGGAGACAGGGTTTTCTTGAAATTAAAACTGTATAGATAGAGGTTGCTAGCAAAACGGAGGTATGAGAAATTAGCTACTCGATACTATGGCACTTTCAAGATATTACAGCGGATAGGTAAGGTGGCTTACAAGCTGGAACTCCCTTCAACAACAAAAATACACCCCAATTTTCTTATTTCATAGCTTTGGCATGCCCAAGGTGAAGTCTCTTCTTCACCATTTTTCCACCATAATTGACAGCCAAACAAGAATTAGTGGTGGAAGTAGAACAAGTGCTAGCTGTACGACCAACGAAACAAGGTAACAGAGTAGACATGGAATTGTTACTGATGTGGAAAACTTTGT
Source organism: Erythroxylum echinodendron (assembly GCA_027575705.1). Classification (NCBI taxonomy): domain Eukaryota; kingdom Viridiplantae; phylum Streptophyta; class Magnoliopsida; order Malpighiales; family Erythroxylaceae; genus Erythroxylum; species Erythroxylum echinodendron. The sequence continues at coordinate 32,699,121 of JANZXR010000003.1, forward strand.
CAGAATTTGAAGCCACCTGGGAAGACTTTCACTTTATTTGCAACCAGCTTCTAGATTTCCACCTTGAGGACAAGGTGGCAGTGTGGAAGGGGGTAATGTTAGGCCACATATTCATTATACTTATCATAGGAAGGGTAAATTTGAGAACTGATACGTGTGGTTGTTATAACAACTTGCGGTAGTGTATGCGAGGGGAGTTGCTATAGAAAATTATTATAGGAATATACCTTGTATTGAGAGAGTCCGTTAGGACCTCATACCTATAAACAAAAAAAGGGGGAGATGAGTAAAGGGCAAAGAATTTACTCAATTTTCCAGCAATATAATCAATATATCAGATTCCTAACAATTGGCCAACCCAATAAGCTCTTTCTCATAAGTTGGCAATCCTCTATACTGCGAGGCAAGTGAACAACTGAAGAAGGCTATGGGCTTTCAATCTTATTGCAACACCACATTCACTCCTGAATCAAAGGCATCATATTCCACTATGAACAAGTAGTCAAAGTTTGGTAAAGCCAACACAGGAGTGCTTGTCATGGCTACTTTTAAGCAATCAAAAGCTAGAGAAGCTTTATCTGCCCAAGAAAATGAATTCTGCCTTAACATGGCTATCAAGGGAGCAGTAATGGTGCCATAGTTTTGCACAAACTTTTGGTAATAACCAGTCAATCCCAAAAACCCGTGTAATCCTCTCATAGTGATTGGTTTAGGTCAGTCAAACATAGCTGAAATCTTACTGCAATCAGCTGCTACCCCTTCTCCTGAAACAATATGTCCTAAATAAGACACCTGAGACTTAGCTATAAGGCATTTGGACTTCTTTAAGAACAACTGATTATCTTGAAGCATTAAGAATACCACCTGTATGTGCTGGAGATGCTCATCCCAGGTCTTACTATACATCATGTTATCATAAAAAAAGAACAAATTTGCACAAATGATCTCAAAATACCTCGTTTATCAATGCTTGGAATGTACTTGGTGCATTGGTGAGACCAAAAGACATAACCAAGAATTCAAAATGACCAGGATGTGTTCTAAATGTTGTCTTCTCCACATCTGAAGGACACATCCGAATCTGATGATAACCCGAACAGAGATCCAACTAGTAAATAATTGGCTCCATATAATTCTTCCAATAGTTCATCGATAACAAGGATTGGGAACTTGTCTTTAATGGTTTTGGCATTCAATGACCTGTAATCTACACAAAGCCTCTAAGTGTTATCAGCCTTTGCCACCAGTAGAATAAGAGAAGAAAAAGGAGACTGACTAGGTCTGATTATGCTATAGTTCAGCATATCCCTGCACTGTCGCTTAATCTCATCTTTTTGAACATAGGGATAACGGTGAGGACAGACAACGATGGGGCTAGTTCCTAGCTCTTAGTTGTTACAATGATCTTGGGAACACTAAGGAGGCAGTCTCATTAGCTCCCAAAAGATAGACTGGAAGGAGTCTAAAAATAGTTGCAATTGCCCATCTATTTGGGTCTACAACTCTGTCATATGAAGTGTTGGAGTTTGATTGCCAATAGAAGTGTCCATTCCTTGTAATTCCACAACTCTCCCATTCCACTTAAACACCACCAATATATTATTGAACAATCAACTCCCAAAATAACGTCAAAGCCATCCAAAGCCAATAAAAACAAATTAGTGGGGAATAATTGAAAACCCAACCATAAAGGAACCTCCCGACACTGACCTGAGATGTGAATTTTATTACCATCAACCACTACCACCTGCATCCCATCTAAAGGCCTAATAGACAAGTTCAATCCACTAACCTAACGTGAATTCATGAAATTTTGTGTACTCTCGAGTCATGAGGATTACCCAAGGTTTTCCCATAACGTACCTTTGAATATCCATTGTTCGAGGTGTCTTCCCCCTTGAGATTGAATGCAATGATATGTCAGGTTTGCCATCCTCTTCGATGTCACGATTCTCAACTTCTCCCTGTTCTGATTCTTCTACGCCATCTAACCAGAACAATCTCTTGCATTGATGACCTCAGGTTTAAACTTCGTCACAATTAAAGCATAAGCCCTTAGATCCTCTCCTCCAACTCCATTCTCGTCAATCGTTTAAAATTCTTTTAGTGGTTATAAGGGAGAGCAACTGTAGGATTGTTCATTGATGGTTTAGAGAAATTGTTCATGGGTTTCTTTTGGCTTCTTCTCCTTTCATACAAACGAGCCAAACTTATGGCTATAATTAAATCCCTTGGCCTATATAGTTCTACCTCTACTGCGATATATTCATGTAATCCGCTTATAAAAATTTCAACTTCTTATTCTGAAGTAAGGGAACCTGCTCGAACTTCTAATTATTCAAATTTGCACTGATAATCTTCCATTGTGCTAATTTGACGAAGTTTATAAAGTTCCCCTAATTTGTTTCCTTGAATTGAAGGCCTAAATTGAAGATGACATTGTTGTTTAAAGTCTTCTCATAAAATTCCCGGCCTGTCTCTGTCTAGCTTAAGGAACCAAACTTGTGCATCTTCATCAAGGTGGTAAGAGGCAATTTCCACCTTCTCTTCTTCAGGTATACACTGGTGTAGGAAATAGTGATCACAAAGACTTATCCATACAAGTGGGTCATTTTTCCCGTCATAAGTTGGGAATTCCAGCCGGGCATATCGAGGTGGTTAAAGTCAACCCTCAGCGGGATTAGTATCTTGGGTTGGTTCTTTAGGTCCATGATTCACACTTCCAATTTCTCTTTGTTGTCCTTTTACTCGTGCGGCAGCCAACTCCCATGAAAGCTCTTCAATACAATTGGAAAAATACTCGTGCTCAGCTCGATCCCTTAGACGCTCCTCCTAATGTCTTTAATGATCCCTTTGCCGCTCCTCCTCGTTCCTTTAACAGTCCTCCTAGTACATTTTCATGAAAGTTTCGAATTGCTTTTGCAGACTAGTGGATGAATCCCCCATAACTGTTGGCTTTGATACCAAATTGTTACGGCCTCAAAATTGGGTTTGTTACTTATTTTGATTTAAAAAATAATGGCTCGTTAGAGAAAACCCTTCGATCTTGTAAAAACCAAGTTTGTGAATTTTTTTTCCTTCCCATTCATGTAATCAACATACAAATTTATGAGTAAGCCAATAAACTAACTCTTATATTTTAGGCTCACGTTCAATGCAATAACAATAGTAAAACCGGCCACTAACAACTAAAGCAAAGAACATGTTTTTCAACAGAAAACATAAAACTAGTAGCTAGTATTTAATCAACTTCAACTCTAGAACTATTGGGACTGCTCCACTAGCCAACTACCACTTCTTTTCCATGTGTTTGACGTGTTAATCTACGACATATTTTCCCATGGAAGCGGTCTACTGTACTGTTGCCCATATTTGCTCGTTTATTATTGTCCTTTGATGGTCAATGACAAGTCTTCTTGCGAAGATTTTTTCAAATTGGTCGGTGAATTTAAATATTTCATCAAGTATATCACTTACACTTAAAATTTATTTGATTTACATTTAAAAGATATAAAATGTAATATTAAATCATTATTTTTGTTATTTTCCTTTTCTCTTGTTAGTAATATAACAATTAATACAATTTAGAAACTTTTTTGTGAGATAAGTAATTCATTATTAATTTTTTAAAAATTTACAATTATTATGTTTTGAATATATATTAAATAAATCGTTTAATAAATTAAATAATCCTTAAATAAATTATTTAATGAGATTAATTTTAAAATATTTATAAGTTATATAAAAACACAACTTACCCCATTGCACAAGACTTCCCCGCTTTGCGGATATTAAAGAGGTCTCATTAATGTACGCAACCTTTCCTTTGCATTTTTTTTGTAAAGAGATTGTTTTGTGACTTTAACCTGTGGTCCTTTGATCATAAAAGAGCAACTTTTACCTATTGCTTCAAAACTCACCCTTATTTCTAAGTTATATATAACCAATTATTTAGAGTTTAGGTGAATTACAATACTCTCACTTTAATTTTTTAAATGTTTAAAATTTTAAATTAAAATATTTTTAAAAAATCACCCTCTTAGAAATTATTACATCATTAACTTAACTTTTGGGGATGAAAATTAAAAGATAAAATTTCCAAATAAGGAGTGATTGAACCTTCAACGCTAATCTATAATTCTGTAATCTCTCTTTTCTCAATTTCACCTAAATCTATTAAAACAATGTCTTCTCTTTTCACTACCTAACCAAAAATATATACATATATATAAATAAATGAGTCAACTGCAAAAAAAAGGAAAAAGAGGGTAGGTGGTCACTGACTCCCATCTCAAGCACCAACAAATTAAAATTTAATAAATGATATCAACTTGTATATACACAGACCTAACACACACATCACACCAACCCTCTTGCTCATAAACCTCTCGTTGAACTCTATTGGTTTTGTTCCATTACTTCTTGTTAGTTAAGCTTCCAAACTACTTTCTATGGCTTTTTCTTCTCTTTCTTCCAAGCCCTTCAACGGCTCTTTCTCCTTGGTCTGTCCATCGTCTGATCTCCGGAAGCTATCTATATCCACCGTTCAAGTCTCGGTCCGCCCTCGGCAACCCAAGCAGCTCCGTGAGTCCCTGTTCTTATGCCTTAATTTTTGTTAGTGCCCTCTTGCTAGAATTGGTAAAGATCTCTGCTTTCTGTAAGAAGGTTGTAACTTTGTAACTTGGGTGATCTTATTATCGTAATTCAGATATTGGGTTTTGGTGGGTTGTTGTGTTACGAACTCTGGAGCTTGAATCATCATGTTTTAATGGTCAGAATTAGCTCGATGAGGAAAAATTACTGTTCTTGCATTTGAAAGACTAACAGATTCATATTCCTGAGACAAAACAAGATAGGAGCTGGCCAATGCCCTGTTTTGGTTGTTGTAACGCGGAAGAATCTTAATGGATAGGGAACTAAAGAGGGACTTTTTTTTCCCCCTGCTTAAGTGAATGCGAGCCAATGGTTCTGTTTGGATCACTTAATCATAGTCAATTCAGTTTCTATCCCCACATTAGACATTTGCCGCATTGTGTAGAGTCTTGTTTAAGAAGTATATTCCTAATATTTGGTTACTGAACTTTGGCAAGAATAAATCACGAGTTCACTTTCTGTTTGTGCATAGCAGAGATACATGCAGCTGGAAGCACATTTGGAAATTATTTTCGTGTAACAACATTTGGAGAGTCTCATGGAGGTGGTGTTGGTTGTGTAATTGATGGATGCCCTCCCAGGATCCCCATTTCAGAAGCTGATTTGCAAGTGGACCTTGATAGAAGGTAATTGATTCATTCATCAAGGTGGAAATTCCCGGGCTTTTGCTTTGGAACGTCATGTTGTTCTTTTTTTGAGAATCAAGTTTGTTCCTTTATGTTATGATTGATAAATGTCGGACTTTGATCTTTATGTTGCACACATTCTTCAAAAGTAATGGTAGTTAAAGCTTGCAGGAGGCCAGGTCAGAGTCGAATCACCACTCCGAGAAAAGAGACTGATACATGCAAAATATATTCAGGTGTATCTGAAGGTTAGTTTTGGTTTCCTTCACCATTTCCTGTCATGTACTCGTTATAACTTGTGTTTCCTATTGATGACCTATTAATGGTACATTCTCTGCAGGACTAACTACTGGAACTCCTATTCACGTATTTGTCCCAAATACTGATCAGAGAGGACATGTGAGTAGTTTTTGTGCTTGAGGATTTTACTTTTCGTGTGTGTGTGATTTTGTAGTACAGGAAAAATGCTGGGTATTAATTTTGTTGATTAGTATATTTACGGGATCAATCTTGCAAATGTTTCTTGATGAATTAAGAGCGACTCCTAATTTAAGAGGTCTAGGGATGCTTCAAAATGAGAAATTGGGACTTGCTATAGGTTGATTGTTTAGCCTAATTTTGGGGGATAACATTGATACAATATATCAGCTGTACAATTGGCTTGAAACACTTGTTTAAGGTGATATTGGCTGGTTATAGTACAAGTTACTTTAGAGAGGTATCATGATATTCAGAAACATTGTTAAAAGTTAAATATTATTTTGCAGTTTCAAAGTTCCTTATGAAGTTTCATTAATGTTAGATTTTACCATTCTCAGGACTACAAGGAAATGTCAATAGCTTATAGGCCTTCCCATGCGGATGCGACTTATGACATGAAGTATGGTGTCAGAGCAATTCAGGTACTATTACTAAGCATGCAAAATTTTAACATATGAACTTATTTTTCTCAACTTATCAACGTCAGCACGTCTAGGAAATGCATGTTCAATGCCTAATTAATCTGAAGTTCAATTTGTAACTGAAGGGTGGGGGTCGATCTTCTGCAAGGGAAACTATTGGAAGGGTCGCACCTGGAGCTCTTGCAAAGAAAATTCTCAAGCAATATGCAGGAACAGAGGTGCGTTTATTTCTTTTATTTTCTATATTTTTATTAGTAGATGAACTCGGAAATTGGGAAAGGATTCTGAACCAAATACTCTTGGAAACCTAGTTCCTTATATTTTAAAGTTTACCTGTTTGATTGGTTTCGAAACGTAAGAAGGTTTTCTGGTTTTTCGTTGGTGATGGATTGTTAATATATTTGAGTACACTTGATGCACCTAATGAGTGAAGCTGGATGCTCCAATAGGTAAATAAACTTACTATTTTGTTTGGATTTGATTTAATGTTCACTTCCCACATAACGTTCATTCGTTATTTTGTTTGACTACCAATTGGACACAAAGAGCCAGTAAACTTCCACGGTTAATCTGATTTGCAAGCAGAAACATCTCATTTACTTGACATGCTGGAATTTCATTTATTTGATTTGTCTTTCTTTTCTTTCTGCCTTCAGATTCTTGCCTATGTCTCACAAGTCCATAAGGTTATACTTCCAGAGGATAGAGTTGATCCTTACTCTCTTACACTTGATCAGGTATATTTACTGGTTTAGTTCTTTTTTTGCCATATTTTTCTCTCCCCTGCGCTCTTAACCTGGCTTTAGTTCATGATTCATTCATAGATAGAGAGCAACATTGTCAGGTGTCCAGATCCTGAATATGCGGAAAAGATGATTGCCGCCATTGACACCATACGTGTTAGAGGGGATTCTATTGGTGGTGTGGTCACATGTATTGTTAGGAATGCTCCTCGTGTAAGTAGCAATATTAGCACGTTCTATGTGTGTTTTTGTGTACGAGTTTTAAATGTCCTGGGGTAATCACGATCGAATCATGTTATTGTTTGTTAGGGGCTTGGTTCACCTGTGTTCGATAAACTTGAAGCTGAGTTGGCTAAAGCTGTTATGTCATTGCCTGCAACGAAGGGCTTTGAATTTGGCAGTGGATTTGCAGGTTAATAACCTACTGGATTTCAAGTGACAACTTGTAAACATAACCCCGCATCAAAGTTTTTCCTTATAATCCTTGCAGGTACTCTTTTGATGGGGAGTGAACACAATGATGAGTTTTTCACGGATGAGCATGGGAGAATCCGTACTAGAACTAATCGTTCTGGTGGAATTCAGGTTCTTATACACCGTATTCTGTGTTAAGATAGTGTTCTGCCATAACTTATTGTTTACCGAGTCTCCAAATGACACATTCCTTCATTGAACAGGGAGGCATATCCAATGGTGAGATCATTAACATGAGAGTAGCTTTCAAGCCCACAGCCACCATTGGTGTAAGTTTGATCTTCCGCTCCAATCTCCAGAGTCCATGACTGTTGTGTCCTAACTCCTATTTTTTCTTCCATTTGTCTTGCTATTTCAGAAGAAGCAGCATACAGTTACCAGAGAGAAGCAAGAGATCGAACTAATAGCTCGTGGTCGTCACGATCCTTGCGTTGTCCCTCGAGGTAATTCTCGTGACCATAACTTGTCACCCTCACCCTTCCAAGTTTTGAGCTTTCAACTTGCAACACCATGGAGATTGCTTTAGATGTCTGATGCATTTTATGATTAACCGGGATTACATCTCAAGAACTGATATCACGTGAGTGAAATTTTCCGAAATTGAACAGAATATTTCTATTGTAATGTTGGTGCAGCTGTTCCTATGGTGGAGGCTATGGTGGCCTTAGTGTTAGTGGACCAATTGATGGCTCAATATGCTCAATCTTATCTATTTCCCATTAATTCGGAGCTACAAGAGCCATTGGCAAAGCCAAAGGTCGACCTTCCAAACAATGTGGCAGTTTGATGCTTGATAAAGTGGCTAACATAATTTTTATTGTTCATTTCGTGTATTCTTCATAGTCAGTGACAAGTGAGATGCTTCCCATGTTTGTGGAGGTAAAAAAATTTCCAAGGCTTTAATAGCTTTTAAAGAATAAAGTCATTTACCTTTTTGTGTTAATCAGTTTTTAAACATTTTGGATGAAAAGAATGAAGACTGAAGAGTGCTGAGTGTTCACCGCTTACCTTACTTGACAAAGTTGTAGAATTTTTGTTTTGTTTAGCAATTTGATATAGGTTATGTTAGTTCTTACGAATTTTGATTAATTACTTTATCCAAACTTGTTCGGTTCGAGTTGACATTCTTTTCCGAATTCGATAATAAATTAGTTGGACTCGAGCATATTCATTATTAACAAACTTAAAAATTTTATCTCTAGAGCACTTATAACATCATTGAATTATTCGTAATTTACTTACGATAAGAAATTATTCATAGAATTTAAATCTTAATTATATAACAAATAATGTGTCGAAGTCCCCTACTTCAAACTAAATGCATCCGAGTCCGTGTTGTTGGCACGATTTTGTTTGTACTTATTCTCCACATTTTGGTTCTTCAAACAAAAATTGGATCATCTTATGTTTTCAGGACAATGTGGGTCTTCATACTGTGCACTGGACAAGGTTTTAAACTTGTTGCTGTATGTGATTCATATAAATCAAACTCTTACTTGGTTAACCTCATAGTTGGCCCATTTTGGCCCGGTTCGGTTTCATCGAGTCTAAAATTAATAAACAAAATTAAATTGATTGAATTTTGAATTAAAAGTCTGTATTAAACAAATAAAATGAATTTTCAACTTAAAAAATTCAAATCAACTAAAATTTTTTAAAAAAATTTGAATCAATTAAAGTCATGACTTAAATTAATTGAGTTTCGTATTAAACTCATACTTAGAACAATTTCATATATGAATTAGAGTGTATGTCTTGTTTTATTTTTTTAATAACAGTAATCTTTAAGAGTATGTTTGATTGAGGGTTTATTAATAGAATGGAATGAAATATAATATTATTCAATTGTTTAGGAGGAGGGTTTATAATGGAATAGAATAGAATGGGATAAAAGAGGAAGGTTTCATATTACATCTCATTCTATCCTAAACAGGAAAAATAAAAAACCCCCAATTTGGGAGGTTTAGGATGGAATGCAAAATAATAAACAACTTTACACTATATTACATTATAAACCCTTCGTCCAAAAAAATATTTCATTATATTAAATTATGAATCCTTCCATCTCTCCCAAAGAACAATTTTTTAATATTACATTCATTTACTTTCTATTTCATTATAAATCATTCAATTTCATTTAATTAAAAACTTTATGTCCAACCAAACATAGCCTAAATGCATATCTAATAAATCACCAATTGTATTCAATAGTTAATAAAAACATTATTTGTGTGTGTGTGAGAGAGAGAGAGACAATACATAGATTAGCAAACATGTGGCCTTAAAAAATCACCTTTATCCAATATTTTGTAATTTTATCTTCTACTAATTTAAGTCAAACTATAAATAATATTAATCAAATTCCTTATAAATTGTTGGAAAATCGGGTCTGGATCTCGTCCGAACCGCAGCGGAATAATCACGAAACTTTTTCGTGAGTTTTGATTTCCCGAAAACCAAGATCTATTTAATTCTATAAAATGATTAACTCGAATCATAATAAAAAGAAATTGAATTCGTGCCTTATTCCGAAGCTTGATCTTTATCTTGATGCATCCCTCGAACCGTTTCCGAAACCGATCCGTCTCAACCACCGTA
>JANZXR010000003.1:32709384-32734772 GCA_027575705.1 Erythroxylum echinodendron
AATTTATAATCATAAATCAAGATTGGCGTCTAGCAACGCGTCATGACCACCCAAATATTTAGGAATGTCAAAGTGGTCTTGACTAACCTTTCTTAAATCGCCTATATATAAAGTTATTGAGCTAATCATAATTAAATCAGCTAAAGATTGAATAAAATTAAAAAATTTGAAATATAATTAAAAGATATTATCCTTACCTATCAAAAAATATGAAGTTTAATAAAAAAAGATAATGTTAAATAAAAATTAATTCATTTATTTTAATTTATAAGAGTTTATTAATTTATTAAAATTGATCGATTAATTAATAAATTGGTCATTTTTAATAACAATAATTATTAAAGTAAACTGAACCAGAAAGTTGATCGGTTCAAGATTTTTACTATCGAACCAACTGAAAAAGTTGAATTTTTTAATCATTAAAAAATTAACACGTTCTCTAAAGAAAGGGATAATTTCCAAATCATCGTAACGTAACACCTAACTTAACGACAATGTACCCACCATGCATGGAACTAGTATTTGGTTAGGTTATGTTTGGCCAAACGGAAACTAATTACTTTATAGTTGATGATGTGCTAAGTTGGTAGTTATGATAGATTAGACCTACACCTGAAGTTGGTTTAAAGAAACTAATATATACATACAGACACCAACGAAGAAGACAGCGTAAGATGGGCGACCAAACGTTTCCTGACAAGACAATAGAAAAGAACAAAACATAACGTATATTATAATAAACTCGTAAAAAAATAATTATTTGTATTAAATTACGAGATTGTGATCTAATAGAAAGCTGACAAAACTTAACATTCCCAGGCCTCTTGCCAATATTATACTTTTAATAAGGACATTTCACCTAAAAAATCGACTTATAAATAAAAAATTAACGGATCATTATTTATTTATTGGGTTAATTATAGTTTGATTTTTATTTTAATTTTTATATCACTTATTTTTATAATATTTTTTAATTATGACACTATTCTTTTCATTATATTTATTAGTATAAAATAAAAATAAGCAATAATTTTTACAATATAAGAAATTCAAGGTGATAAGATTAAATATGCTTAAACTTTTTATCAAACAAAATAGATAAAAATAAATAAATAGGAAATAAATAGAGGGAATTATGTGATAGCTAAATAATATCACTAATAGGTTTTCAAATGTGAGCATTAAAATGAAAAAATATTATACTTCAAGAGGTTAAGTGTGTTTAATTAGCATATAATCCTCATAAATTTTGATTTTTCAATATTAATACAATTGTTAGGCAATTGTTACGGTGACAAAGATGAAGATACTCTATTAGATGTGTAACCTTACCAAGAAAAATAAGGTCAAGAATATAATCATCAGTGACAAATTAAAAACTGTTGGTATTAATTAAAAATTGAGAGTAACAAAACTTATGTAATTTGGACATATTAAAAAAATACACTCTGACTTTTCGGTGAGAAGAGGAAGATAAGAAAAAGAAGACTTAAAAAGTACTGAAAGGAAGTGATTAAAACTGATATGATTCTAATAGAACTTATCCAGAATATAGCCCACAATAAAAAACTTTGACATACTAAAATACAAATAAAAAAGCTTACTTTGAGTTTTTTTAAATATTTTGTAGTACTTATTTCTTAGTTTGTTAATTTAGGTAAGCAATGTTTCAGTATGTCTACTCAAAGATATACTATGTTTGGGGATCAAATTCTCTGTACTCACTAGTCTGTATTAACTCTAATTTACGCAATCTCATCTATACATTTTTTTGAGTTTTAAATATGTATATAGATGAGATCGCGTGAAACAAAGTTGGTATAAATTTGTATATACAAAAGATTTCGTTCCCAATTTCCCATATTTGGTACAACATAAAGAGTGATTCCGATACTTTAGGCCTTTCTTTTCATGAAGATTAATCAACATAAAATATAGAGTTATATGCTACTTTAGCACCAAAAACTATAGCTTTCCTTTTGCTTTTACTCCTATAACGTGAAATGCCTTTTAATCATCATCACTTTTATAAATTGAAAATTAAAGGACTTGTGGCTGAAAATAAGCATATTTGATTAAGGGTTCAAAAGAATGCATATCAAGAAAGCTTTAGGGTTGATAAGACTTAAAAAGTAAGAAATGTAGGACTCAAGGTTTTCCATAATTTAAGGTGTAAGAACCCTAATTTAAGCTATAACAATCAATTTCATTAGGTTGAATAAAATATTTTTTCTACTAATAAATATTTAAAATAAAATATGATAATATAACATACTCAAAATCAAATAATAAATTCAATTTAAAGGAATGCAAGAATATAAGATTTTTCATAATAATTATAAGAACTAACTTTATCAATCCTCATTAAAGTTATAAGAATTGAATCTAGTAAGTAGAATTATGTAATTTTAATAAGTTATTTTGATTAATTAATATATTTAAAATAAGATAATAAATAAAATATGTCATTAAAATGAGATCAAATTTTTTGTTCCAATTATGATATTTTTATCATATTTTATTAGATCTTAATTGTATATTTATATAAATTTTATATAAATACATAAATAAGATTTAATAATTAGAAGAAAGAATTTGTTGCGCTCCAAAACATGCGGCTATATGAGAATGAAACATGGTCGGTCAAGAGTCCGTACATAATGATTTGAAAAGCCAATTCAAGCGGAGTGATTTGTCTCGTTATATGTTCGTTCTTTTGTTGACTTGATGTTTGATTAGACACGATGATAGAGCTGTGATTGTGATTTCACTTTTGCTTTTTGACTGCTTCTTCTTCTTACCTTCTCTCTGGTAAATTCTAAGGTTGGTAAGAAGAGACAAGCGAGCGAGTGAGACCAGAACACAGGTGCTTTTCGATTCTCATACCCAACAGCTTTTGATCTTAACGTATGTGTTCAGGATGCTAATTTGGACAAGTTGGTTGTCATGTTCCGATGGTGCTACAGATTATTAACAGTTTGCACTTTTGTTGCTCTCAAGATACCAAATTTCTAGAAAGAGTTAAAGAAGTAAAAATTAAGCATATTTTATTAGAAAAAAAAGTTAAATACCATTAGAGATGGAAAAAAAAAAGGCTCGCCCAATCAGCTTAATTTTAACATAGGCTAAAATCGGGTTAATCGGGTCAATTATGACCTTACTGTTATTTAAAAATGATATCATTTCTGAAATTAAAAAAAAATATATGACGGACCAATCAGCTCGTAGTCTAGTCACAGATTAACTCATTTCTATCTGTCGAGCCATGGGCCATTAAGGTTAGAGGTTGAGTCGGGCCAGGCCAAGACATTGACATCCCTATATATCGTCAACCAAGTTTTACTAATATGCAAAATTTAAGAGAAGTTCAATAATATACATCCTTACTCTTAACTACCAAAGTAACTATTTCTAATAGACTTATATGAAAAAAATGGACATATGCATATAAATATTAAAATAAAATAACAATAATAATAAATTAATGCATATTATATAATTAGTGAATAGAAAATTATAATTTTAAAAAATAAAACTTCTTTATTTAATAATAATAATAATAATAATAATAATAATAATAATAATAATAATAATAATAATAATAATCACTAAAAATTACCAATTGCTAATCGTGTTATTAATATGGGAAATGGGTTGCTTTCTTGTTTTATTGATAAATATACCAAATTTCAAAAGTAGACAGAGAAGTTAGAGGTTAAAAAATGCATATTTTCATAATTAGTAGATATTGATAGTTATTATTATTATTTATATTAGTAAATAATTGTTGGACATATAATTGATTCTATTTTATTACTTAAAAATAGTTAATAATACTGTTGATAATTTTAAAAATAATTATTATCAAAAATAAATTAACATATTCAGTACATAAAATTTCTTGCACAAAATAACATTTTTAAAATAAAAAATTTTATTTAATAATAATGATCGTTAAAAATTATTAGTTATTAATTATGTAATTAGTCTCATTTTATTAATATAGGAAAAGGGTTTTGTTCTTTCAATCAACAAGACTTTGTGGCATCAATGCATCACTTTATTTTAAGCCTTACTTAGAAGACAACAATTGAGGACAATTTGGGTGGGAAAGATTCTATCAAGGATTGAATTTGAATATACTATTTGCTAAGTCTTGGAGCTTTCTAGTTACTTTATTTAGTTGATTTCTAATCAATTTGTTTATTCCAAATGAACTTTGAAAAGTGTGAAAGGCTATTGGAGCTTGGAAGAAACCTCCTCATTGCTTTGGTACAATTGGTATAAAGTAAAGAGAGTACTATGCCTTTGGATTGAATTCCAATATGTCTTTACTCAGTTTCTTTTTTATTCATTTGTTTGCTTTTTGCCCTTTTCAATGGTTGCAATCAAAAGAAAGGCATGAGCATTTTCCACTTAGAAAGTCTTCTAAAGATCACATTGCATGAACTAATCAATCTCTAGTATTTCCAAATGATTTAAAACTAGTCAATAAGTAATACGTTTAAATAGGCAAATTCGAGATCAATTAAACTTATAAGATGAACTCGAGTCTATATATATGTGTATATATATATATATATATTGAAACGGAAGAATATAAATTTTCATATTGATGCGATAGTCTATAAATCAGGCCAACTGAGTATTTTGCACTAGGCAAATACTGTACGACTGGCTCGATCGAGAGAGCATATAGATAGGAGGATTCGAGCACAGGACCTTTTGACCTCATGTTTTCCACTCCACCAACTCTGCCACCTAAGCTCGAGTCTATATATGATTGAATTTAGATATTAAAACTCAAATTTAGAGTCAATTAAGTTGAATTTAACTTGATAACTTTATATTGAGTTAGTTTCAAACTAACTTATCATTTTTCAATAAACCAAAGTTTTTAATTAGATTGAGTTCTAAGATGTCTTTGCCCTTTAGCAGTTTTTTTTATTCATTTGTATGATTTTTTTTATCACTTCAATGATTACAATCAATACAAAGGCATGAGCATATTCCACTTGGAAAGTCTTGAAATGATCACATTGCGTGAAATAGTTGAATTGAAGACTAATTCAACTTATTAATTAATTTTGAAGTGTACAAGACTTATTAAATTATTATAATTAATTAAACTACTACCACTCCCTCTTATTTGCAAAGACGTCTATCATATCTCCTAGCTTCTAAACAATCATGATAACATCTTGAACATATTCCATACATTTCATATAAGCTCTAAACATAAGAGTCCAAATATGAACTTATACAATATCTATATAAACAACAATAACAATTCCAGTACACAAGGCTCGGTTGAAAGAGGGATATTAATTATACGTAATTTTTTTTTTACATTTTACAAAGAAGTTGTTTTCGTGATTTAAATCTGTAATCTTTTAGTCACAAAGAAATAACCACCATATCTATATAAAGAATACGATAAAAACATAAATTAATTCAATAACTTAAGAGAAACATGAGGCCAATCAAAGAAATAAAGTTGTTCTTCTGAGGTTTTTTCATACAAAGAGTCTAAATTTGCGAAGATGAAAAAGACAACAACCGTATTGGTTTGAAAACATTAACATCTGATGATTTATTTTGCTTTTCTTTCTTTGTTTCTTGGTTTCATGGCCTTGGAGATATAGTTGGAGTGGACACCACTATGCCTGTCGCCTGGCAGGCAAAGTATCCCACTAAGATCTTCTAACTTTCATGCATATTTACTTCAACTTTGTCCTTTTCGCTTAAAACCATCTTCCTCTGTTGCTTCTCTTCAATTTCAAAAGTAAAATACATTCCTTCCTCCCTTCTCTTTGCTTATGTTACACATAAATATATGTTTTACCTGCACTTCCCATAAGAACTTATCATCAGAATTGGATAAAAGATAAAAAACCAGTATTTATGATTTATGATAATAACCAATAAGTCATTGGTAACAACTAAAAATTAATTACAGAATTTTTTTAAAAAACATTTGGACAGGCTGAAGCATCATATATCAAAACAAGACCAGAACGAGAACAACAGCAGCAACATCCACGGGGTCTGGAAAGGTTCAATAATACATAAACTTACCTCTATTTAGTAGAGAGGTTGTTTCTGATAAGGGAAAGAACAAGAAGATAACATTAAAAGAATGTTTTTTTTCTTTTGTCTTTCTTTTTAAGAAACACTTAGAGATGAATCACTTTTATAATCTTTGGATTATTGAATAAAGAGCATTCAAATGTTAGCTCATGTTTCTGTAGATACCCAGATACTTTCTTTTTTTGTTCATGTCTATTCATCATATGCCCAACACCTGGAAAGCTAACATTAAATTATAGAAGATGGTAAGAACTAAGAACCACACAAGAATCAAAGCAAACACAGTCTTCTTGGCCCTCAACGTGTGATGGGGCTAAGGATTGCGTGTCTGTACCTTTGTAGAACTCCAACATTTACATGAATAAGAGAATAAGACATTAGAGTACTACACAAACGCATGGATAGATTCCTGCTACGTGTACTAAAGTCATAAATCAAAGTCAGAAATGAAAAAGGGAAGACATAGAAATGACCAAAGGCATAGTGTTCAAAAAAGTGGAACAACCAAAGGATATATGATCACAAGGAAACCAGTAACTTTTGGGTACTATTGATATGAGACCTTAATAATGATTTGATTGCATATTGGAGATGCTCAAGAGAAAAGGATTTTTGTTGCTGTTGTTATTGTTATTGTTCTGTAGATTAGTAAAGATATCTCAATGTCGGTAGACTCTGCCTGACATTATTAAAGATATCTTCTTTTATCTTCCCTCTGGTATGTCATTCAAAGATCAATGAGAGCCTATATGGCACACTAAATCACACAATTACTTGGTTAATGGTAATTTTGTTTAAAAGTTAAGACCAAAAGAGCAAATAGGCTTAGCTAGAGAGTAGTGAGCTAAATGTATTTGTTCAAATGACAAGAAGCAACCCATTATCTAAAAGGCTAATCATCAACTGGGTCACTCCAAATCATTATGTCTTTAAGAGATACCAATGTTTCTTGATACTCCCAGCAAGGCAAACATTTTTTATGGTTTAAGCTTTTAGGGATTATAAGTTCAAGACATCAAAACTTCCCCACATATTATAACAAACGTGTTCCCAACTTGATTGCTTCTACCAAAGATGGCATTTAGAGTGAATTAAGTAATGAAACAGAAAGTGGAACATACCTCTTTTTAAAAGAATGTTATGAAAATAGTCCTAGGTGGGTTTTGAAGGAGCTTGCTTGAAGGCTACAGTGGGAGCAATTCTGCAACTCCTCCTCTGATGCTCAAGCACAAGTTCAGTTGCAAACCAATCAAGTTTCTCAGAATTGCTCTGTTCTCCAATCCTTTTGCCCCCAAAAAGAACAGACTCTACATTTTTCTGCTTCAACATTTCCTCTGCTATTCCAATCAACATCTTCACGTTGCTTGGACTGGAGTCGTTGTCCACATTTGGCCCACACCCACCTAAACTGGACCCATTTGCCTGTCACACACACACAAGGTAATTAGAGTCTTAATCAGATCCAATCAACCAATTATCCAAAATGAAGGCAAAAAAAGAAGAACCAATGAATACATACATAAGAGAAAGAATGCAAGTTATGGCACCTAAGAAGCAAATTTTGCAACATTTTCTTCTAATATTAACTGCGAAAGAGATGAGGTCAACAAATTAATATTACTTGTGAAGTACGGCAATTGTTAGGAAATAATCGAGTTCGGATTCAATCACTCTTACCCCTTTTCATTTAAAGAAGGGATCATAGGAACTCATGTTTTATGCTACTTTAGTGAAAATGCCTAGTGTAAGAATAATAGCAGCCAAGCTTTAGTTATATGTAACTGTGAATAATGAGTAATGCTTTATGACCACTCATTTTCCACATCCAACTCCATAGATACTAATCTACTTGTATCTAAAAAAAACCTAAGGAAAAGCCTATTGTTTAAGGAGAGACAGAGATTTGACACTAAAGATAGTAAGTTTAACCCAGTAAATCTTCATTAGACCCAGGTTTTAGATTATGATCTCTAACTGCAATCCGGACCATTACTACGTTTTATTGTAATTATGCTCGTATCGTCTATAATTATCGTAATCGCGCCCGTAATCTTACATTGGAAGAGGTTTAAAAACAGAGCATTCACTGAATTGCATAAACCTAAAAAGGGCACAACTAAACTTGTGGTATCTACATCCACCAATCTGCCTATCTTTGTCTGAAAAAGACAGATTGCCTCAGAACACTCCCCATAAAACAACAGCCTGGCTAATTATGTCTCATGCATACCAAGTTGTCTGGAATTAATATCCAAACTTTTTGGAAAAAGAACTTGTTATATTACCTGTATTCTTACGTAGTTACTGCTCCTGCATTGACCAAACGCCATTGCCACCGCTTGGTCCACTGAATCCGCCGAACCATCACCAGCAATTCGAGCCACTGGTCGAGCCCAGTGCTTGGCCCTCCACGTTTTGACCTGTTCGTAGTCATAGCTCACCTCAAGAAGCTGACCTGTTCCAAGTGACAACACCAACAAATCTTCAACTCCTCGCACGAATGGGAACTCCTGCTTGTTGTGCAACACGTGCGTAATTGCCGCCGCCGTAGGGTTACTCATGGCCAACCCACCGTCCACGGCCAAACACCTTGTTTGACCGTCGACGGACCTCATTTGGACCGGTTCGATCAAGCCCGGTTCTGCCAACGTACCCTTGCAAACCTCCCAGAGCCGGAAATCGAAACTATCGGTCTCCAACGCATCGGCTCTGGAGAACAAAAACGGCGCCGTGCTTGAAAGATCGTAACATGGAATCAAAACCGGCTTTAACGTATCTTTCAGAGTCAAGCTCCGACCTTGATCGATGAAAGTCTCTTTCATGACCTTTTCCAGACCGGAGGTGGCCCCAGTCGAACCGGTTTTGAACAGCCTCTTGAAACCTCCGCCACCGCCGGCACCACCTCTACCGTTACCGGACTTGTAAAATCTTTTGCCCTGGTCAGCGAGAAACCTCCACGTGTCATCAGCTTTCATAATCGGACGGTTATGGTCTTTTGATCCAAAGAGCATGGCCGTGAAGATGCCGCCAACTCCGGTACCGGCAACAACGTCGAAAAAGTCGGCGATTTTGGCGTCAGGGTTGCCGGACTTTGTTTTCAACGCTTGTTCTAGATATGACAATGCTTTCCCAGGTAGAATACCTCTCATGCCTCCTCCATCGATTGACAAAATGCAGATTTTGCCTCGCTGGTTCTTGATCGAAGAGACGACGTTGTTGGTACCTGTGATCAAATCCTCTGGCTTCTGTTCATTGTTAGCCGGAGCAACTTGCTTCGGAACCCATAGTTTCTGATCGTCATACCCAAAAAGGAACTTGCTTTCAAGGATTGAGAAGATTTCGTAGCTAAGCTTGTCCGTATCAATGCTCGGTTCTTGCATTTCTGAGGATGGGTTGCACTCCATTTCCCAGAAAAAAAAAACAAAAACAAAAACCTATCAACCTTCTAAATCCAAGAATGGTTCTTTCACATAAACTGTTACAAACCTCGGCCAAAAAAAATCCTCACAACACCAGTTCTCGATTCTGTTGGTGGGTTGCTTGTCTTAAATGGCAACAAGTAGTCTACCTTAACATTCAGGCCCATTTAGTTCTTGCTCTTGCTCGACTCCCCTTACAGAACACACAAACACAAACACATATCTCAACGAACTAATCCCTTCAAGCCTGGAAATTTCGCAAGCAATCCTAAAACCGTACCAAGAAAAGACGAGAAAGCAAGAAAGAACAAGAAGAAGAAGAAGCAAAATCTTTCAAAGACCCTTGTGACCAATCGTGTCGTATGTCCTCCTCTCTATATATAAACTCTGTTTCTGGTTCTCTCTCTATCTGGGGTGTTTCATGTGTTGTTCTATATGAATTGCAATCTGTTTTTTTTTTTTTTTGGCAGAATCAGAGGAGAACTAATTAAGGATTCACAAAAGAGGGTTTAAGTTTAACCAACTCTGTACCATAAACGCGAGACACAAAACAAGACCGCACAGAGCAGTTGTTGCAGAGCATGTCTGTTTATATTGCCCTTTTAAGAACAGAACATCACGAACACGCTAATTCTCTCTCCATCTCTCTCTCTCTCTATCTGCCACGTCATCATTACAACTCTCTCTCTTGTGTTTTTCGTTTCTTAATTTTTAATTTCACCTATTTTTATCAAACAAACTATTTACAGTGAACAGTTACTTGGAGTTGAATCCAGCGGCCATGATTGATTTCTATTGTTTATCCGTGACCAACGGTCCTGATTGGAAGTTAGAAATATGATTTTTGGTTTTATTATTCTACGGTGGGGCCCGTAAAACAATGGAGACGCATCAATCAGAGGATGCAATCACCTGTGAATGGTCTATTTCTAATTAGTAACACAAACTATAATTAGGATAATTAAATGATACTTTGGTTTAAATATTATTTTTATTATAATATTATAAAAATAATTTTTAATTTAATTTGTAAAAATTTTAAAAAATAGTTATTTATAAATTATTAATTTAAAAATATATAAATTATTTATAAATTTTGATGTGAATTCTTAACCTAAAACATGGAATTATTTTATTTAATTAAGTTATTATTTATAAATTTCGATGTGAATTCTTAACCTATAACGTGGAATTAATACATATTTTAAAAAATGGTGGATGCCTAGACCCTTTCTTAATTAAATATTGAAGATACAACTCAATAAAATAGCTTGAAGTTGATAGGATGTAACGTATGAAAGCAATTTTACAAAAATTAGAAGAAAAAAAAAGGACAAGAGTCAATATCAAATAAATATGATATTAAAAATTATTATGATAATTTATAAATTAAAGAATTTATATTAATAATAAATTTAACTTAAGAATCATTAAAAATAAAATTTAGAGACTACTATTTTAATATTACTATTTAAAATTTTTGTTTAATATGTAAATAAAAATAGTGATTGTGTATTATGAAAATAATATAATTATATTAAAAAGAAGTTGTGTTTTCATGAATTTTGTGGAGTTGAATGGCCTATATCTTTCCTTATCATCTTTCAAATAGTTGTTATTATTCACTTTGAATAGGCCATTTTCAACAATATGAAGGAGTAAAATTAGCTTATGTCCATAATTTATTTTGTTTAGTAAGTAAACATTGTAGTGAATGATATTGGAGAACATTTCCTCCACTAATTAAGGTGATGACTATGTTTCCTAATTGTCCATATCAATCAACTAATCTCTTCTGATAAGAAGGGATAACATTTGGATCTAGTCTATCCTTTTCTGCTTCAAAGTCGTCAAGTTCGATTTTTTTAAAAAAAGTAATGCCTCAGGTCACACTTGGGCTCTGGCTACCCAAGCTTAGCATGCCTCAGGGCTCGGCAACTATAAGAAAAATGATATTATTTATAAAAATGGACGTTTTTTATTTTAATTCAATTTTTTTAAAATTTAGGCCAAATTGGGCAGAGTCAGACTTAGGCTTAACTACCTCGAGCCCATCAGGCCTTAAAGCTTTAGCAAAGCTTTCCAAGATTCGAGTTCGGTTCATTGTCATTAGTAAACATGGCTTAATTACAAAAAAAAGAAAATTATGGTTAAAAAATATTTTTAATATAAATATCTTAAATTCATAAATGTTAACTGAGTTAATATGATATAATTTATTTAAGATATGTAATTTATATTTTATATATAGATTATAATTAATGCAGTAATTAAAAGTTTTAAATCAATATTATTTTTGTTAAATATGATTAAGATAATATCATTTTATCTTTTGAATTATTTAGTACGAGTGCAAACACATTTTAGGTTGAATTTTAATTAAAAATTTCGAATCAGACTCGGACCGACCCGTTGCAAACCCTACCTGAGGTTAACATGTTAATATAATTTTGGGATTTGAAGTCAATTCCTGCATTTTTCTGGTAATAATGCCATGAGTTCAGGAAATAAAGAAAGGAATAGAAAGACTATTACTTATACTTGACAGCGAAAACTCTTGGAGATAGATTCCAGGAAGATATGGACTATAATGGCATTATCCTGAATTCAAGTTGCAAGACAAAACTCGGAACTTGTCAGTCCCTACACATGACAGGAACGTCTTCAGACATTAAAACTAAGGTCCACACTCTCACAGGCTCCTACACAGTATGAGAAAGTATGAACAGGATTCACAGGCAGAGTAGGATTTCGATAAAAACATCAAAAGACTTTACTGCAGATGGATTACTAGATTCCTGTCATGACGTTCATAGTTGATTTGGTCATTGTCATGATCCTATCATTACATTATCTAAACTTCTTTTTTTGGAAATGGTTTTCCTAGGAATCCGCATTTATTTCGTAGAAATCCACAGTCAAACAAAAAATGAGACAACTGACAGTAGATGAATCCATGCCAAGCCTTAGCTCCAGCATTTTTAAGTCGAGAAGCATACAAGCAAATGATATTACTCCTAACACATAGCCTATCAGGCAAGTAAATACCCTTAGTTCTTCACAGAGGTCACATGCTTCAGAAGCATTTGCACTACGTCTTGTGATATTTTTGAGGCTTCATTTTTCAGGTGATGGATCTTAGCATCTGTTTCTTGCTCCAGGCGCTTCACGTTGGCACCAGAGTCCCCACTCCTCTGTTTCATGTTATGTCAGTATTTACTGGTTAGATGGTGTGTAGTAATGTAACGTTGATGAAATATTAAGTTCCCTAATTCAAAGCTTAAACAACATTTGAGAAGTTAATGATAATTAAATTTGAATGTAGAACGAGATTACAAGAAACAACCAAATGATTGTTCAAGCAGCAAGCAGATATGGTCTCGATCCCTGATGTATTATTAATTAAACGAAACTTACCAAGTAACTTGAGATCTACATTTGACAAAATAAATTGTAGGTTAATTTGTGGATGGTAAAACATTTTGCAGTGTATCTTACCTCTGCAAGCTTTTTTTGAAATTCAGCTTCCATATGAGCACGAAATTTGGCAGCCTCCTTCTCAGCTTCTTCTTTGGCTTGCTTTAATCTAGCCAATTTTGCTGAATATAAAAGAGCAGAAGTAAATACCAAGATAACAGATAATCTTCTATCACAGACACTTTCTTTCAATTCAGTTATCGACAGCTAGCAGATATACTGATCATTGTAAAATTAAATTTTCATATAAAGAGTAATGTTCCGTGCTTTCACTGAAAAAAGAAAAGCCTACAAAACATCACAATCACTTAGTCTTGGTCCTGGTACAAGGTATGAAGAACCTTAGAGAAGCAACCTTATATTTTTGGGAGGTGGGGCGACTGGGAATTAAGCACAAAAGGATGGTAAAATTATTAGAGAGAATAAGATAATGAATGTGATTGTAAACAATAAAATGAATAGAAAACCATAGAGCTTACCATTTCTGGCAGCGTTGACGATATGCTGAGCTTCTTGTTCAGCAGCTAGCAAGAGTTGAATCCCATTCTGGCCCCTGTTAGCTTCCATTTTCCTGAATCTGTCAAAGCTATTCTGAAGAACGAGCAGCAACTCAAATAATAGTTGGCGTCGAGTACTAGAACAATACAACAATACATGTATTCTGGTGGCAATACAAATCATGCATTTCCAGATATATTACATCCAGGAAACAATTTCCATTTTCGGACGGTTAAGAGCACATTAGATCACCTAGACAATTGACACGTTGGGGATAAAATTTCATAGCATGGAATTCACAATTTAGCAACCTTTTTATTGTCAATCTACAATTCAGGAGTCAGATCAATTGCATGTCACTAATCTCCCCACTTTATTACCAGAGTGAATCAGAAATGATTGATGCTCAAAATCAGGAATGCCAAAACTATGGCAACCAATCAATTTGGCATGGCTATAACCAAACAAGAGTAAAGCAAGAAGTTCAGCAGAAAATCCGTGCAGACATGGGTAAATGCTTTCACATTATAAGATAAAGCTGTCACCTGAACTACCAGCAGAAGTAACAGTTAGAGTCAGGCAGTTCAATTCCAACACAGTATCAAAAAGAAACACACAGGATCAACAGATCAAAATCCCCAAATTCTACAAGAAAAAATAATTTAGGAACTATAAAACTGAATCACTAGCCCTTACAATAAGCAATTCCAGCAGAAAAAACAATTAGAGTCAGGCAGCACAATTCCAACACAGTATAAACAGAAACACACAGGATCACCAGATCAAAATCCCCAAGATAAAGTAAGTTAAGAACTATAAAACTGAATCACTAGCCCTTACAATAAGCAAATCGCAATGAAAAAATGAAGAAAAAAAAAGACAAGAACTTTGATTATAAAGAAACATGGCACAAGGGCTCCCTTAGAAAAATTAGATAACCAAGTACAAAATCGTAACAGCCTTTTCTTCCAACACACAAGAGTTTATCCCACTGATCCCATCGATCCCATATCAAAAAGATCAGTGGCCATATTATATATACAACAGCGGATTTCATAAATGACCAAATCGAGAATTACCCACTAAGATTTGACACCAAAAGTTTGAAAATTTCACTTCAAAATTAGATCTTTAATCACCAGAATAGGTGATCTATGCTATCGAGGAGTTTAAGAATACGGTATCAAGAAAATACTTGCGCGATTCATCATTCAAAGAGATCCAAGCAGAAATCACGACATCAAACACATGATTTGAAGAAAGCATAGAATACAGAGAAGCAAATGGTAAGAAAATGGCGAGAACACTTACCTAAAGCGACGCGATGTGGTGATGATTCGAACTTGTTCAGAAATTCATTGCCATCTCTGGTACAAATCTATACGTTGTTGTTATGACGAATGACTGTATTAGCCCTACAATCATTAACTCAAAAATGAAGTTTTTATTTATTATTATTTTTCTTATTAAAACCACATAAAAGTATATATTAAATCAAAGATTTTACCAAATTGTAAATCATGGTAGAAGGGATTTGAACAAATTTCATATTTTTATTAGGTTTTTTATTTTTATTTTTTACAACCAAAAACTAAGATGATTTCCTAATAAAAAGTGATAAATTTTTAATATTAATACAATTAATTATATTTTCTTAAATAAAATTTTTTATTTTTAAATAATTTAAAGTATAAAATATGCTGATTTTTACTGTTAGTAAAAGGATTTTTAAGAAATTTATATTTTTGTCAAGTTTCTTTTTTTTCATTTTCACAAGTAAAAATACAAGTTAATTGATTTTGAAGTTATTTTTGGTTTTTTAATTTTTATATTTTTAATCAAAATTTTTATTTATTATTTGAAATTATGATTAAAATTTTGATATATAATTTACTATTGATCCTAAATTAAAACACCACTTTTTAAATGCTTATCGCAATATAAATTTTCATACTTAAAAACCAATATTTAAGAAAATGAACCCATTCGGCTAATTTAATAATGAAAACTTTGAACTAATTAACTTTTCGTTTTGATTTGATTTAATAATTTTTATTGTTAAAAATGATTAATTAATTAGTTAATTAATCAATAAATTTTTATATACTAAAATAAATTGATTAATTTTTATTTAACAGTCCTTTTTTTCAATTAAATTTTAAATTTTTTTTTTGAATAAGAATATTCTTCTTCAATCATTTTTCAAATTTTTTATTTAATTTTAACTGAATTTATTATTGGTCTAATAATGCTGATTAAATCTTTTAAACCCTAAACATTTTATTTTATTGGTTTTATTTCTGGTTCAATTTTTAAAACATTGCTGACAATCAGTTTTAATTGAACTTGACTTGAATCATCAAATCTTAAAGCAATTGAATAGTTCAAAATTACTAAGTTTTGATATTCTAATCATCCTGAGACTTACCGCTTATGTAAAATATGTTTTTTGTTGAAACAGGAAGCTCAAACAACAAAGTTTTGATCTTTTTCAAGGATACATACGAAATGAAGTGTGATGAAAATGGCATAGGGTGCCTTTAAAGTCCTCAAACCTCATGAATTTTGGGAAATATTGTTGGATCATAGTTAGCAGAAATGGTTGGAAAACTTATTGACCATCTTCAGTCTCAGACAGCAAGTTGGAAGATGTAGCAGAGACCAACATCAAATCTGCAGCTTCCTCTGTCTTCACTGTGGCTGTAGTCTTCATTGTGGCTGCAGGACGATACTCTTCAATTTTCTGCAGTACCCATTCAGCAATTTGGTCTCTGCAATGTTAACAAATTATGTCAGGATCAACTCTATTTTCTTCAGTTTCTGTATTTCAGATATCAACTGTTTTGATTTGGCATAGTTCATATCTGCACAGACTACATTCAATGCCCTTAGTCATCTCAAAACCTGCAGTAATCAAATAATATGACAACTGAAAAAAGTTTTAGAGTTGCAGTTGTGACATTGGCGGTTTCCGTCATCTCATGGCGGTTTTTCGGTCTGTTATAGCTGCAGTCTTATCCTGTCTGCAGTTATAGTACTAACTTGCAAACAAAATAGAAAAGAGATACAGTGCAAACAGAAGCATACCTTGTTCTATCATAGTAATATGTTTCCTTGTAGACTCCATTTACGAAGAAGAAGAGAGTAGGATAAGCCTGAATTTTGTACTTGTAGGCCAACATGGTTTCAGCAACAGCATCAACCTTGGCAATAACTGCTTCACCATTGAGAATTGCAGCTGCTGCTTCATATTCAGGTGCCAGAAGCTTGCTCCATGGGCACCATGGGGCATAGAAGTTCACCATCACATATTTGTTCTTGCTAATGCACTCACTAAAATTCTCCTCACTCAACACCACTGCTTTGCCCTTTTCGTTAAAAATCGATTGCTCTCCAGTTGGTCTTTGATCAATGTCCTCGTCAACAGGAAAGTTAGCAGAAGCTCGAATCATATTGACCATCTTCAGTCTCATATGCAGTTGGCTAAAAGTTTCTGCTTTCATAAACTCCTCAGCAAGTAACTGCAGAACACAAAACAATTCAAGATAAATTCTCTGTTTGTAACATCTTGCTTGTTGTAATATTCTGCTAAAGTACTTAATAAACTGAAAAGAGAAGTGAAAATAGTCAAGTAGTTACCTTAATATTTGTTAAGGTCAATTTCTCAGGATATATATACCTGTTCATAATATTATCAGTAACATATTCAGCTACAACCTGTAAAATTGCAGATATTACATTAATAAGATCATAAACATGAAATAAACAATATAGTTATAAAGGAGGAAGTAGAATTGTTTGTTGAGTACTCACTGTAGGTGAATCATCGGTTAGGCCAAAATGACGTGCAAATTGTTTTCTACGATCTCCACAGCTAGAATCAACATGGATGAATAGGAGCTACAAGAAATCAAAGTACAGATTCAGGAAAATCGAATGTTAATACCTGAAGAAGCTTGAAGTAGTTAAAGATACCATCTACAGAGAAGTGAATATTTCTGATCACCTTTTTTCTGAAAGCTTTTGCAGCTTCCTGGAATGTAGATATCACCTCCGGTGAATCTCTAGGAGCAAACAGCCACAACTGTGAAGAAAATGACGAAACTGTTTGTTGTCATTATGAAGTTTCCTGAATTTTCAAACTTAAAAACAAGAATTAGTCTTTACCTTTTTCATGGGGTTCTGGTATATGGAGTGTGCTTCCATATCTGAATATGTGATCATTGATGGAAGCTTGCTTTCTGATACGAATTCAGATATTGCTGATTCACTGAACTGACTCTCTGTAAGAATCAAGAAGATTCGAGGCATTAAAGCTAGATATGAAGTGTCAATGGTGAATCCTTCAAAGCTTGAAACTACTGCAGAAGAAACTAACCAAACACAAAACGAGTATGATTTAGACCCTCTTTGTTAAGCATAATCAATGCAGGGCGTTTGGTTTGTGGATCAATATTGAATAACTTTGCAACATTTGCATCAGTAGTTTGATAGAAATCAACATCAAAGTGCAGCTTGGAAGCCATAGTTAGCTGCTCACTCTCCAGATCCTGTGGAAGAGATTATAGTGATCACTAGACAATCAAGCTGCATAATGAGAAACTAAAACATAAGCAAGCTCCTTAATCAAGTACCTCAAAAGAATCGAGAAATCCCACAGCAACCATGGATTTAGAAGACAATATACAGTTAACTTCCTCTGGTTCTGTTATGTTTTGAACTGTTGGATAGATTCTTTGCTTTACCCAAGTTGTAATAGCTTCCCTGCCAGGTTTCAGAAAACCATGAATTTGAGTTACTAGCTATGGATCACAGAAAGAACAAAGAACAATGAAGCCTCTGTTACGTTTCTAACCTGGTCCTTGTTTCTTTATAAGAAAATCTTTGACCTTGAGCACCACCAACGAATAGATATATAGTCGGATATTCCTCAACACTGTATCTCATTCTCAACCCTGTCTCCCAATCATCAACTTTTGCAAGAACAGCCTCGCCCTTTAACATAGTGGCGGCGGAGGCGTATTCCGGCGCCAGTTGCTGACTCCAGTTGCACCATGGTGCGTAGAAATTCACCAGAACAAACTGATGTCCGTCAACGAAATCGCTAAAGTTGAGAGCACCGAGCACCACCACGTCCTTCTCGTCAACCTCCGGCCACTCCATTGGTGTCATGTCATCAAACGGCACCACTCTCGACTTGTGTGTTCCAACCTCTTCGGGGAAGCTATCCTCAACCCTGGGAACAACAAG
The DNA here is from genome assembly GCA_027575705.1 of Erythroxylum echinodendron. Lineage (NCBI taxonomy): Eukaryota > Viridiplantae > Streptophyta > Magnoliopsida > Malpighiales > Erythroxylaceae > Erythroxylum > Erythroxylum echinodendron. Next base: position 32,728,119 of record JANZXR010000003.1, read on the forward strand.
TTGATCATATAGATCTTGAGTGATCAATGTAGGAGCAAGAGGGTAGAGTTGGTCGATATCATCCTCCTGGTCGAACATGGAAAGAACCAGTTTTTGAAGGACTGGTGAATGGAAGTGAGACAGAGGAGTGACATAGAAGAATGTGAAGAGAATAAGGGTAGTGGTAAAGAAGAAGAGAAGAGCTTTCGAAGCAGACATTGTTGCTCGAGCAATTGCAGAGACGAGTTTGGATCGTGAAGGAGAAGTGTTGACTTTCCAGCCAAGAAATAAGAAATTGGTCGATGACAAAAGTTATGAAATTACAATTATAGGCACCACCTTTCCTTTAGGATCCTCATTCATTGAGGTGCATAATTGAAATTTAATATCAATATCTTATGATAGAGAGTAGTTGAGTCCATGTGAGGAAGACCAAACAAAAGGGTTGACTAAAACATCATAAAAGTTGACCATTCAAACCAAAGCTTTTAAATATTTTGTATACAAATATACTTAAATTCCTTATAAACTTAAGTTTTTTCTTTTTGAACATAGGGATCGTAGTTACTAACATTTGAATGCACATTGATTAAATTTTTGAATTGATGTAATAAATTGCAAATTATACTAATCGAGTATTTTATATTAGGTAAGCTCTGTACGACAGGTTCGATTGAGAGAGTATAAATAGGAGGATTCGAACATAAGACCTTTTGCTCTCATACCTCCCACTCCACCAACTCGATTACTCCGGAAACTCTTATAAACTTAAGTTGTTTATTCAAAAATAACATCTTCTAAGTCAGTATTATATCAATTCTTAAACTCGAATCGAAGGGATTAAATTCGAACTAAATTAATAATTTATTATAATTAGTTTTAATTATTAATTTAAGTCGAGTTAATTAGTTTGAGTTAGACCTAAAAATTATATGAGATAAATATTTTTTAGAAAATTTTTAAAAATTATAAAACTTTTTAAAAGTTTCTTAAATTACAAAAAATATTTGTATCTTTGATGCTGAAAATAAATAAATTAGTGCAAGGACTTAATCTAAGCAAATACCATAGTTTTTATTTTTTAATCTAATGTATATATTAAATATATTATTTAATTATTTAGTATTAATTACTAATAAGAGTTATGATTAATATAGATAAATTATTTATTTTATATTTATTTAAAAATTAATTTTTTAAAAAAATTAAAATTTTATGTAATAATTATTTAATAAGTATACTTAAAATTTAAAATATCTTAAATATATAAATTTCAAATTAAATTAATTTTAGTAATTAAAATATATATTAATGTATAAGTAGTTTTTACTTATTAAATTATTTATTTAAATAAAATATAGTAGATGATTTACCTAAGGTTATTGCTAAATATTATATAAACCATATCAAAATAAAATTATTTATTCATTTCATAATTTTAGTTTATTTTTAAATTTTTATCTGATATTTAGCAATAAAAATATAATAATATTAAAATTAAAAATTAAACAAGTTTTTATTTTTATTTAAAATAATAGAAATAAAAAACAAGAAGTAAAACCCAAAAACCAGGAAAACAGATATCAAATCAAATGGTATTAAACAGTTGGGTTGCTCCTGCATGATCCAAGTGCCTTAACAGCTCATGCTCTTAAGATGAATTGATGATAGAAAGCTGCAATGGCTGCTCCAACGAAAACCTACCCAAAAGATCCACTGCGAATAACACACAGAAAAAGCAAATTTTAGTTTGATTAAAATTTGGAAATTTCACACTTGATCATCCCAGGCCTTTTCATTGTTGAGCAGAACACCAGCTCCAAGACTCCTGGCAGGGTTTATGCCAGTACCGTTGATTGGAATTGTAGCCAGGTGAACCATGAACACAGCAACTCCAATTTACAGTGGCGCGAAATCCTGTTATATCACCCATAAACCCACAAATCTTAAACATCAAGTCCTCCCCAGTTGGTCTTTGATCAGTGTCCCTTTCATCAGAAAAGTTGGCAGAAGCCATGGGAAGCATATTGACCTTCTTCAGTATCGTATCCTGTTGGTCAAAAGTCTCTGCTTTCAAAAACTCCTCAGCAAGTATCTGCAGAACACATCATGGAAAAAAATCGATGTAAATTCTCTGCTTATACCATCTTTCTCGTTGTACAATTCAGTTCAGGTACTCTATAAACTGATAAGGGAAGTGAAAATAGTTTAGTTACCTTAATATTGGCTAAGGTCACTTTGTCAGGATATTGAAATATGTTCAAAATATCATCAGCAACATATTCAGCTACAACCTGCAAAATTGCAGATATTACATTAATAAGATCATAGACATGAAATGAACACTATAGTTTTCCATTTTCCTGATTGGTTTGAGTGCTCACTCTTGGTGAATTGTCAGTTAGGCCAAAATCTGATAAAAATTGTTGTCTACGAGCTCCATAGCAAGTATCCACGTGAATGAATAGGAGCTTCAAGAAATCAAAGTTGGAGATTCAGGCAAACCGAATTTTAACACCTGAGGGAGCTTGAAATAGTTTAAAGATAAGATCTTTTTTCTTATCACCTTTTTTCTGAAAGCTTTTGCTGCTTCCTGGAATGCAGATATCAACCCCATGAATCTCGGACAAAACTGTTTGTTGTCATTATGAAGTTTCCTGAATTTTCTGAAATAAACACAGCAACAATATGGCATGCATCTCAAGCAACGATTACGTAAAGACACATGCACGTTAAAACAACGGAAGCATAACCGAATGAAAATACCTCCAACCATTGTCCACCGAAATCTTCTTGTCTCTGTGTTTGAATCTTCTGTCCTCTTCCTTAAGCACGATTGATGGTGTACACTGATGCTTGGCAAGAATAGGGACCCAAACAAGCTTACAAACCGTCTTTTAATACCTCTGCCCATCACAGAAGAGGTAACGGCTACGACATGGGCGTTAACGTGTGCATGTGTAGTGGGTAAACTCATTAAATGGACCATACTTTAAACTGTAGAAACAGTGGGAAGATTTTAAAAAATCTTACATCTTCTAACTCAAAAACAAAAATTAGTCTTACCTTTTTCATGGTTGTGCTTCTATTTCTGAATAAGTGATCATTGAAGGAAGCTTGCTTTCTGATACGAATTCAGATATTGCTGATTCACTGAACTGACTCTCTGTAAGAATCAAGAAGATTAAAGGTATTAAAGCTAGAAATGAAGTGTCAATGGTCAATCCTTCAAAGCTTTGAACTACTGCAGAAAAACTAACCAAACACAAAATGAGTATGATTTAGACCCTCTTTGTTAAGCATAATCAATGCAGGGCGTTTGGTTTGTGGATCAATATTGAACAACTTTGCATCATTTGAATCAGTAGTTTGATAGGAATCAACATCAAAGTGCAGCTTGGAAGCCATAGTTAGCTGCTCACTCTCCAGATCCTGTGGAAGAGATTATATGATCACTACACAATCAAGTTGCATAATGAGAAAAACATAAGCAAGTTCCTTAATCAAGTACCTCAAAAGAATCGAGAAATCCCACAGCAACCATGGATTTAGAAGATAATATACAATTAACTTCCTCTGGTTCTGTTATGTTTTGAACTGTTGGATAGATCCTCTGCTTCACCCAAGTTGTAATAGCTTCCCTGCCAGGTTTCAGAAAACCATGAATTTGAGTTGCTAGATATATATGGATTTTACATAAGAACAATGAAGCATCTGGTACACTTCTACATTTCACGGAGAGCTTGAAGAAGATGTTCTAACTGTTGTGAAAATTGACTGGATTAGAGCAGGTTCCCAGTTAAGTAGGACTGAAAGGAATAGTAATGAACACACAAATTTTATGTGGAAAACTCCTAAATTAGGGTAAAAACCCAAGGCAAGGATAGAAGAATTTTACTATTGGAAAAATTGGAGAATTACAAGGAGAAAACTACACCCAAAAATACAAAAAAAATTTCTTTGTGCCTCTCTCTCTTGTTTATCTCTCTCACCTCATACTCTCTTAATTTTTGTACCGCCCATACACTCCTTTCTTTGTTCATCTCCTGCCTATAAATAGACAGGAGGATGCAAATAAGGCCAAGCATGGTAGGCACCAAAATGCCTACCATGTTTGACTTTCATTTTGGTAGGCACTGAATGATACCTACCATAGTTGGCAATTCTCCCACTTGAAGATTTGATTTGAGAGTCAATCAGATCTTCACACAATTCTTTCTACCTTGCCGCTTCATGTTGTTTACGTCTATGTCAGGCCACACGAGGATCGACGCCACATAAACTTGTCGCCATTGATTGCATTTGTCATAAAATTTGCCAAGTTATCCATTGTATGAATTTTCTGCATATCCACCGTTCCTTCTTCCACTTTCTCACGAACGAAGTGATACTGAACTCGAATGTGTTTTGTCTTTGAATGAAATGCTAAATTCTTGGCAAGATGCAAAGTACTTTGGTTATCACAAAACAGAATAATATTCTCTTGTTTATACTCAAGTTCTTCCAACAACATCTTCAACCACACTACTTCTTTACTGGCTTGTGTAGCTGCTACATATTCTGCTTTTATGGTTGACGTAGCCACAACTAACTGCAGTTTTGAAATCCAGCTCACAGCTCCTCTAGCTAGTGTAAACACATATCCTGTAATAGATTTACTTTTAATAAGATCACCTGTATAATCAGCATCAACATATCCTCTGACAGTAAAATATGATCCTCCATAACATAATGCAACATCTGAGGTTCCCTTGATATATTTAAGAACCCTCTTAATAGTATTCCAATGCTCTCGACCAGGATTCGCCATATATCGACTAACCACTCCCACTGCATGTGCAATGTCTGGTCTTGTACAAATCATAGCGAACATTAAGCTTCTCACTGCTGATGCATACGGTACTCGAGACATCTCCATCCTCTCTTCTTCATTGTTAGGACTCATACTTGAGGATAACTTGAAATTAACAGGAAGAGGGATATAAATTGACTTACAATCTTACATGTTGAATCGCCGCAAGATCTTCTTCAAATAATTCTTCTGAGAAAGCCAATTCTTCCTATTATTTTTGTCTCGGTGAATTTGCATCCCTAGAATCTTGTTTGCTAGTCCCACGTCCTTCATTTCAAATTCCCTAGCTAACTGTGCCTTCAATTCTTTGATACGATCATTGTTGGGGCCTGCTACTAATATGTCGTCTATATACAACAACAAGACTATAAAATCATCTTTTTCAAACCTCTTGAAATATACACAAGGGTTTGCATTCAGTCTGTTGTATCTAAGGCTCATGATGAAGGAATCAAATCTCTTATACCAACACCTCGGTGCCTGCTTTAAACCATACAGAGATTTGTTCAACCTGCAAACCAAGTTCTCTTTTCCTTTTTCTTCAAAACCTTCTGGCTGGAGCATATAAATTTCTTCTTCAAGATCTCCATGAAGAAATGCAGTTTTCATATTTGACTGCTCAAGATGCAAGTCAAATGTAGCACACATCGCCAAGACTACTCGAACTATAGTGAGTCGAGCCACAGGAGAAAATATTTCGTTAAAATCGATACCTTCTTTCTAAGCATATCCTTTTACCACCAGTCTAGCACGATACCGTTCTACTTTATCGTCACCACTCCGCTTGATCTTTTAAACCCATTTATTTCCAATAGGCTTTCTTCCTTGTGGTAGTGATACCAGCTCCCATGTCTTATTCTTATGCAGAGCTTCAATTTCTTCCTGTATTGCTGCCATCCACTGAGATGTATCTGAACTATTCATTGCTTCTTGAAAAGTTGATGGCCCTCCATTCTCAGTTAAAAGACAGTATACAATATTGCTTTTCATAATATAATCTGAGTGCCAGCTCGGTGCTCTTCTTGTGCGAGTTATTCTCCGAATATCTGAAACATCAGATTCGACTCGTTCTTGCTCCTTGTGCTCTGGTTCAGCTTCATAAGAATCATTTTGTTCAAATTCCCTTTCCACCTATACTGTTGTAGTCTTTGGATTCTCTTGTACTGTACCAACATTTTCTGCTTGCTCTTGATCCTTATCTTCTATGAAGATAACATCCCTGCTGATAATAATTTTGTAGGCAGTGGAAACCCACAGACGATACCCTTTTACTCCTTTAGCATATCCTAAGAAAATACATCTTCTGGATTTTGGATCCAACTTCGTAGTTTCTTGGGCATTGAACATCACATAGGCAGGATTTCCAAATATATGGAGGTTGGAATAATCCACTGGTTTACCAGTCCACATCTCCATCGGCGTCTTCAACTCAATTGTAGTTGATGGAGCTCGATTCACCACATAACAGGCTGTATTGACTGCTTCTGCCAAGAATTTATTATCTAAGCTTGCAGTTCTCAACATTGCTCTTGTTCTTTCTAACAAAGTTCTATTCAACCACTCTACTACTCCATTTTGTTGAGGAGTATATGCCGTCGTGAACTGCCTTTTGATGCCTTGTTTGTAGAATTCATCAAATTCTTTACCAGTATATTCAGCTCCATTATCTGACCTCAAACACTTGATATTCTTACCAGATTCGAGTTCTACCCGCGCTTTGTAAAATTTGAAAGTTGGAAACACATATGCCTTCCTCTTGATAGGAAACACCCAACATCTCCTCGAATAATCATCAATAAATGATACAAAGAAATTTGCTCCTC
>JANZXR010000003.1:32734872-32755938 GCA_027575705.1 Erythroxylum echinodendron
GCCTCCATGGAAGGAGAGAGCTTCTAAAATGATGAGGAGAAGTAAAACGGAAGTTGTTTTGGACATTGTTTCTTCAGAGATGAAACCGAGGAACTGATGAAGGAAGGACAGGAAGAAGGAAGATGTTTTGATGGTAACATATATATTCCACGATATAATAAAAATTAATTAATTAATTAATTAAAAATTAATTAATTAATTTTTATTTAATAATCTACTTTTCAATTAAATTTTAAATTTTTTTATTTGTATACTTTAATTATTTTTTAAATTCTTTAATTTTATTTAATTTTAAATAAATTTATTACTGAGATAACGGTGACTAAACCTTTTAAACCTTAAATATTTTGTCTAATAGGTTTCACTTTTATTTCAATTTTTAAAATATTTCTGAAAACCAGTTTTAATTGAACTCGAGTTAAATCGTCAAATCTTAAAGCAATTGAATAGTTCAAAATTACTAACTTTTGATGTTCTACTCATCCTGAGACTTACCGCTAATGTAAAATCTTTTTTCAATTGAAACAGGAAGCTCAAACAACCAAGTTTTGATCTTTTACAAGGATACATATGAAATGAAGTGTGATGAAAATGGCATAGGGTGCCTTTAAAGTCCTCAATCCTCATGTTTGGGAAATATTGTTGGATCATAGTTAGCAGAAATGGTTGGAAGACCTATTGACGATCTTCAGTCTCAGACAGCAACTTGGAAGATGAAGCAGAGACCAACATCAAATCTGCAGCTTCCTCTGTCTTCATTGTGGCTGTAGGACGATCCTCTCCAATTTTCTGCAGTACCCATTTAGCAATTTGGTCTCTGCAATGTTAACAAATTATGTCAGTATCAACTCTATTTTCTTCAGTTTCTGTATTTCAGATATCAACTATTTTGATTTGGCATAGTTCATATCTGCACATGCTACATTCATTGCCCTTAAGTCATCTCAAAACCTGGAGTAATCAAATAATATGACAACTGAAATAGTTTTAGAATTGCAGTTGTGACATTGGCGTCATCTCATGGCGGTTTTCGGTGTGTTATAGCTGCAGTCTTATCCTGTCTGCAATTATAGTACTAACTTGTAAACAAAATAGAAAAGAGATAGAGTGCAAACAGAAGCATACCTTGTTCTACCATAGTAATATGTTTCCTTGTAGACTCCATTTACGAAGAAGAAGAGAGTAGGATAACCCTGAATTTTGTACTTGTAGGACAACATGGTTTTGAGCAACAGCATCAACCTTGGCAATAACTGCTGCACCATTGAGAATTGCAGCTGCTGCTTCATATTCAGGTGCCAGAAGCTTGCTCCATCGGCACCATGGGGCATAGAAGTGCACCATCACATACTTGTTCTTGCTAATGAACTCACTAAAATTCTCCTCACTCAACACTACTGCTTTGCCCTTTTCGTTAAAAATCGATTGCTCTCCAGTTGGTCTTTGATCAATGTCCTCATCAACAGGAAAGCTAGCAGAAGCTCGAATCATATTGACAATCTTCAGTTTCCTATGCAGTTGGCCAAAAGTTTCTGCTTTCAGAAACTCCTCAGCAAGTAACTGCAGAACACAAAACAATTCAAGATAAATTCTCTGTTTATACCATCTTTCTTGCTGTAAAATTCTGCTAAAGTACTCTGATAAGTGAAAATAGTCAAGTAGTTACCTTAATATTTGTTAAGGTCAGTTTCTCAGGATATATATACCTGTTCATAATATTATCAGTAACATATTCAGCTACAACCTGCAAAATTGTAGATATTACATTGATAAGATCATAGACATGAAATGAACAATATAATTAGAAAGGAGGAAGTAGAATTGTTTGTTGAGTACTCACTCTAGGTGAATCATCGGTGAGGCCAAAATGAGATGCAAATTGTTTTCTACGAGCTCCACAGCAAGGATCAACATGGATGAATAGGAGCTACAAGAAATTAAAGTACAGATTCAGGAAAATCAAATGTTAATACGTGAAGAAGCTTGAAGTAGCTAACGATAACATCTACAGAGAAGTGAATATTTCTGATCACCTTTTTTCTGAATGCTTTTGCAGCTTCCTGGAATGTAGATATCGTCTCCCGTGAATCTCCAGGAGCAAAAAGCCACAACTGTGAAGAAAGTGACGAAACTGTTTGTTGTCATTATTAAGTTTCCTTAATTTTCTAACTTAAAAACAAGAATTAGTCTTTACCTTTTTCATGGGGTTCTGGTATATGGAGTGTGCTTCCATATCTGAATAACTGATCATTGATGGAAGCTTGTTTTCTGATATGAATTCAGATATTGCTCATTCAACTGGCCTTCTGTAAGAATCAAGAAGATTAGAGGCATTAAAGCTAGTTATGAAGTGTCAATTGTGAATCATTTAAAGCTTGAAACTACTGCAGAAGAAACTAACCAAACATAAATGGAGTATGATTTACACCCTCTTTGTTAAGCATGATCAATACAGGGAGTTTGGCTTGTGAATCAACATTGAACAACTTTGCAACATTTGAATCAGTAGTTTGATAGAAATCAACATCAAAGTGCAGCTTGGAAGCCATAGTTAGCTGCTCACACTCCAGATCCTGTGGAAGAGATTATAATGATCACTAGACAATCAAGTTGCATAATGAGAAACTAAAACATAAGCAAGTTCCTTAATCAAGTACCTCAAAAGAATCAAGAAATCCCACAGCAACCATTGATTTAGAAGACAAGATACAGTTAACTTCCTCTGGTTCTGTTATGTTTTGAACTGTTGGATAGATTCTATGCTTCACCCAAGTTGTAATAGCTTCCCTGCCAGGTTTCAGAAAACCATGAATTTGAGTTGCTAGCTATGGATCACATGAAGAACAAAGAACAATGAAGCATCTGTTATGTTCCTAGCCTGGTCCTTGTTTCTGTATAAGAAACTCTTTGACCTTGAGCACCACCAACGAATAGATATATAGTCGGATATGCCTCAACACTGTATCTCATTGTCAACCCTGTCTCCCAGTCATCAACTTTTGCAAGAACAGCCTCGCCCTTTAACATGGTGGCGGCGGCGGCGTATTCCGGCGCCAGTTGCTGACTCCAGTTACACCATGGTGCGTAGAAATTCACCAGAGCAAACTGATGTCCGTCAATGAAATCGCTAAAGTTGAGACCACCGAGCACCACCACGTCTTTCTCGTCAACCTCCGGCCACTCCAGTGGTGTCATGTCATCAAACGGCACCAATCTCGAATTGTGTGTTCCAACCTCTTCTGGGAAGCTATTCTCAACTCTGGGAACAACAAGTTGATCATCTAGATCTTGAGTGATCAATGTAGGAGCAAGAGGGTAGAGTTGGTCATCCTGTTGGTCGAACATGGAAAGAACCTGTTTTTTAAGGATTGGTGAACGGAAGTGAGACAGAGGGGTGTCATAGAAGAATGTGAAGAGAATAAGGGTTGTGGTAAAGAATAAGAGAAGAGCTGTCTAAGCAGACATTGTTGCTTGAGAAATTGCAGAGATGAGTTTGGATCGTGAAGGAGAAGAGTTGACTTTCCACAAAGGAATAGGAAATTCGTCGGTGACGAAAGTTATGAAATTACAATGCACCACCTTCCTTTAGGATCATCATTCATTGAGGTGCGTAATTGGAATTTAATATCAACCTAACAAGTGTTTAGCACTTTCATTCTTTAATTAGAGGTCTTCAGTTTGAGTCTTGGAAATAAAAAAATTTATTTGGCTAATACTTTATCTCTTAGGGGGTGATCCAGTGTAAGTGAGAATTAGTCTGAGTGTAGATGATTTAAAGGCACTTTTTCATAGTTGGAAATTTCCTAAAACACCTCGTAGATTAACAAAAAAAAAACTTTGTGGATACAAATAAACTTAAATAGTTATAAATTTAGAGATGTAAAACCCGGCTGGCCTGACAAGCCTGTGTTTGATCCTGGTTGATTGGGCCAGGAGCCAAGGTCCAGCCGGCCTGACCCGTGACCCTATCGTTATTTTCAGAACGACATCATTTTGACAAAAATGACATCATTTTGAAAGTTTTTCTTTAAAAAACAAATGACGAGTCATAGGTCGGGCCATAGGCCGACCTATCCCGACCTGTCGAGCTACAAGACACTATGATTCGAGTCTAGCCCATTTCATTAACATTAACTTTCGCAGATGTAGAGATTAAAATAAATAAATTAGTGCTAGGAATTAATCTAAGCACATACCGTAGTTTTTATATTTTTAATCTAATGTATCTATTAAATATATTATTTAATCATTTAGTATTAATTACTAATAAGAGTTATGATTAATATAGTTAAATTATTTATTTTATATTTGTTTAATAATTACTTTTTTAAAAATAAAAATTTTTATGTAATAATTATTGACCAATTATACTTAAATTTTAAAATATCTTAAATATATAAATTTCAAATTAAATTAATTTTGGTAATTAAAATATATATTAATTTATAAGTAGTTTTTACTTTTTACCTATTAAATTATTTATTTAAATAAAATATAATAGATGATTTACCTAAAGTTATTACTACGTATTGTATAAAACATATCAAAATAAATTATATATTCCTTTCATAATTTTAATTTATTTTTTATTTTTTATCTGATATTTAGTAATAAAAATATAATTATATTAAAATTAAAAGTTAAACAAGCTTTTATTTTTATTTAAAATAATAGAAATAAATAACAAGAAGTAAAACTCAAAAAACAGAAAAACAGAAATCAAATCAAATGATATTAAACAGTTGGGTTGCTCCTGAATGATCCAAGTTCCTTAACAGCTCATGCTCTTAAGATGAATTGATTATAGAAAGCTGCAATGGCTGCTCCAACGAAAAGGTCCTACCCAAAAGATCCACTGCGATTAACACACAGAAAAAGCAAATTTTAGTTTGATTAAAATTTAGAAAGTTCACACTTGATCATCCCAGGCCTTCTCATTGTGGAGCAAAACAGCAGCTCCAAGACTCCTGGCAGGGTTTATGCCAGTACCGTTGATTGGAATTGTAGCCAGGTGAACCATGAACACAGCAACTCCAACGTACACTGCGGCGAAATACTGTCATATCACCCATAAACCTACAAATCTTAAAGATCAAGTGCTCTCCAGTTGGTCTTTGATCAATGTCCCTTTCATCAGAAAAGTTAGCAGAAGCCATTGGAAGCATATTGACCGTCTTTAGTCTCGTATCCAGTTGGTGAAAAGTTTCTGCTTTCAGAAACTCCTCTGCAAGTATCTACAGAACACAACATGAAAAAAGTCAATGTAAATTCTCTGCTTATGCCATCTTTCTCGTTGTACAATTCAGTTGAGGTACTCTATAAACTGAAAAGGGAAGTGAAAATAGTTTAGTTACCTTAATATTGGTTAAGGTCACTTTGTCAGGATATTGAAATATGTTCATAATATCATCAGCAACATATTCAGCTACAACCTGCAAAATTGCAGATATTACATAAATAAGATCATAGACATGAAATGATTATAGTTTTCCATTTTCCTGATTGGTTTGAGTGCTCACTCTTGGTGAATCGTCAGTTAGGCCAAAATCAGATAAAAATTGTTGTCTACGAGGTCCACAGCAAGTATCCACGTGAATGAATAGGAGCTTCAAGAAATCAAAGTTAGAGATTCAGGAAAATCAAATGTTAACACCTGAGGGAGCATGAAGTAGTTTAAAGATAAGATCTTTTTTCTTATCACCTTTTTTCTGAAAGCTTTTGCTGCTTCCTGGAATGCAGATATCACCTCCCATGAATCTCTTGGCGCAAAAAGGAACAACTGATAAGAAAGGGACAAAACTGTTTGTTGTCATTATGAAGTTTCCTGAATTTTCTAACTTAAAAACAAGAATTAGTCTTACCTTTTTCATGTTCTGGCATATGGGGTGTGCTTTCATTTCTAAATAAGTGATTATTGAAGGAAGCTTGCTTTCTGATACGAATTCAGATATTGCTGATTCAGTGAACTGACTCTCTGTAAGAATCAAGAAGATTAGAGGTATTAAAGCTAGAAAGGAAGTGTCAATGGTGAATCCTTCAAAGCTTGAAACTATTGCAGAAGAAACTAACCAAACACAAAACGAGTATGATTTAGACCCTGTTTGTTGAGCATAATCAATGCAGGGCGTTTGGTTTGTGGATCAATATTGAATAACTTTGCAACATTTGAATCAGTAGTTTGATAGAAATCAACATCAAAGTGCAGCTTGGAAACCATAGTTAGCCGCTCACTCTCCAGATCCTGTGGAAGAGATTATATGATCACTAGACAATCAAGTTGCATAATGAGAAACTAAAACATAATCAAGTTCCTTAATCAAGTACCTCAAAAGAATCGAGAAATCCCACAGCAACCATGGATTTAGAAGACAATATACAATTAACTTCCTCTGGTTCTGTTATGTTTTGAACTGTTGGATAGATTCTCTGCTTCACCCAAGTTGTAATAGCTTCCCTACAAGGTTTCAGAAAACCATGAATTTGAATTGCTAGATATGTATGGATTTTACATAAGAGCAATGAACAATGAAGCATCTGGTACATTTCTACATTTCACAGAGAGCTTGAAGAAGATGTTCTAACCTGGTTCTTGCTTCTGTATATGAAACTCTTTTACCTTGTGCACCACCAACGAATAGATATATAGTCGGATATGCCTTAACACTGTATCTCATTCTCAACCGTGTCTCCCAGTTCTCAACTTTTGCAAGAACAGCCTCGCCCTTTAACATGGTGGCGGCGGCGGCGTATTCCGACGACAGTTGCTGACTCCGGTTGCACCATGGTGCGTAGAAATACACCAGAACAAACTGATGTCCGTCAACGAAATCGCTAAAGTTGAGAGAACCGAGCACCACCACGTCCTTCTCGTCAACCTCCGGCCACTCCAGTAGTGTCATGTCATCAAACACCGCCTCTTGCGACTTTTGTTCTCCAACCATATCGGGGAAGCTACCCTCAACCCAGGGAACATCAGGTTGATCATCTATATCTTGAGTGATCAATGTAGCAGGAAGAGGGTAGAGTTGGTCATCCTGCTGGTCGAACATGGAAAGAACCTGTTTTTGAAGGATTGGTGAACGGAAGTGAGACAGAGGGGTGACATAGAAGAATGTAAAGAGAATAAGGGATGTGGTAAAGAAGAAGAGAAGAGCTTTCGAAGCATACATTGTTGCTTGAGAAATTGCAGAGCTGAGTTTGGATCGTGAAGGAGAAGAGTTGACTTTCCACCAAAGAAATAGGAAATTGGTCGATGACGGAAGTTCTGAAATTACAATGCACCACCTTTCCTTTAGGATCTTCATTCATTGAGGTGCATAATTGGAATTTAATATCAATATCTCATGATGGAGAGTAGTTGAGTCCATGTGAGGAAGACCAAACAAGAGGGTTGACTAAAACATCATAAAAGCTCACCATTCAAACCAGAGCTTTTAAATACTTTGTGGATACAAATATACTTAAAGTACTTATAAATTTATGTCAAACCTCGTCTGGCCGGCCGGCTAGTGTTTGGTCTAGATTGATTGGGCCATGGGTCAAGGTCGGTCGATCATATCAAAATGAAGTCGTTTTGGAAGTAACGGTCGGATGACGGGTAGGGCTAGATTGGTGAGTGGCTTGCCCAACTTTGACCCATGCCGTCCCGTAGCCGGATCAACCTGGACTAAACACGGGTTTTGACAAAAACGACGTTATTTTGGAGTTTTTCTTAAAAAATAAATAACGGGCCAATCGGCCCGTCTAGCACATTGGCATTAACTTGGGCAAATGTAAAGATTAAAATAACTCAATTAAATTTTTTTAAATTTTGATTAAAAAATAATGATGAAATATATTTGACGTGGCCATCATATTAAACGATAATCATTCAGTTCAACTCTTAAACACGAATCGAAGTAACTAAATTTGAACTAAATTAATTATTTATTATAATTAGTTTTATTTTTTAATTTAAGTAGAGTTTAATTAGTTTGAGTTAGATCTAAGAATTATGTTAGATAAATATTTTTTAAATTTTTTTTAAAATTTTCTTAAATTAAAAGAAATATTTGTATCTTTGATGCTGAAAAATAAATAAATAACTGCAAGGCCTTAATCTAAGCACATACCATATTTTTTATTTTTTTAATCTAATGTATCTATTAGATATATTATTTAATTATTTATTATTAATTACTAATAAGAGTTATGAGTAATATAGTTAAGTTTTTTATTTTATATTTATTTAATAATTAATTTTTTAAAAATAAAATTTTTATGTAATAATTATTTAATAAGTATACTTAAAATTTAAAATATCTTAAATATATAATTTTCAAATTAAATTAATTTTAGTAATTAAAATATATATTAATGTATGGGTAGTTTTTACTTATTAAATTATTTATTTAAATAAGATATAGCAGATCGTTTACCTAAGGTTATTACTAAATATTATATAAAACATATCAAAATAAAATTATTTATTCATTTCATAAATTTAATTTATTTTTAAATTTTTATCTGATATTTAGTAATACAAATATAATTATATTAAAATTAAAAATTAAACAAGCTTTTATTTTTATTTAAAATAGTAGAAATAAAAAACAAGAATTAAAACCCAAAAAGCAGAAAAACAGAAATCAAATCAAATGATATTAAGTGCCTGTTTGGATGAGATTCTATCAGTAGAGTTTTTGTCAGTAGAACATTTCTGAGAAGAGCTTTTCTAAAAAGCTAGTTGACCGTTTGACTGTCATTTTAAAAAGAGGTTTTTTGAAAGAGCTTCATACAATAAACTATATGGCAACATAAAAATAAAAAGCACTTTTAATTTTCACTATATTTTATTTTGTAATAAAAATTATTTATGCATATAAAAATTATTTAAAATATATTAAACAATATGCAAAGCACAATATATTAATTATTATATAATTTTAAACCATATGAAACATAAATGAAAATATATCTAACCAAATCTTTTGTATGGATTATATAATAAGTAAAATTAAAATTAAAATAAATATTAAAACATATAAAAAAAGTCAAATAATATTATATAAATCTTAAAATAAACGTGAAGATGTGTTTGTTGGTATTGTGGGAATTATGTGTAAAACATAAGGGTAAAAGAGACTAAAAAATAAGCTCGTTAATTGATCTGAAAAATCTACTTAAAAACGTACTCTTTTTAGAAACTCCAAATTTAAGCTTCTTAAAAAGCTGTATTTTAGCTGCTAAAGAAGCTATATATACTAAAATTCATTTTACAGTCAAACACTCATTTTTCTTAAAAAAAAGTTTTTGCGGTGAAAAAAGTACTTATTCACCCTCCAAAAGCTCAACCAAACAAGCACTGAACAATTGGGTTGCTCCTCAATGATCAAAGTTCCTTAACAGCTCATCCTCTTAAGATGAATTGACGATAGAAAGCTGCAATGTCGTTGGAGCTGCAATATCTGCTCCAACGAAAAGGTCCTACCCAAAAGATCCACTGCGAGTAACACACAGAAAAAGCAAATTTTAGTTTGATTAAAATTTAGAAAGTTCACACTTGATCATCCTAGGCCTTCTCATTGTTGAGCAAAACAGCAGCTCCAAGACTCCTGGCAGGGTTTATGCCAGTACCGTTGATTGGAATTGGAGCCAGGTGAACCATGAACACAGCAACTCCAACGTAGAGTGACACAAAATCCTGTTATATCACCCATAAACCCACAAATCTTAAACATCAAGTCCTCTCCAGTTGGTCTTTGATCAATGTCCCTTTCATCACAAAAGTTAGCAGAAGCCATTGGAAGCATATTGACCGGTCTTCAGTCTCGTATCCAATTGGTTAAAAGTTTCCGCTTTCAGAAACTCCTCAGCAAGTATCTGCAGAACACAACATGGAAAAAATCAATGTAAATTCTCTGCTTATACTATGTTTCTCGTTGTACAATTCAGTTCAGGTACTTTATAAACTGATAAGGGAAGTGAAAATAGTTTAGTTACCTTAATATTGGTTAAGGTCACTTTGTCATGATATCGAAATATGTTCATAATATCATCAACAACATATTTAGCTACTGTTAGCGAAAATAAATTTAATAATTAAATTGGAAGGCTTATCTAAAAGCAAGGCATCGTGAACAATTACTACCCTAAGTCAGAAATTCCTCCTCTACAGTGCAGCAGGACAATGGGAACCGACTCCAGGATTGACGCCTTCTCTACCAGTTTCGGTGCACTCCAAAAGGTAGAGTAAGAATTGTCTCCGATAATTAATAAAAGCAGGCAAATAGAAATATGTGTCTTGTTTTTTAGAAAATGAGAAGATGTGTAATTGGCGAAACTCTCGGAAAAGTGGAAGTGAGAGTGGTTTTATAGTAGAAACAATATAACCGTTGGAGCATAATTATTAACGTTTATGGTGAACGTTGAACGTTTGGACCAATATCAACAATCCCCCACTTGGTCCAAAACTTGAGAAATAAACTATAACAATAATAAAAAGAAATAGATGAACAACTAGGTGAATTAAGTTTTGAACCTGTTGTCCTAAGTAATTTAGAGACAGAACCAGCTAAAGAGTTAACAGCCTCACAATGCCCTGATTGTAACACCCCACTCCCGCTGGACCCGAACCCGAACCCGATATCGATAGTGATATCGGAATCCATGCCCCGCAAGGGTGGCGTGACACATCACTTAACAGTTAAAAGTCGGTATAATTTTTTTTTAAAACCACAAACATCAATTACAGAAAATCAATAACCAAAATATTCCACTTTGTTTAATAATCATTTGATACAAGCAATGAAATCAACAGAACTTTTATTAGCCACTTGGGCCCAATTCAAATTACAAAATACAATCATTTCAGCTTTTCAAAATTAATACAAACTGTAATATTCAATTACAAATAATACACAATTTTTTTTGCGGAAAATACATTTAGTGACATATAAAGAAAACCAATGCAGACGTGAACTGATCCCGACCTCTAATCCTGTCTCGCATGCAATAGGTATACTCCCATTTCCTCACGGGGTATTCTTCTGAGTCCTGAAAAATAGTTGCAAATTTTGGGTGAGTTTTGCGAACTCAGTGAGGTAACCATCATCGATGGTCCACTCAATTCATGCAACACATTGAGCATATAGCATAGTATTTCACATAACCAGAAATATCACATTAATCACATAGTATAAGGCATTAAGCCTTATCACAGGTATTCTGCAATCTCACAAGATCAAAGTATCATCTTAAATCACACAAGAATAAGGCTTTCGGCCTTTCACTCAATCAAATACATTCAGAAAATGCATATGAAATGCTCATGTGACACTTTTCCAATTTATTACGGTGTTGTGACCGAGCGCTTAAAACTGTCCCAATATGGGCGCATTAATCGTTGAGCCATAGGTTCTGAATCACTGTGGAGCTCGAGGCTCCAAATAAATCGTTGAGCTTAAAGCTCTGAACGGTGGCTGCTCTGGTCACAACTGTCATTAATCTGATCATGCATTCATGAATGAAATGCATATAACACTATTAGGCATACGTGCCTACATCTCAATAAATCAAGTTGTCACATCAAAATTGATCACAATTAATCACTTTGAAGCACATAAGTCACAATTCACAAACACATAGCACTTCTATGTCATAACTCTCAATATGTATTCATCGGACCTCCTGTCCGGAATCCACAGTCATAAACAACCACAAATCCCACCATTATTCTCCACAATTAATAAGAAATATAAGAAACACAAAGATTGAGGAACCGTCTAGGTCACTCACCAGTAGCTTCCGAGCTAATGCCGGGAAGTCCCGGCAACGTCTGTATGCTGACGTTCCAACTGTGCCTCTATAACAAAGTAAGTATACACACATTATCAATTGATCAATCAAAGTGCATAATAATGCACATGTAAGTATTTAAATGAGCACTATGCATGTTCATGATGATCCCAGTGTCAATCAGAAATTTAACCGAAAAGATTCCTCTAATCGGTCCACTCAATTAGGGTTTAATTCCATTTCTACTAAAAATCTCAGAAAAAATCCCAAATTTAGTATGGAGAGGTAGAGGACTGTTTTAGAAGTCTAACGCTTCGAGAACGGGGTCAATCGGAGGTCGGACGCAAAAGTTATAAGCAATTGAAGGTTCAGATACAAATTACACAAATACCCCTGGGTACCCCTCAGTCGCGACCTGTCTCGCGGTCGCGAGGCGCACGTGGAATGCAACACGCGCCTCCCACTCGCGACCTCGTCCCGCCTGCGACCCTGTCGCACTCGCAACGTGGTCGCGCTCGTGAACTAGCTTGCCTCTCCTCTCTTCTTCACTTCCGAAACACATATACTTCAAAATCACCTAACTTCTCACACAGACCTCCAAAATTTACAAATTTACTATCAATGGAAAGCTAACAAATAGACCTACAATTTTCATGAAGGATTTACAATCAAATTCCACTCCTATAGGGGTCAAAATTCACTGCAAAGAGGTCTATCCTATCAATTTCATCTCAAAACAATAACACAACTTATAAACATTATAACTTCCTATTATGTTACACAAAAATTCCATGATTTATAGAAATGGAAAGATTAGAACAAGCTATACACTTCTCATGAAGCACTCAAAAGCAAATTCTACCTCCAACTAGATCAAAATCACAATCAAAGTTTCTGCCCTGTTTCATTTGCACCTAAACCATATCCAAACTTCAAAAATTCATATCTTTTAATTCTTACATTAAAAAATTACATATTATATATCATTGAAAAGCTCTAACGTTACTCTACAACTTTTATTTAGGACAATTTTTCCAATTCCAACCATAACGATCTAGAATTGGCCTCAGAACACAAAAATCGCAAAACCTACACTTATAGGCAAATTTTACACAACAAAGCACTTAAATTCTCAAAACACATCCGAAATTCAACAACTCATAACTTTTAATCCTTATATCAAAAAAATTCATACTTTATGGAAATATAAAGCTAATAAAAATATCTCTAACTTTGATGAAGACCAAATTATCAAATTCTGCCTAAATCAACCCCAATTAATTTCCAAAGTTTCTGATCATAAAATTCAACTTTAGTCATTAAATTACACTGTTCATGCCTACACAAATGCTCACATTCATGTCCAAATTAAGGACTCTTAAGGCCAGAATTAGACTTCACTTTCTTCACATAAAATGTAGCTAAACTCTTCTAGTTTCATTTAAGCCAAAAATCACCTCAATTGCACATCCACGTAACAAGTTATGACAGAAACACTGAAAATACATCCAAACAGAAAATTCCAGATTTTGTTCTAATTCTCATTCTACATCTTCCATACCTTTTCTACACCATTCAACACTCAATTCACTTCATAAATTCACTAGAAACCATATTACCACATCTCCTTAACTATTAGGCCACAATTTGGCAGCACACACACACACTTAATTCTCCATTAATTCCACTCCATCTACAACATCCTATTTCACCTAAACAACATAACAACACATTCATTATCTTCTAACTCATCATTCATCCAACATACAAGACTTACATATCCAATTTAATCAAAACATAAGTTCATGCAATTCATTCACTTCATACCATAATTTATGCATGTAGCTATTAATTAAGAGCATAAAAGAGCATAAAAATGCAATACTTACCAAATAAGCTCTCACTTCTACCATCTTTCAATCTTTACCAATTTTTCACTTCTTTCTTGCTATGCACGACACCTTCATCACTTAAGGGTGCAAGGTTTAGGTTAGGCTTTTAAAAGAGCCAAAGAAGAGCAAGTAGGGTGTAGGAGAAGTGGAAGAAGAAAAACTCACACTCATTAAGAAGAAGGAAGGAGAGCTTCGGATGGTGGAGAGCAAAATGCTCTCTTAACACATAAAACACTTAATAAAAGAAGAAGGTGCAAGAAGAGTCGTGAATGACTCCTTCACTTTAAGACTTTAATCAATGAATTTATAATAGGTGGACATGTAGGCAAGTGACATGTGTCACTTGCCACATGTCATACCCTCATTGGCTCACTACATTTTCTTCCAATTCAATTCCCAATTTCTCTCCAACATTCCAATGGCTTAATTCAAAAATTCTTAATTCCATATGTCTAGGTTTCCAGTGCCATTGGACAGTTATTTTCACTACCGGTAAACCTCTATTCTATCTCTTGACAGTTTTTTTCGGGTCTGAAAATGACTCCGAAAAATTCCCATAAAATTTTCATAATTTTCTAAAAATGAGAAAACCCCTATAACCCTTTCCAATTCAAATTTTTACACAACAAAGCCTATTTTTCAAAATTCCCATTATTCACAATTTTACCGGGAAATGTCATGAATGCATGTATAGATATTTTTCATGTACAGAAATCATTGTTCACAAATGCATGAGCATGAGATGTGTTTTCCTAATGATCTTACGTGTACCCGTTTTTATAATTCAACCCGTTATACGGAAACGGGATGTTACACTGATCTCATGATCGCTATAGAGAAATAGCCCAAATACTCTCATAGGAGGGTGGCTAGCTCTCTCACAATCATGTAGGTGAGTCCATCAAGTGTGTACTGCTCGCACCACCCACACTTGGGTTATGGAACTCATTAAGTAGTCACCACTTAACTTCGTTTGACCCATTGAACTTAGTTTCCCAAGTCGAGTGTCCATCATGATGTTACTACACAGTCAGGCTCAACCTCATTCCTTTAGCATGCTCTGAAACTAGTTTCCTACTCAAAGTTTTTGTAAACAGATCCGCTAAGTTTTTCTCTGACTTGACATAGTCTAGAGAAATTACACTATGTCTAATTAAAGTACAAACAATTTTATGTCTCAATCTGATATGTCTACTTTTGACATTATATGCCTTGTTCTTGGCAACATGAATGGCAGCCTGTGAGTCACAATGAAGAAACACAGAAGGAATTGGTTTTTCCCAAAGTGGGATATCTACTAAGAGATTCCTTAGCCACTCAACTTCCCGTCCTGCCAATTCCAAAGCCATAAACTCGGCCTCCATTGTTGATCTCGCAATACATGTTTGCTTGGATGATTTCCAAGACACTGCAGCTCCTGCCAAGGTAAAAACATAACCACTGGTAGAGTGTATATCATCACTCTCTATAACCCAGTTAGTATTAAAATACCCCTCCAATACAGAAGGATGACCACCAAAAGATAATTCATAATGCATAGTACCTTTCAAATACCTCAAAAAATGAATCAATGCATTCCAATGCTCTTGACTAGGATTATGAGTATATCTACTAAGTCTACTCACACAGTATGCAATATCAGGACAAGAATAGTTCATCAAGAATATCACACTACCAAGAATTTTAGCATACTCAGCTTGATTTATACTGTCACCAAGATTTTTCTTTAAAGCAACACTAGCGTCATATGGAGTCTTGACTGGATCAACATCATAGTAACCAAACTTCTTCAAAATTTTCTCAACATAATGAGTTTGATTCAACCTAAAACTAGAGTCATTCTTATTAACTTTGATCCCTAAAATAAAGTCCACAAGTCCAAGATCTTTCATATCAAAGGAACACTTTAGCAAACTTTTGGTAGTATCAACAACAGATAAACTAGTACCAAAAATAAGCATATCATCCACTTAAAGAATTATGATTACACAACCATTGATATCAGATTTCACGTAAATGCAAGAATTAGCATCACAAGAGGTGGAACCATGTTTGAAAATCTCACTTTTAAATTTCTCATGCCACTATTTGGGAGCTTGTTGAAGTCTATATAGAGACTTAACCAACTTACAAACCTTTTGTTCTTGACCAGGCACTCTAAACCCCTCTGGCTGAACCATATAAATTTCTTCATCTCGATCACCATTCAAGAAAGTTGTTTTAACATCCATTTGGTGCACGTGAAGTTTATATACTGAGGTAATAGCAAACAACAACATTATAGATGCAATTTTAGTAACAGAAGAGTAAGTGTCAAAAATGTCCAATCCTGCTTTTTGTTTGAAGCGTTTAATCACAAGTTTTGCCTTGAACCTCTCAATGGTTCCTTCAGGTCTCAATTTCTTTTTAAAAATCCACTTACTCTCCAAAGGCTTATACCCTCGAGGTAGATCAACTAAAACCCAAATTTTATTAGACATGATTGATTCTAACTTACTATCTATGGCTTCCTTCCACAATGTAGCATCTACAGATCTCATTGCTTCCTTATAAGTTTTAGGATCTTCCTTAATAATATAAGTCACCACAAAAATATCATTTATTGCCTCAGGTTTTGTCACTATTAAGGAAGTAATAAATTCAAAACCAAAATTAGTGGGTACTCTAGCTCTTTTGCTCCTCCTTAGTTCAATACTTTTCTCTTCCTCTATGTCATCATTAGTAGAAGAACTAAGGAAAAATTCTCTAGGATCTTGCATACTAACTTTCATAGGAAATATATCTTCAAAGAAAAAAGCATCTCTTGACTCTATAATTGGTCCATACATGTTAGATCTCTCTTCTTTAACCACAAATCTATAGACAACACTATTAGAGGCATATTCCACAAAAATTGAATCGACGGTCTTAGGTCCAATTTTCTTCCTTTTATGTTCAGGTAGAGCAACCTTAGCAAGACACCCCTACACTTTCAAAAAACGCGGAAAACGTTTTCAAATTTCATAAGGGTTTTAATCTAGTTTCTTATGAAGGACTCTGTTTAGAACATAACAAGCTGAAAGAATAGCTTCCCCCAACATAAAATCAGGTAAATCGGAAGAAATCAACATTGCATTCATCATATCCTTAAGTGTTTAGTTTTTCCTCTCGGCTATTCCATTTTGTTCTGGTGTATAAAGGGCTGTAAGCTCATGAATAATCCCAAGTTTTGCATAATAATCAGCCAGGAAATTAGTACTATACTCACCATCTCGATCAGACCTTAATCTCTTAATTTTCCTTTCTAATTGGTTTTCAACCTCGGCTTTGTATTTCATAAATATTTCCTCTGCATCACCTTTATTTTTCAATAAGTAAATCTTAGTAAATCTAAAACAATCATTTATAAAGGTAATATAATATCTCATGCCTCCTTTACTCATATAATCTTAAAATCACCCCAAGTCTGTGTGCACGAAGTCCAACAATTGTGACTCTCTCTCGATCACTGACTTAAAAGGTTTCTTTGAGTGTTTAGTCTCAACACACAAATTTGACATTTTTCCATTTCATTAGTGATCTGATTAGGTAACAAGTCTAGAGACTCAACAATATCAGCAGAAGAAGTTGATGCATTCATTTCAGCGTCAAGTACAAATAAGGCTCCATTGCAAAATCCTTTTATAACAAAGACCCATTCTTAGTCATAACTAGCTTATCAGAATCAAAGGTTAGTTTAACACTGGCTTTGTTAAGCAATGCACCAGAAATTAAGTTTCTACATACATGAGGAACAAATAAAACATTTTCTAATGCCAACACTTTTTCCAGAAGTGAGTTTGAGAGTGACTTTCCCAACTCCTTAGACAAGAACTTTGTTGGAGTTGCCTATATATACGAATTCACCATCAGTAGCATTATTCAACTCCTTGAACAGGTCCTTGTTGGTGCAGATGTGATGTGTAGCTCCTGTGTCAACTATCCACTCGACCAAATTTCCAGCAAGGTTAACTTTGGACACCATAGCAATAATAATCTCCTCGTCACCACCAGCTTCAACCATATTAACTTGAGTCTTACCAAGGTTCTTCTGGTTACCCCATTGGTATCCCGTCTGGTTTCCTTTTCCGAACTATCACAATTTCTGTCCTTGACCTTTCTTCTCATAGTTGATTCTAGCTTGACAATTAGCCGCAGGATGTTCGGCTTGTGGCACCTTCAACAATTACCATCAATCCTTTTGCGCTTAAACTAACCTTGTTTATTGTTGAACGACTTGTTTTGTCCACCATTCTTTTTGAAGTTATTAACATTTCTATGTTCTACCATATAAGCCTTAATAGTAGGGACAAGGGTAAGTGTTTTGGTCTTATCTTGTGCAAGGTTGACATCGTCAATCTTTATATGTCCTATTAACTCCTAAAGCTTCATATCTTTCTTCTTATGTCTCAACTGGTTTTTATATTCATTCCATGAGGCAGGTAGTTTCTCAATAAGGGCATTAGCTTGAAACAACTCACACATGTTCATACCCTCGGTAAGGATTTCAGCAACTAGATTTTCATACTCATGTAATTGGTCCATAATTGGCTTATCATCAACAACAGTAAACTTTAACCACCTAACAACTCTATATTTCTTAGTACAAGCATCATTAGTCCCATATTTCACTTCTAAAGCATCCCAAATGTCCTTAGCAGTTTTGTACTTACAATAGATATCAAACAAAGGTTGATCATTTGGTTGAGTAAAACTCTCCTAACGGTACGGTTATCCTTAGCAATCTTAAGGTCGGTATTATCACTAGGAATCTTTTGAAACAGTACATAATCGATTTCTTATTGTTGAAAGTAAAAAAGAATTTTCTTAAACCATCTTTGGAAGTTTCTCCCATCTAGAGGCTCCAATCTAGTAAGGTTAGGTATAATTTCGGGGCCATAGTAAAAGATGCAGAACCTATATGGGGAATAGTAAGAGCAGAATCTATGTTTGTCTCATTCGCAAACTATATAATTCCAACTAATACCGAAATTAAACACACACACAGTAGCAAAATCAAAATGCAGAACTTTCCAATAACCAGTAGCAAACTCGAAAATAGTGACAAGTAGAACAACACAATTTCCGACAGTAGTAGGAATGCAACAAACAAACAAAAAATTTCTGACTTAGATTGTTAGCGAAAATAGTAATAATAATTAAATTGGAAGGCTTATCTGAAAACAAGGCATCGTAAATAATCACTGCCCTAAGTCAGAAATTTCCCCTCTACAGTTCAACAGGACAATGTGAACCGACTCCAGGGTTAATGTCTTCTCCAACAGCTTTGATACACTCCAAAAGGCAGAGTAGGATGTCTCCGATAATTAATAAAAGTAGACAAATAGAAATATGTGTCTTGTTTTTTAGAAAGTGAGAAGATGTGTAATCGTCAGAACTCTCAGAAGAGTGGAAGTGAGAGGGGTTTTATAATAGAAACAATATAACCATTGGAGCATAATTATTAATGTTCATATGAACGTTGTCAACGTTTATGCGAACGTTTGAACCAATATCAACAGCTACAACCTGCAAAATTATAGATATTACATAAATAAGATCATAGACATGAAATGAACACTATAGTTTTCCATTTTCCTAAATGGTTTGAGTGCTCACTCTTGGTGAATCGTCAGTTAGGCCAAAAACAAATAAAAATTGTTGTCTATGAGCTCCACATCAAGTATCCACGTGAATGAATAGGAGCTTCAAGAAATCAAAGTTAGAGATTCAGGAAAATCAAATGTCAACACTTGAGGGAGCTTGAAGTAGTTTAAAGATAAGATCTTTTTTCTTATCACCTTTTTTCTGAAAGCTTTTGCTGCTTCCTGGAATGTAGATATCACCTCCCATGAATCTTTATGAACAAAAAGGCCCAACTGATAAGAAAGGGACAAAACTGTTTGTTGTCATTATGAAGTTTCCTGAATTTTGTAACTTAAAAACAAGAATTAGTCTTATCTTTTTCATATTCTGGCATATGGGGTGTGCTTCCATTTCTGAATACGTGATCATTGAAGGAAGTTTGCTTTCTGATACGAATTCATATATTGCTGATTCAGTGAACTGACTCTCTGTAAGAATCAAGAAGATTAGAGGTATTAAAGCTAGAAAGGAAGTGTCAATGGTGAATCCTTCAAAGCTTGAAACTATTGTAGAAGAAACTAACCAAACATAAAACGAGTATGATTTAGACCCTGTTTGTTAAGCATAATCAATGCAGGGCGTTTGGTTTGTGGATCAATATTGAATAACTTTGCAATATTTGAATCAGTAGTTTGATAGAAATCAACATCAAAGTGCAACTTGGAAGCCATAGTTATTTGCCTACTCTCCAGATCATGTGGAAGAGATTATATGATCACCATGCAATCAAGTTACATAATGAGAAACTAAAACATAAGCAAGTTCCTTAATCAAGTATCTCAAAAGAATCAAGAAATCCCATAGCAACCATGGATTTAGAAGACAATATACAATTAACTTCCTCTGGTTCTGTTATGTTTTGAACTGTTGGATAGATTCTCTGCTTCACCCAAGTTGTAATAGCTTCCCTACAAGGTTTCAGAAAACCATGAATTTGAATTGCTAGATATGTATGGATTTTACATAAGAGCAATGAACAATGAAGCATCTGGTACATTTCTACATTTCACAGAGAGCTTGAAGAAGATGTTCTAATCTAGTTCTTGCTTCTGTATATGAAACTCTTTTACCTTGAGCACTACCAACTAATAGATATGTTAAAAGGATTGAAAGAGTTTGGGCGTGGGCTGACCTTACTATACAAGACCAACACAAAATAAACTTCTTTGTTCTTTGTTTTATTTCAAAATTCATTTTCCTTTCTGTACAGTGTATTAGAAGTTTTCTTAGTTGTTTTAGCTGTCCTTTTCTGTTACAGACTTTCTATAATATAAGTACATCAGCCAATAGCATTTCTCAGTTTTTAGTATAAAAGCTTCCCCTCTCTACACCGAAACTATGATGAAATAAAACATTTCTTCATCTACCTTAACATTGTTTTTCATGGTATCAGAGACAACGGTTTGATCCACCTTAACCTATCCCAAAATTGTCCAACAAGGCTGACGATAGTGAAGCCAGCAACCCTAACCGCACACAGAACCCAGATATGGAGAAATACTCCATCACAAATACAGAAAACCTTGGAGTTATTCTTGTCATTACCCTTTTCAATGGTAACAACTACCTGACTTGGAGCAAGTCAATGATGATATCCCTATGTGCCAAAGACGAACTCTCCTTCATCGATGGAACATGCATACAATTAAGTGAAGACACTGAAATAACCTTTTTGTCCGATTGTCGCCTTGGGGTTACTTCAAAAATTTAACCAAGGATTGCATATAGCACAACC
>JANZXR010000003.1:32756038-32770030 GCA_027575705.1 Erythroxylum echinodendron
AGGCACAATAATTCAAATAATAATTAAATAATGAAATAAAGACTAATTATAGTGACAAAAACCCATCTAAATGATATAAAAAATATATATGAATAAATGAGTTTGTCAGACACAGCTCTCCTTGCCAGATGGAAACAAGCAGATTTTATAGTCAAGTCGTGGATTCTCAACTCCATGATCAAGGAACTAATGATGCTTTTCTATTATTCTCCACAACCAAAGAACTTTGGGATGAACTGAGAGAGAGGTTCGGTGAGGCCAATAGTCCATTGCTGTATCAGATAAAAAGGAAAATCAGCTCCTTTAAACAAGGTAATCTCACCATTTCCGCATATTACACAAAACTAAAGAAACTCTGGGATGATTTAGGCAGCCCAAGTCGTATACCTACATGCACTTGTGATGCTGCCAAAGCTATTACTATCAAGGAAAACACACACAGACTGGTGTAATTTTTTATGGGATTAATTGAGGATTATGAGCGTGAAGTTAATCAGGTAATGCTAATGGAACCTTTGCCCATGTTTAATAGAGCCTTTGCCATGATGCAAACTGTGGAGAGGCAAAAGGCAATAAATGCTAACTAAGACAGTAATCTAAATATAGCTATGAATGCTAAGAAAGGTAGTAGAAACAACAATAAAAAACCATTCACCAAGAAAGAAGACAAGTATTGTGAAAAGAGTGAGAAAACAGGCATACCATTGAGACTTGTTTTAAGATTCACGGTGTGTCTGACTGGTACAAAGAATTAATCGACCAAAAGAGCAAAGCAAACCTAGCTGTGATCAGTGACACTCCTGCAAACACATTATAAGAATCCAGTGAGCAAAATGAAAGGAATGGCCAAATCCCACAAGGCTTAGCCACCTTCATTCAACAGGAGATATCAAAAGCAATAAAAGGGAAGGCCATGGGTGAAGTAAAGTTTGGTGGGCTTGCAAATTTTGTAGGTAATAGCATAAGCTACAATAATGATCATAGTGCAGAAAATGAATGCATATGATTGGTTGATTCAGGTGCATCATCACATATGGTCACAAATCTTGGTTTCTGCCATGAATATGAAATAAATAACTTATACGAACCAGTAACACTCCCATATGGCACAAAACAACAAGTGAAACACATATGCCAAGCCACCATTAAAGACAGAATTACCCTTGATGAAATTCTGCTTATTCCCAATTTTCTCAAGAATCTACTCTCTGTGCATAAACTCACAACACGAAATGACATTGCTGCTATTTTCGTATCTAATGACTTGTTTTGCCAGGATCTACAGACTAATAACGTTATAGTGATTATCAAGGCTAGAAGTGGACTGTTTGAGCTGACAAAAGACAACCTATTAGCTTCTGGAACTTTGAAAGGTCCTCCCCTAGATTTCTACCAAACCAAGAATGTTATGTTTAGTGCTTCTGTTTCTGTTTAATACCTGGAATAGTAGACTAGGATATGTTTCTGAGGACAAGATGCAGCATATCAATGAAATCAAAATTTTCAATCCTAATTTATCCAACTGTCAAGTCTGTCCTATGGCAAAACAACACAGAAAACCATTCCCTAAACACAAAATACAGACCACTAAAACTTTCGAAATCCTTCACATAGATCTATGGGGCCTTACATGGTACCTACCCTAGATGGATCACAATTTTTCTTAACTATCGTAGACGACTTCTCTAGAGCTACCTGGACCTTCTTATTCAAACACAAAGACAGAACATAACCCATCATAATACAATTCATCAAAACCATAGAAAAACAATATGATACCAAGGTTCTAAAAATACAAACAGACAATGGGAGAGAGTTTATAAACTATGAATGCAGAAAGTTTTTTGCAGAGATGGGAATAGTGCATCAGAAAGTTGTCCATGCACTTCACAACAAAATGAAGTAGTAGAGATCAAATACAAACATTTACTACAAATAATAAGAGCTCTGCTATTCACAGTAAACTTACCAAAACAATACTGGGGAGAAGCACTTCTCACAGCTACTTACCTCTTAAATAGAATCCCTACCAAAATCCTACAATGGAAAACCCCGTATGAGAAGTTATGAATATTTGAGAGTTTTTGGATGCCTATGTTTTGCCCTAGATAAGGCACCTAACAAGACAAAGTTGGATCCTAAAGCCTTGAAGTGTGTTTTCCTTGGATACATGCCAAACTACAAAGCCTATCGAGTCATGGACATTGACACAAAGACCATTTTTAGTTCAAGAGATGTTACCTTCCATGAAAACACTTTTCCCTTTGCTAACACAACAACAGTCCCTGAACAAAGACCACTACCCCTATTCCCTTACAACACAGCAGATGATGATGGTGTAGAAACAATGGTATAAGATGACGTGCCAGGATTGTCAAACATACAAATTATAGAACACACACCAAAAACCACAGAAACATAGCCACAACTAGACACAACCATCAACCAAGACACTATCACAAATAACAATGTGAGGAGGAGCCAAAGAACACATACCTCACCCAAATACCTTGATGACTATGTCCACCAAGCCTCTGCTCATCATTCCACTTCTGTACCCGATAATGCTAACAACATTTAAAGGTTTTTGGTCCTGCAGGAACAGAAGGAGACAAAGACTCAAGCTTTCATGTTGCAAATAAACAAGGCTACAGGGAGTTCATAGGTAATGTGTCTACTGTTTTTAAACCTATGTCTTATGAGACAGCAAGCAAATCAAAGGAATGGGTAGACTCCATGGATGCACAGTTAGCAGCCCTTAAAGATAACCAAACTTGGGTTTTAACAAAACTACCTAAAGGGAAGCGGGCTATAGCATCAAAATGGGTATAAAAAGTCAAATATAATCAAGATTCTACTGTTGACAAACTGAAATCAAGGATGGTAGCGAAGGGCTTCAACCAAAGAGAATGAGTAGACTATTCAGAGGTATTCTCTCATGTAGCTAGGGTTGTGACAATCAAGACATTCCTAGCTATAGCTACGATCAAGAAATGACCCATACTACAATGTGACAAAAATGATGCTTATTTACATGGCCACCTAGAAGAAGAACTCTAAATGCTACCACTACAAGGTTATAAGAAAGCAAACAAAGGAGAGATTTGTAGATTAATGAAGTCCATTTATGGACTCAAACTGGCGGGAAGGCAGTGGCACAAGGAATTGACCACGAAACTAAAGCAATTAGGGTTTTATAAATCAGAATCAGATTATTGCCTATACACCAAAGGTTAAGGCAACAATTTTATTGCTATCATTATCTACGTGGACAACATTCTTATCACTGGGGCAGAAGAAGAACACCTAATCACTGTTAAGCAAGCTTTAAACAAAGCATTCACAATCAAGGACCTAGGATATGCTAAATTTTTCCTAGGCGTTGAAATAGCAAGGTCAGAAGAAGGAATGATCCTTAGTCAAGGCAAGTACGTAAGGGATATCTTACAGGAAACAAATCTACTTAACTGGAAGCCATGCATAACACCCATAGTACTAGGAAGAAAACTCACCATCAATGAAGGAGAGCCGCTCAAAGACCCGGAATGCTAAAGGAGGATCATAGGTAGACTGCAATATTTGAGCTTCACGAGACCAGATCTCACCTACATAACACAACAACTGAGTCAATTCATGAAATCACCAAGGCAGTCTCACTGGGAAGCTGTAAAACACGTCCTTAAATATCTTAAAGGAACAGAGAACCGAGGCTTATTCTATGCATCAGATTCAAACCTACAACTCACCGCATACTCTGATTCAGACTGGACAAGCTGCGTGTTCAGCAGACGGTCCTTGACTGGATTTTGTGTGTTCCTCAAAAAATCACCTATCTCATGGAAGACAAAGAAACAAGCAACAGTCAGTAGATCTTCTGCGGAGGCAGAATAAAGAAGCTTAGCTTCAAATAATTGTGAGTTAAAATAGGTTGTTCAACTTTTGGGATATTTTCAAGTAGAAAATTGGGAAGCCATACCTCTGTTTTACGAAAACCAAGCAGCGCTTCACATCTCCAAGAATCCTGTCTTCCACGAGAGAACAAAGCATTTAGAGATCGACTTTCACTTGGTGCATGATGTGGCAAACTTAGGATTCGTAACCCTCAAACATGTCCGAAGCAAACAACAACCAGTTGACTTATTTACCAAACCACTTACCGCACGCACATTCATTGACCTACTCCTCAAATTCGGATCTGTTGTTTTCTCTAGAGCTCTGACTTGAAAGGAGGTGTTAAAGGGATTGAAAGAGTTTGGGCATGAGCTGGTTTATCATACGAGACCATCGTGGGCTGACCTTACCATACAATACTAACACAAAATAAACTTCTTTGTTCTTTCATTTATTTCAAAATTCATTTTCCTTTCTGTACAGTGTACTAGAAGTTTTCTTAGCTATCTTAGCTGTCCTTTTCCGTTACAGAGTTTCTAGAATGTAGGTACATCACCCGATAGCATTTCTCAATTTTTAGTATAAAAGCTTCCCCTTTGTGCATTGAAACCATGATGAAATAAAATATTTCTTCATCTACCTTATCATTGTTTTTCAAGATATATAGTCAGATATGCCTCAACACTGTATCTCATTCTCAACCTTGTCTCCCAGTTATCAACTTTTGCAAGAACAAACTTGCCTTTTAACATGGTGGCGGCGGTGGCATATTCCGGCGTCAGTTGCTGACTCCAGTTGCACCATGGTGCGTAGAAATTCACCAGAACAAACTGATGTCTGCCAACGAAATCGCTAAAGTTGAGAGCACCGAGCACCACCACATCCTTCTCGTCAACCTGTGGCCACTCTAGTGGTGTAATGTCATCAAACAGCACCACTCTCGACTTGTGTGTTCCAAACTCTTCGGGGAAGCTATTCTCAACCCTAGGAACAAGAAGTTGATCATCTAGATCTTGAGCGATCAATGTAGAAGCAAAAGGGTAGAGTTGGTCGTCCTCCTGGTCGATCATGGAAAGAACAAGTTTTTGAAGAATTGGTGAACGGAAGTGAGACAGAGGGGTGACATAGAGGAATGTGAAGAGAATAAGGGTAGTGGTAAAGAAGAAGAGAAGAGCTTTCGAAGCAAACATTGTTGTTTGAGAAATTGCAAAGATGACTAGATGAGTTTGGATTGTAAAGGAGAAGAGTTAAAAATTGGAATTTAATATAATATCTTATGATAAAATTGGAATTTAATATAATATCTTATGATAAAGAGTAGTTCGGTCCTTGCGAGGAAGACCAAACAAAAGGGTTGACTGAAACATTACAAAAGGAAGGTTCCAGGCTATTGGATTTATGACCATTCAAACCATAGCTTTTAAATAATTTGTGGATAATCGGATTTTTTTCTTCAAGTATTTGATATGGTGAAATTTTAAAAATTCTTCTTTTTATTAAAAACGACCTCTTTATTAACTAAGGATAAGGTTACGTATTTTTAGATCGCTCCAAATCTCTCTTCTCGAAATTTTTATTAAAATATTATTTTGTTATTATTGTTGTTACTGCTTAATACGGTGAAAAAACAATTAATTTTTTCATACTCATTATTTTTTGTGTATATTTAATGATATTATAAGTTTTATCTCTAATGTAATTCTTAAATTCTTCTAAAATTGTTTATCAAAGATTTTCTTTGAATCTTACCTTAGTTTTTAATTAAAGATGACATATTAAGTTTATTCCAATTAAATTCGACCGTTTTGATCAAAGTTAGTGAACTAAGTTGGAGTTTATCAAACTCTAAATCAGACTCGAAAATAAGAATTTGACCTATTTAATTATAATATCATTTTGTTAAATTAAATTAAAATAATATTGTTTTATATCACTTTGACACTATATTCAATTTATAATGAGTATTGTTTTATTAATATTATAGTGTAGATTAGTATAAATAGTAATTCCAAATTAGACCTTTAAACTCCTTTGAAATTTGATGTTGTTAGAATATGGTTTATTTGGTTAGCTAATAATTTTCCTCTCTTAAGTTCCATAACAACAGCAATAATTTTGGGAGAGTCTCACTAATAAGTAAGATTATGAGAAGTCTAGTAGTACGCAGCGTTACTTCTAACTGGTAAAGGGATTATTTCTTTATCATATAAGGAAACTTGATCAAGCCTCTATGAAACTTTAAGTTGACTTAGGCAGATTCAGTGACCAACACAAGCTCTTTTTCTTTCTCTGTGCTAATTGTGGCTCTAGGCCTATACTCTTCTATTTTCTTCTGAACCCATTTTGCAATTTCTTCGATTTTCTTCTAAAACCATTTTGCAATTTTTTTCCTGTGATATTTAAAAATTTTAGGTTAGAATCTCGAAAATATGAATTTTATCTGTTAATTTTGAATCATACTGAATCTGAACATTTTTATTTTCCTTAATT
The DNA here is from genome assembly GCA_027575705.1 of Erythroxylum echinodendron. Taxonomy (NCBI): domain Eukaryota; kingdom Viridiplantae; phylum Streptophyta; class Magnoliopsida; order Malpighiales; family Erythroxylaceae; genus Erythroxylum; species Erythroxylum echinodendron. Next base: position 32,762,420 of record JANZXR010000003.1, read on the forward strand.
TCTAACATAATATAAAAATAAAGAATAAAAGACATTAGAATAACATCGCATAAAAGCCAATTAAATGATGTTTATATAAAAATTAAATTATAAAAACTTTGATTAAAAAAATAACGAAAAAACATATTTAATATGAATATAACGAGAAGGATTCAACGACAAAACATATACAATTTTTATTTTTTTCTTAAATTTTGATTATAAAATAATAATAATAAACGCCTATAATACGATCATCATTATAAACCAATTAAATGATATTTATAGGACGATTTATCTCGAACTTTTAAGATTAAATTGAGCTAATTATATTTGCATAAATTAATAACTTTATATTAACCAAAATTAAAGAGAATAAAATTTTCTAAAAAATTAAAAATTATATAAAATTTTATTTCTTTTACCTTGAAAATAAATAAATTAGTGCGACGAGACACATAACCTAACCTTGTCCTCTCTCTGTAATAATCTTCCTTGCGAACTCCATCTACGAAGAAGATGACAGTAGGATAACCATCCACCTTGTACCTGTAGCTCAACCTGTTCTCAGTGGAAGCATCAACCTTAGCGAGTGCCGCCTCGCCGGCGACCATCGGAGCCTCTGCTTCATATTCAGGTGCCAGACGCCTGCTCCAGTAGCACCAAGGGGCGTAGAAGTTCACCGTCACGTACTTGTTCTGGTTAATGAACTCGGTAAAGTTGTTCTGAGTCAGAACCACCACAATGGCCTCCTTCTTCTTCTCAATTGGTCTTTCATCACCAGCATCGTGAATATCGGTGTTCGAGGTAAGTGATCGGGATTGGCCTCCATGGAAAGAGAGAGCTTCTAAAATGATGAGGAGAAGTAAAACGAAAGTTGTTTTGGACATTGTTTCTTCAGAGATGAAACTGAGGAACTGGCGGAGAATGCAGGGAGAAGGAAGATGCTTTGATGGCAACATATATATTCCACGATATAATAAAATTATTAAAAATTAAATATCATTTTGTGGAGGAAGATTCAAATTAGAAAAATAGAAAATGTCAAATTGATTTGATTGTACATTGGACCATTCAAACCATAGCTTTTAAATAATTTGTGGATAATTGGGTTTTTTTTTAGTGTTTAATATGGTGAAATTTTAAATTTTCTTTTTTTATATTAAAAATAATCTTTTTATTAATTAAGAGTAAAGTTACGTATTTTTATATCGCTCCAAATCTTTCTTCCCGAAATTTTTACTAAAATATTATTATTATTACCGTCGTTGTTATTGCTTAATATGAGGAAAAAAACAATTGATTTTTCATATTCATTATCATTTTATGTGTATATTTAATGATATTATAAGTTTTCTCTCTAATGTAATTATTAAATTCTTCTAAAATTGTTTAACAAAGATTTTCTTTGAATCGTACCTTAGTTTTTAATTAAAGATGACATATTAAGTTTATTCCAATTAAATTCAACTTGATTTGATCAAAAGTTAGCAAATTAAGTTGGAGTTTATCGAAATTTGAATCAGACTCAAAAATAAGAATTTGAGTAAAATAATATTGTTTTATATCATTTTTACACTATACTCAATTTATAATGAGTATTGTTTTATTAAAATTATAGTGTAGATAGTAATTGCAAATTAGACCTTTAATCCCCTTTGAAATGTGACGTTGTTAGACTATAGTTTATTTGGTTAGCTGATAAATTTTCTCTCTTAAGTTCCATATCAACAACAATAATTATGGGAGAGTCTCACAGATAAGTAGGATTTTGAGAAGTCCAGTAGTACACAGCCTTACTTCTAAATAGTAAAGAGATTGTTTTCGATAACTCCTATGGAATATATATATGTGCAAAATAATAAAAACAAAAATAAAAGATAATAATAATAAAGTAAAAAACATATAAATAAAAATAAACATCTATGTATTGAAGTAAATAATACAATAAATATATAACAAGGTAAAGAGTGATAATAAAAAATAAATTAAGTAAATAAATGCACAAACAATAAAGAAAACAAGTACATAAATAAATCGAACAAGTCGTTAAAAAATATTTAGGTCCGTTAAATAATTAAGAGGAAGGTTTTGCATATCAAAAGTTTAAGCTAATTTATAAGGATGTCAAAAAAGACCCGGCCTGCTCGATCTTGCCCGATTTTAGCCCAAGTTGACCAAGTCACGTTGACTATGGTTAGCTCGGCCAGCCCAACCGTTACTTCAAAAACATATTTTTTTTTAAGTTTTTCTTAAAAAAATATATATGATGGGCAGGTTAGCCCGCTCTAACTCATTAATATCTTTACTAATTTATGATTTTTTTTAATGATTTCATTGTTTATTATGATAGATATCTCACAATATGATATTTTTTATAACATAGTTTTTTAAGTTTTTCTTAAAAAAATATATGATGAGGCAAATTGGCCCTGCTTGGCAGTGATCGAGTTGAGCCACGAACCAATCTATTGATATCTCTACTAATTTATGATATTTTTAATGATCATGTTGTTTATTTTGATAAATATCTCACAATATGATATTTCTTATAATATTAAAATCCTTCCAACATAAATTAACAAAAAAAAAGGACAGAAAAGCACACTTCTTTAACTTATAAAGAAACTTGATCAAGCCTCTATGAAACTTTAAGATGACTTAGGCAGACGCAGTCACCAACACAAGCTCTTCTTCTTTCTCTGTGGTTATTGTGGCTCTAGGACTATACTCTTCTATTTTCTTCTGTACCCATTTTGCAATTTCTCCCCTGTGATATTTAACAATTTTAGGTTAGAATCTCGAAAATACGAGTTTTATCCGTTAATTTCGAATCAGACTAAATCGGAACGTTTTTATTTTCCTTAATTTGTAACACAATATAAAAATAAAGAATAAAAGACATTACAATAACATCACGAATAAACCAATTAAATAACGTTTATAAGAGAATTAAACTATAAAAATTTTGATTAAAAAATAACGACAAAACATATACAATATAAATACTACATATAGACCAAATAAATCATGTTTATATATATGAGGATTCAACTACAAACATATGCAATTTTTAACTTTTTCTTAAATTTTGATTTAAAATTAATAAAAAAACCCATACAACATGATCCTCGTATATAAACCAATTAAATTATATTTATACGACGATTTATCTTAATTTTTAAAATTAAATCAAACTAATTATATTTGACATAAATTAATAACTTTATATGATTTGTATAGACATGATGTTAATATTGCCTATATTTTGTTTTTATGTCAACATAAATTTTTTCTAGAAAATTAAAAATTATATAAAAATTTATTTCTTTTACCTTGAAAATAAATAAATTAGTGCGAGGAGAAACATAACCTAACCTTGTCCTCTCACTGTGATAAACTTCCTTGCGAACTCCACCTACGAAGAAGATGACAGTAGGATAACCATTCACCTTGTACCTGTAGGTCAATCTGTTCTCAGTGGAAGCATCAACCTTAGCGAGTGCCGCCTCGCCGGCGACCATCGGAGCCGCTGCTTCATATTCAGGTGCCAGACGCCTGCTCCAATGGCACCAAGAGGCGTAGAAGTTCACCATCACGTACTTGTTCTGGTTAACGAACTCGGTAAAGTTGTTCTGAGTCAGAACCACCACAACCGCCTCCTTCTTCTTCTCAGTTGGTCTTTCATCACCAACCTCGTGAATATCGGTGTTCGAGGTAAGTGATCGGGATTGGCCTCCATGGAAGGTGAGAGCGTCTAAAATGACGAGGAGAAGTAAAACGGAAGTTGTTTTGGACATTGTTTCTTCAGAGATGAAACCGAGGAACTGATGGAGAATACTGCAGGGAGAAGAAAGATGTTTTGTGTTTTGATGGTAATATATATATTCCACGGTATAATAAAAAAATTAAAAATTAATAATATTGTGCGGAGGAAGATTCAAAGTAGAAAAATAGGAATTGTCAAATTGATTTGATTGTATATTTGTTGTTTTGTGTTGGTCATTTCTTTGATCTAAGAAATGAAGAGGGTTCAAGTTTTCCGTGTCTGTTACTCTATTCTAATAATATTTTTAATTTAAAACGACGTTGTTTTATGTCTATTTATACATAAAATGACATCGCTTTGAAAGTGAAAATAGGTTGAAGCAGAATTAGAGATGTTAAAAAAGAGCTAGGGTTGATCAAGCTAGGAGCAGATCATAGGTCCAATCGTTGCTTCCAAAACAATGTCGTATCGAGTCAAGGCCAAGTTGTATTTTTTAAATTTTGAAATTTAAAAAATACATCATTTTATTTAAAATAACATTATTTACACTAGAAATCTTAATTTTGATGCCAACTAAATAACTCAAACTTTAGCCCAAATTCAATCCCAACCTCAAAAAATTAAAAAAAAGGTGCTCGAACTCAAACTCAAACCAAAATCGAATTAATCACTTTTAGATCGAATCAAGTAAAGCCAAACCCGAGTATAAATATCATCTCTAAACTCTACGAGGTAATTTTATTCAAACTCGGGACTCAAATTGTTATGCCTAATTAAGACCCTTACTAGTTTCCAACCGACCGTACGTCATTAATATGTCTTTGATTGTAGAAATTAAAGGAAGTCTTCTTTAACCAAATATGGTTGGTGTGAGTAGTTCAGCACTCTCATCCCTTAATCAGAGGTTTCGAGTTCGAGTCTTGAAAATGGAAAAATTTGTTCAGCCAGTACTTTACCCCTTATCGGCTGACCCGGTGCGAGTGGGAATTAGTCTGAGTGTGGATAGCTTAAAGGTACCTTCCTATAGTTGGGACCCTCCTAAAACACTTCGTGAGCTAACCACAAAAAACAAAAGAGAAGTCTTCTTTTCTTTTTCTATTTTTCCAATCAATTTGCCTCCTTTTACATGAACAACATTTGATTTTAATTGATAAATTATGCAAAGAGTCATATTATTTGAAAAAATAATTTACTTAAAAAATTCGCTTTTTTATTCGGAAGTTAACGATAATTTTTATTTGAAACATTTTTTACATTATTAAAAATTTGCTTTTAATTAGAGTATAATTGAATTGTCCAAAAAATAATGTCATTTTAAAATATATATTTAAATCTGATTTAAAATTTGATCAATTTAAATTTAATTAAACTTAATATTAGATTTGAACTTGACCTAAAAATAATTAATAACCTCCGAGCTTAAGTTATATTGAGTCGAGCCTAAGTTTGATAAGTTTCTTTTTAAATGTAAATTTTAAAAAAGATATCATTTTATTTAAAATAACATTATTTATATTAAAAATTTTAGGTTTGATGCTAACTAAACTAAACATTCCAAATCCGAAGTTAAATTCAGTTGGCTTTAAAAATTAACAAAAGGTTCAAAATTAAGGTCCAATCAACTAAAATCAAATTCACTGGCTTTAAACTAAGTCGAGCTAAACTCGAATGTAAACGTCAAGGCTAGACTTAGTCAGTTGATTTTAATCAGCTCAACACTCAATCAACTTGACATGCCTAATTAAGACCCTTACAAATTTCCAGCCGACCATCATTAATGTGGTTAGTTAATATCCCCATCTACCATCAAAATAAGATATGATTTTTTATTTCAATTAACCAATTCTTATTAAATTTTATTCACACATTTATATAAAATTTATATAAATATGTGGACAAAATTAAGTGACATAGAATTAGAATAACCCAATAAAAATAGGGTGCTCCTACCTCATCAATACACATCATCAAAAGCAGCATCATCAGACCAAACCAAATCTCCCCAGAAGTGATGTAATGAAGTGTTGAATTGCTGATAATAATATGTAAAACAGGGCAAGATCTAAACTTTTTAATTTTTCCTCAGAAGGGAACAAAACAACATTACATGCAATGAATACCAGAAAGGAAGGAAAGTGCTTGAAAAGGATAAACAAACAAAAGTTGTGAAATTACAATTATAGGCACCACCTTTCCTTTAGGATCATCATTCATGGAGGTGTGTAATTGGAATTTAATATCAATATCTTACGATAGAGCGTGGTTGAGTCCGTGCGGGGAAGACCAAACAAAAAGGTTGAGTAAAACATCATAAAAGTTGACCATTCAAACCATAGCTTTTAAATACTTTCTCGATACAAATATACTTAAAAGTACTTATAAACTTGGAGATGTCAAACCTGGCCCGTGTTTGGTTCGGGTTGATTAGGTCATTAGTCAAGATTTAACCCAGTCGTGATCCAGCCGTTACTTTTAAAATAACATTGTTTTGAAAGTTAAAAAGAAAAACAAATGGCTGGTTATGTAGGTCGGGCCACAGGCTTACCCATCCTTACTTATTGAGCCACGGTTATTATGATTCGGGCTCGACTCGGTCTATTTATATCCCTATATAAACTTAAGTTGTTTATTTAAAAATAACTTCTTGTACCCTTCATTTAACATTAACTTTGACGAATGTAGAGATTAAAATAATCCATTTGAATTCTTTTAAATTTTGATTAAAAAATAATGATGAAATACATGTGAAGTGACCATCATATTAAGCGATGATCATTCAGTTCAAGTCTTAAATGAGAATGAAGTAATTAAATTCGAACTAAATTAATAATTTATTATAATTAGTTTCAATTATTAATTTAAGTCGAGTTTAATTAGTTTGAGTTAGATTTAAGAATAATGTTAGATAAATATTTTTTAGGAAATTTTAAAAATTATAAAATGTTTTAAAGTTTCTTAAATTACAAGAAATATTTGTATCCTTGATGCTGAAAATAAATAAATTAGTGCAAGGCCTTAATCTAAGCACATACCATAGTTTTTATTTTTTTTATTCTAATGTATCTATTAAATATATTATTTAATTATTTAGTATTAATTAATAATAAGAGTTATGATTAAGGTAGTTAAATTATTTATTTTATATTTATTTAATAATTAATATTTTAGAAATAAAATTTTTTATGTAATAATTATTTAATAAGTATAATTAAAATTTAAAATATCTTAAATATATAAATTTCAAATTAAATTAATTTTATTAATTAAAAAATATATTAATGTATGAGGAGTTTTTACTTGTTAAATTATTTATTTAAATAAGATATAGTAGATCGTTTACCTAAGGTTATTACTAAATATTATATAAAACATACCAAAATAAAATTAGTAATTCATTTCATAATTTTAATTTATTTTTAAATTTTTATCTGATATTTTGTAATAAAAATATAAATATATTAAAATTAAAAATTAAGCAAACTTTTATTTTTATTAAAAATAATAGAAATTAAAAAAAAGAAAAACCCAAAAACCAGAAAAGCAGAAATCAAATCAAATGATATTAAACAGTTGGGTTGCTCCTGAATGATCCAAGTGCCTTAACAGCTCATGCTCTTAAGATGAATTGATGATAGAAAGCTGCAGTGGCTGATCCAACGAAAAGGTCCTACCCAAAAGATCCACTGCGAATAACACACAGAAAAAGAAATTTTTAGTTTGATTAAAATTTAAAAAGTTCACGCTTGATCATCCCAGGCCTTCTCATTGTTGAACAAAACAGCAGCGCCAAGACTCCTGGCAGGGTTTATGCCAGTACCGTTGATTGGAATTGTAGCCAGGTGAACCATGAACACAGCAACTCC